>JAGFMF010011644.1:4059508-4169045 GCA_019455555.1 Galemys pyrenaicus | reverse complement strand
ATAAGGATCAAGGAAAGGAGTAAGAACAATAATAATAATAACAACAATAAAGACACAAAAACCAAAAATGAAAAGTACAAACTGGGGACACTTGGTGGGAAGAGAAGAGGGGAAGGGTGGAGGGCAGATGGGAGCACGGGGGACTGAGGTGATGGTGCACTGGTGTTACAATGATGGGGAATGCATGGGGATTACAATTGATGTTAAATATATGTAAATTTTAAAAATTATATTAAAAAAAGTGGCTGGTAGATTATTAGGAATTAAGAGGCTACCTTCAAACTGAGCTCCCATTCCAGAAGCATTGGTTTGAGTGCACAGAAAAGGGAACAAAAAGGAAACAGCTAAAAAGAGTTGATGTTTTGTCTATACCACATGTTTGAGTATTTTCATCAAAAAAAAAAAAACATTATAGGGCCTCCCTGGTGGCGCAGTGGGTTAAGCAAGGCACTATGAAGCAAACCACAGCCACTGCAGCACGAGTTCGATCCCTGCTGCCGGCCAGGGAGGGGACCCACATGGCACTGCAGACCTCTCCTGCTGTACCCACTGCTCCCCTCAGCAATGTACTTCCATTGATCTGCCTGTGCTGCTCCCCGCTCTCTGTGGTGAACCCTCTCACCCTCCGCACCTCTGGCCTGTACCCCAGTGCTTGTATGCATAAATAAATAAATCTTTTTAAAAAAAAAAGCATTATAGGAGAACTCTCAGGTATGATCTGGGTGAGCCCCTGATCATTTCTAGAGATGAAGCTTCAAGAGAACGCTGTATGAATAAATGTGGTCTTCTGCCACGTGGGCGTATGGTCGGGTGCTTGCTCCATTTGACTTGCACAAACCGGCAGCTTTTGGCTCAATGGAAACATAAAGCAGAGCAGCCTAAAGGCGATGTGGTGCCCTCTAGTGGCATGGCTTTTCCGTCAGTGTTTGTGCACTTACAGGTGAGGAACTCCCAGGCTCTAGTAGTCATTCTAGAAGCCTCCATGGGGGGCAAACATTTGGCATCATTTCTCTGAAGAATGTACATGCAGAGGGAGCAGCTTAGTAATCGCCATCAAAAAGTCCACCAAATTGTTCAAAGGAAAACAAATACATCCAAAAGTAATATATGAGAGATAGAAAATTCTTATTCAAAGACAAAAGAAAAGAAGCAGAAGCCAAGAATTAAAATGAACAAAGAGAATTGTAGCCTTAGGGAAGCCCCTGAAGTGACTGGTGGGCTGAGGTTTCTGTCTGGTTTCTTTCAATCTAGGGTTTCTGGGACCAAAGTTGAGGCCATGTGTACGGTAAAGGTTGATCAGGTATTTCCACCCTCCTACCACTGATGATGGACACCTGAGGTGCTGCGAGCATTCCAGGGTGGGCATGCCAAGTGGGCACACCTGTGTGGGACACAGGCATAAATGGGCGGCGTCATGAGGACGCCAGAACTGTGAGAACTGTGAGGATCAAGAGACGGAACTGTGAGGACGGACCGAGAGAACTGACAGCAGCAGCAGAGAGAGATAGAGAGAAGAAGTAGCCAATAGGGTGAGATGCGCTGGGGGCTGGGAGGCCTGCCAGCTTCCCGCGCCCCCCCCCCCCCCCCCCCCCCCCCCCCCCCCCCCNCGCGGGGGGCGGGGGGGCCGGCCCGCTTCCCGCGCCCCCCCCCCCCCCGCCCATACCTGCCATGTACCTGGCCACCTCTACTAAATAAAGTATGAAAAGCCACCGCGGGCTCCAAGAGACTCCTTCCCTGACCCGTCTGTCAGAACCATCTGGAACCTGCCTCCAGCGCCCCCATCCTGCCGTGACACCATGCTTCAGAAATTTTAAATCAAAACAGGACAACATCTGGCTAGAGTATCACTGAAGGTATTCAAGCTTTGGATAAGTAGGGGTGTAATGGGGTCCCTAGAGGACTTCACCAGTTTTCAGTTAGAATTACTAAATCCCCAAATTATAGGTCATATTTTGTGACTATGTGCCCCTTTCCTTCTTTCTGAAAGGTTGACAGTTTTTATCAGAGTCTAAAAGATGATACACTACTATTTCAGGTAACTTCAAAGCATCTTCAAATTCTGTCTGCATGATTGATATCAAATATTAATATTGAATAGCTGAAGAGATTATTAAAGGTTTTAGATTATTAAAGGTAAAAGCAGTGTTGTAAGCAGTGTTAATTCTTGTTCTTTGGGAACCTGTGAGTAAAATGATACATAAATATTCCTCCTACTGGGTTACAATATTTCAGGTAGTTTTCATGTTGGGGAGTTACAGAGAGCCGTCAGGCTCTAAAATAAAGTCCAGTCCAAGACAGGATCCACAGCCCTTTACTTCCCCCAAACTTCTCTCCTTCTGACACTACCTCAATTTTATTTGGAGATTCACCCCTCTCACTCTCAAAAGATGTGCTCTGGATGGGTCCCCTCCACAGTTCTGGGGATGAAGCTCCTTCCGTCAGTCAGCCCTTCCTCAGACATGATGGCTGGTATAGAGCAGGCACTTAATCTACTCCAGTCCAGTCCTTATCACTCTCAGGACACTTCCTAGGAGTAGTGAGACAAGGACTCTAGGTTTTTGTTGCCCAGGACTTAAATATCTAATTTGCTAACAAGTAACTAGGAAATTCATGAAGTCCTGACATAAATTGAACACTGGAGAAGCAGATTCAAGAAATGGACAACCAAGACCCGGCTCTCAGTGATGTGTTGTGAGTCATGAATTAGGTGCGTGTGGAGCCACAGCACATCTCACACATCTGTGCCAACAAACTCCTCTCTTAAACACCCCAAGCCTGCTGAGTTTCTGTCCCTTGAAACCAAAAGAATTTTGACTAAAAGAGCAGGTGAAGATGCAAAGCGACGGTTTGACAGTTGCCGTTTAGAATCCCCATAGAACAAACCACTGTCAATTAAGTTGGCTTTCCCTAAGCACACCCAAGAGTGAGAGTCCTTTTACCTGCTTTCTCCTCACTTGTCTCTTTGCTTTCCTTCCCCTCTTCTAAAGCATTTTCAAGATAACACAAATTCCCTTGAGGACCCATATTTCCATTTAAAACATGCTCTGAAATGCAATCAGCTCTTGAAATCATTTCACAGAGACCTTAACAAGGCAAAGCAGCAAAAGGAATGTAAAACGTAATATGGCCACAATTTTTGAACAGGGGGTGTTGTAGCATAATGAGGAAACAGACCTACTTCCAGTTTCATTTATCCCACGAAGCTAAAATTGTGTGAAAGGTAATGTCACCTTTTTCACAGAAATAAATTAACTTTTCATGGGGGGAAAAAAATGGGCTTTATCTCCAGAGACCTAATTCTTTGTTTATAATTTGTGAAATGATAATTCAAGTGGCAATTAGTAAGTCACCACAAACCAAACCCTGATCCCAAAAGACTGGAAGGCTATTTATAGAAGAAGCAGAAGTAAAGTCAACTAAATGAACAACTCTTTGCCTCTTGCAGTCAATATAATCACGGATCCTGGTTAAACCACCAATCAGCACAGCCCTTTCTATAATTACTTAAACCACATACAATGTTGTGGTGGAAGCCAAACACATATATTCGTACCTAATTTGAAATTAGATGACCAATCAATAAAACTATTTGCTCAACAGGAAAAAAAATTGAATACTATTGAAATGGTAGCAAACGCAGTTCAGATTGATGATGTACAGAATTCTGCAAATTGTGAGATTAAAAAGGAGGATTATTTGATAAGCTAGCTGTAAATAATAATACTTTACAAATAAGCTTTTGAACCTAAAATAAAAAGAAAATACAATAAAGAATAAATTTGGAGCCTTGAAACACAGTTCAAATAGAATTACTTCATTTGTAAATGCGTTCATTCCTTGTTTGTTCCATGTTGCAACACTCATAAATGAAACTATTTTCTCTGGAAAATAGTAATAGCTAGTTAAAGCTACCAATTCACACAGCTGGAACATGAATTACTAATGAGCTTAAGGATTGGTAATAAGACAGTGTAAGACATAGCTTAGCACTGTAAAATACCACAGAAATGAGAGAATCAAGGGAGAAAAGCCAGCTCTCTGAAGGAAAAGAAATAAAGCAGTCTCTACAATTGCATTTCAAATATTCGTAAAGCAATAAACTAGAGATTGCTGGTAAAAAAAAAAAAGTAACATGAAAATTCTATTAATGAACATTATTGATGTAGTAAAGTACTAGACCGAGTAATAATTACTCTAGAGTCAGCACAGCAAGCATAGGTTTTTCTTTAAAGTGGCATGGCCACCTTTTCATTAAAAGTGTATGTATGCTTGAAGGATGATTTTTCAAAGCATCGTATAAGAGTAAGCAACCATAAATATTAAGGCTAACTCTAAGTTACAATTACTTAACCCTCAAATTCTCACTGGAACATTTTTTTAGACTACCAGTGTTCCCTAAAATAAATTGACCATTAGCAGCACAGCAGGGGATAATATGCACAAACCAAGCAGAGTCAAGACCTTAGTAAAACAGGACAATTTGGAACCAAGAGGCAAAATCTACAGCTGTCTTTCATCACTGCCCCACCTTCCAGAAAATTCTCATTTGTATGGATTTATCAGCAGTTCCCATTCATCAACCCAGCAGTGCAGAGGAAGCCAAATTCATCATCCACATTCTGACAGCTACTCTGTTTCCAAGTGTTCAACCAGAGTGTGACTCTGTGGCTCTCTTTGTTGAAAAATGTTAAATGAGAAAATTGGGACAGTTAACTATAGTTGGAAACTTTGAATGGCTAATTTATAAAGATACTCAAAGGAAAGAACCAAAATTAAATACTACTGCATTCCCATGCTAAAATTCAGTCTTTCCAGGGAGTCTGCTTTGAGAACCTTAGTTTTGAAAATTGTCACCCACTCTTAATCTTTGATTTACCCCACCATTCTGAGTGTAAATAAGGGCTGTATCTTTTCCCTTTGTTTTTGCTTTTAACTTCTCTAATTATTGAAGGTTTTCATGTGTCATAATCTGCGGAATTGCAAAACGCAGGTATCCTTGAAAACAAAATTAATTATTGTCTGCACATACAGGAGAAATGTTTAATTCAATCGTTAATCAGTTAACATTTAATTAGTATTTACTGTATGTCATATACTGTGTTAACAGGAAATATGATACAAACTTTCCCCACTGTTCGAAAATAGAATAAACGTATTTGGTATGATTTTTTTTTGAAGATTTATTTCTTTGTGCATGCAAGAACTGGGGTAAAGGCCAGAGGTGCAGGAGGGTGAGAGAATTCACAGAGACAGAATGGGGAGCAGAACAGGCAGATCCACTGAAATACACTGCTGAGGGAAGCAGTGCGCAAGACAAGAGGTCTGCTACACCATGGGGGTCAGCTCCCTGGCCAAACTCATGCTGCAGTGGCTGTGGATTGCTTCATAGTGCTGAGACTTAACCCCTTGTGCCACCAGGGAAGTCCCCTATTTGGTATGATTTAACAGTTCTTTTTTGGGTCTGGAAATATTACCCTTACTTAACTTCTAAAGAAAATTTTTTGAGCATCCCCAGAGAGCTGGGGGAACCTGTAAATGAGAACACAGAAGGTTCTAATTACAGATAATTCCAAAACTTTATTTGAACAAAAGTTGCAACCCAATCCCAATGTTTCCTGACCAGTTGTGCCACTTGCAGCTCCAATGCAGGGTCTCACAGATTATGGAAGAAGTGACATCAGAACAAAGAAGAGAAACAGAGCGACCAGATTCTACAGATCACAGCCCATCATCTCTCTCTAGAAAAATCTCGTTTTGAACTTGTTCACTGATCATAAATACTGATTTCTAGAAGATCTAGCTAGCCTAAGGCAAAGCTCCCAAGATAATAGGCTTATTTCCAGAAGGCTACATCTTTCATTTGGCATATCTATTCCCCAGTAACAGCGACTGGTTCAATCCCAGCACATAGAAAAACATGGCCTAGAGGAGGTGCTGAAAACATGTCTGTGGCATCAACTACTCCATTTAACTAGTTGGTTGACTGTATTCCTGGATTGTTGGGTCACCGTCAGCCAAGTTCCACTCCACTGATGAAACCAAGGCTCCTGCCTTTGAAGACCTTAGCGTAGCTAGTAACCATTCCTAGAGAATCTTCTCAGACTCAATTAAAATGCTCCTAAAGTACAGTGAGTACTCAATTTTGAATATTCCAAGATAGATGAACCAATCAGCAGGTTTTCAGGTGAGATTTTGTATAAATTAAAAGGATCTACCAGGTTAATGTTTCAGGCATTTTCAAAAGCTGAAGCCAGGGGACCCTCAGATCACATGATGAGGTTCTGTCCCTCGTCAACATGGCCCTGTCTGAAACCAACCACTATGCCCTCTCCTGGAGAAAGGAAAGAGGTGGGAATTTTTCTTAATTTCTAAATAAATTCTGTTATGCTCTTAATTACCACCAAACAAATTATTGAAACAGGCTATGCCAAATCATTTAAAAACATATCAAGAAACAGGGTCTCCCTAGTGGTGCAAGGACTTAAGGCACAGCACTATGAAGTCATCCACAGTCACTGCAGCATGAGTTCAATCCCCGGCTAGGGAGGTGACCCACATGGTGCAGCAGACCTCTCCTGTTTTGCTCACTGTTCCCCTCAGCAGTGTATTTCAGTATATTCACCTGCTCTGCTCCCAACTCTATCTCTGGTGAATCCTCTCACCACCCATACCTCTGGCCTGTACCCCATTTCTTGTATGCATAAATAAATAAATCTTTTTTTAAAAAAGCATATCAAGAAGCCATCTCAAGAATAATGTAAATCATCTTTTTGGCTTATGATTCACGCATGCTATTTACATAGAAGAACAGGAGGACACTGGCTGGAGGTGTGACAACCTGGAACTTTGGACAAGCTGTTTAACTACTCTTTGGCTTTCTTCTCCTCTCTTTAAGAATCAACAAAACACCTCATAGTTATCATGAGGAAGAACAGTGTCTGGCACCAAATGAACACTCAAAAAGTAACAACTTCTGTAAGTTCAGTTAAGAGAAGTGGTCAGTAATACAGCAGGCCAATGATGGTTTTGGTTTTTACAACACAATCTTAAAACTATGAATGAAAATAGGCATTGTACTTTTAGACGGATGAAGAAAAGCTTGATAGTTGAGACTTCAAATTGAAACAATAACAGAGGAACTCACATTCTAGCAGTTAGCATAATGAGTTATTAGAAGTATAAATTCAGATGTCAACCAAATGGAAATTTGAGAGGTAATGTTCTTCCCAGCATCCATAAAATATACTGCAGAATAAGTCCATCTCTCTACCCAGAGATGATAATTAGCTAGAAACGATATTATTAAAATTCTTCCCTACCAATTAGTAAAAGGCCTCTGCCTCACACATCCCTAACTCCTCCAGCTTTTTAGCTGAGAGTTTCCATTAAAACACTAAGGATCCCCAGACACCTCCATAACTCAGGGACAAAGGCTTAGTCTACACACAAGCTTTTAGGGGCCTCCAAGGTCTAACTGTAGGGCTGTAGCCAGCATGCCTATCAGCACACACCACTTGTTACTGGTTGAATTGGAGCCCGCTAAAATGACATTGAGGCCCTAAGCCCCCATTATCTCAGAATGTGACCTCATTTGGAAGTAAGGTCTTTACAGAGGTAATCATGTTAAAATGAGGTCATTATGGTGGGCCCTAATCTAATACGACAGGGATCCTTTTTCAAAAGAGAAATTTGGGACCTCCCTGGTGGCACAGTGGGTTGAGCACCACACTGTGAAGCCTCTGCAACACAGCAGCGCAAGTTCGATTCCTGGCCAGGGAGAGGACCCACATGGCACAGCAGACCACTCCTTCCTCGCCCGCTGCTCCCTTCAGCAGTGTATTTCAGTTGATCCGCCTGTTCTGCTTCCCACTCTATCTCTGGTGAATCCGCTTACCTCCAGCATCTCTGGCCAGCTCTTGTATGCATTAATTAATTAATTAATTAATTGATTGATTGATTGATTGATTGATTGATTGATTAAAATAAAAAGGGAAATTTGGACACAAAGATACCCATAGCACCTGTGATGAAGGCAGAGACTGGAATGACACACCTACAGGCCAAGGAACTCAACAGATTGTTCATCTACCTCCAGGACCCAGAAGAAAGGCACATACCAGAACCCCCCTCACAGTCACAGAAGGAACCAAGCCTGCTCACACCGTGATCTTATGTTTCCGGCCTCCAGAACAATGAGCCAAGAAAGTTCTGTTCTTTCAGTTTCCCAATTTGTAGTGTTTCATCAAGACCGTCTCAGCAAATTAACACACCACTTCTGGCTGTACCGCTCCACAAGGCATCCACTTCCTGGCGTTGTTATAAAACATAAGCACTGGTTCCCTCAATCTTGGGAAGATAAAAACAAGATTATTCTGCCACCCCCTGAGTATACTCTCATAGCCCAATCAGGAGTCAAGAGCCTTTAGGAGTCAGGGAGGATTTAAGATTCAAAGATTTCTTAAAAAGTGGATAATTATGGCATCTCAAAGCCTGAGACAGGTGAGATTTTCATGTCCCTGAACTGACAGCACGTTTTACCAACAAAAAGTATTTGCCCTCCCTTTAATCCTGGTCAACAGCAGATGTGATTCCTGAAAGATATAAGTGAGTCTCCTGGGAAATCTAGAGAAGCCTAAAAGAAAGACTTCTGTGGAATTATATTATCAAGCATGCCCAAAAGAAAATACTGTCTCCCTCTGAAACTCAAGTAATGTTCACACTCTTCATCTTAAAACCTCATGATGTAAATTAAGAACCCTTGTACTAAAGATCTCAAGACATCAAGAATTGATCTAATATACCTGTACTTGGATTCACACCCTTTTTTATCAGCAAAGAGGTCCAGAGACCCACTGTCAATCAGGAAAGGAGGCTGAAACTAGACTTCAACTCATATTTCCACCAAACTACTCAAGTCATTACTAAATGCCAATTATGTGCAAAGGATGCAGAGGTGTAGACAGTAAGGAAAGGGGAGGAGCAGGGTTACAGATGCCTAAAGAATTAAAGAGAGTATGATAAGAACATTTATACTAGCAATAAAAGGGAATAAATAGCACATAAAGGAGAGGCCTTTAAGCTGGACCCTTGAAAATAAGTTCATGTTCACCAAGTCAATGTCAAGGCCAGGAATACAGAGAAAAACTTTTCCAAACAGAATAATAAGAGAAAAGTCGTAAAGCATAGAGTGGGAGGTTTCCAGTGGGAAGTGCTTGGAGGAAGCCTTAGAAGACGAAGTTTTAGAGCCTCATTTTATAGGCAGCAGAGAGCTACTGAGAGATCTGTGCAAGATATGATAGGTTGTTTTTCAGAAAGCTTGTCTAGTGACATTGTTCAAAATAAACTATAAACCAGATGCATGGAGACATAGTAAAAGGTTATTTCGAAGTACAGGAGAAATAAGAAGCAGAAAATAAGAGTGATTTCAGAAGGAAAATTGACACATCTGAGTGGCCAGTTGAACAAAAGGAAAGAGGACAAGGCCAAAGATGACCCTGAAGCTCTAAGACCAGGGAGTGATGCAGTTATTTTTTAAGATTTATTTATTTATGCATACAAGAGTTGGGGTACAGGTCAGAGGTACAGGGGTGAGAGGATTCATCAGAGATAGTGTGGGGAGCAGAACAGGCAGATAGACTGAAATACACTGCTGAGGGTAGCAGCCAGTGAGACAAGTGAGGTCTGCTACGCCATGTGGGTTAGCTCCCTGGCTGGTGATCAAACAGCTATAGTGACTGCAGATAGCTTCACAGTGCTGCGACTTAACCCCTCGCACCACCAGGGAGGCTCTGGGGGATGATGTTATTAACCGAGACAATACATCCAGGAAGAGTTGTGACCCTTTGGGAACTTCCATATTGTCTGTCACAACTTCTTTCTGACACTAAGAGGGTCAGAAAGTTGTATGGACTATGGATAAAACTTGGTAAAAAGCCCTATTTTTATACTAATTTTAGGTAAAGTAGAGAAACATTTTCTTGAAGTGTTCAGGATGCACATGACACACATTTCAAATATTTACCTAATTATAACACATAATGTCTATGTGGGAAAAAAATAAATACTTCTCCTTATAAGATGTATTAGTAAAGGTATCAATAAACTGAAGACAAATAGTTGTTTTTGGTGATTCAGGATTTACATTTTAGCACAACGAAGAATAACTCCAAACTAGATATATGCCTTTTATGATTTATTCCTCAAGGAGATTCAAAGATAAATAAGATAACTTAAAGGATAACCCCATTCTCTAATATCATCCATTCTTATTGGGATTGAACAAAATACAGTCCATACAAAGAGTTTTGTCCCATAGTACCTATAAAGTCTTGACAAGTTTCTTTAAAATCTATTTACATATAGACTTTGAAATTATCCATGAAAGTAGTCTCATTTTTTCATGTTATATACTATCCTCAGGGAATCTCTTTCATGCCATTCTTAATGATTCCAAATACATTCCTCTCCTGGGCTCCAAATCCTCTTCAGCTAGATCACAGGCCTCTCACCTCAGACTCAACACAACCAAAACTAAAGTCATAAATATTTTTGTCACCCAAAACCTGTGGGCACTGCCTTGATTATTGATATCTGGCTAATAGAACCATCTATCTAGGCTCCCTAACTCTGAAGCTTGAGAGTCATCTAGGGAAATTCTTCCTAAACACCTCAATCAGTCCCCACACCCCTTTCTAGCTAAGTCTATCCTTTTTCTTCCATCCCCTATATACTGCCAAAGTTCTTGCATGGACAGCTGCAATCTTCTCCTAACTTTTTATCCCACCTCAAATATCTAAAATCCAAAAAAGGAATCATTTTGAAGCATAAATCTGTAAAGCACCATTAATGTCTTCTTGTCTCCAGGATGAATTCAAGAACTTTTATGTGATAAGCTAAATAATGACCAAAGATGTGCATATCCAATCCCCAGAACTAATGAGGTCTCCACAAGCCAAGGAATGCAGGCAGTCTCTAGAAGCTGCAAAAAGTAATAAATGTAGTCCCAGAGCCTCCAGACAGAACATTTCTCTGCCAGCATCTTAATTTCAGTCCTATAAGACTCATATTTGACCTCCAAAATTAAACGATAGTAATTGCGTTGTTTTAAGTTATTAAGTCTATGGTAATATGTTACAAAAGCAATAGGAAACTAATACTGCTTTGTATGGCATACGGGTGTATTCACAAATTGGGCCCTACCTACCATTGTTATCAAACTTAATTGCAAACAAAACTAAAGTCAAATCTTTTGTCATCCCATATTACCTCCTTCTTTATTTCTCACTCGGTTAGTGGAAACACCTCTATGAATGTGTCTTCCAAAAGGTCCAACAGTGGGCTCCCTAGTGGCACAGCGGGTTGACCAAGGAGGTGACCCACATGGTGCAGCAGACCTCTCCTGTCTCTCCTGCTGCTCCCCTCAGCAGTATATTTCAGTTGCTCTGACTGTTGTGCTCCCCACTCTGTCTCTGGTGAATCCTCTCACCTCCCACACCCCTGGTCTGTACCCCAGCTCTTATATGCATAAATAAATCTTTTTTTAAAAAGTCCCAATAGTTCTTCAATACAACATCTATTTATTTTTTCTTGTTGCCATGCCCTTATACAAACAGAACCTTCTACTTTCTCTGCTTATCCATCATGAGTTCACTAAAGCAGCACCTGTTTTGAAAAGTCTTCCTAGTCATTGATATGGAAACTATGTCTCTATGCTCTGTGTTCTTCCAGTCTCATCTCACTGACCTGGCTTCATATTTATCAACATACTATGTTGGCTGCTTTTTCTGCACCTTCCACCAGACCATGACTCCTTGAAAGCAGACATTCTGTTGATTCATCTCTGTATCTCTTGTATCTAACACAGTGACTAACTCATAAATGCAAATTCAGTATAGTTGATGGTAAGAATTAAAATAGAACTATAGCCCAATAGGGAAGCAAGGTTAAAGGAAGGGGAGCTTAGGATGAGAATATCATAATTTATTGTAGATAAATAGCAAAAGAGCCACTAGAGAAAGAGGGATTAAATGTGCAAGTGGAAAAAAGGGAGAGAAACTTATTTCTCTAGACTGAAAGTGTTCCAAATAAATGAGATCATTGACAAAAATAAAGGGAGTATTCCTCCAAGTAAGAAAATGGTAATGGCTTAATATGCAGATAAAAATTCACTGAAAGATTAATATGCAGATGGTGAAAATAAAAAATTATAACCTTTCACAAGGTATTTTAAGGCATCATGTTTATGTAGTTCTCCTATATAACCTTTCTCTGAAATGTTTCAGTGTAATATTGACAATCGAACACATAGCTATAGAGCTCTTAAGAATTTTGGGGGGGCTTCAGATTCTTTTTCCAATCGAGAATGTTTCCCAATCGATGTTTCCCAATCGAGTATCCCTGAGTGCTTCCTTCCTGAAAGAAAAATGCCAGTTTGTTTCCAAACAATTCTGCTAACACAGCCCATAACAAGTGTCTGCAGCACCAAAGTCAAAATCAGTTCCTGTACCTTGATCTCTGAGCCACAGCACCTCAGCTATATTCCCTCAAATGTATTTTTCACAAGCAAAACACACCAAAGATTTCTAGAAAATCCCCTTCCTACTGAAGTCAGTGGTGACAAGATGACAACCAAGATGCTGAACAAGTAACAGAATATTGACAAGCCTGAACATAGACACCTGCCTCAAAGAACAGTGACACAAAATGAACACCACTAACACTGCTCACCAACCCATTTTTGAAGCAAAAAAAGCTTCCACTATTGGCATGTCCTCATTGCTAGACAACTATACAGAAAACAACAACAACAAAAAAAAAGTGCTCCAAGAGTCCTCATGACCCACCCGGCAAGGAACAAGCTAAGAAGGTTCAAGTAGAAGTGCTCCTTGCTTCCATATCTCAAAGAGAACTGTTCTCCTCCCTTACAAAACACCTACCCAAGCTGCAACTTCAGCTAAAACTGCTGCTGAGCCAGCCACTTTGCGTTCCCTTGTTTAGTCTTTATCCCCAGTCACTTTCTCCACAAAACTTACAGCTAAAGTTTGTTTTTATCCAATGGCATCAGACTGAAAATCGAATTAAAACAAAATTAAAAGAAAATAAAACACTGATGGGCAGGCTTCACCTATGGCACAAGGAAACACAAATTCTCAGTCAGAGCTCCCATGTCCCACACAGCAGAGGTTCAAGCAAGTCATCGTGATCCTTTAGGCAGAAACTTGTTACCATTGCACTTTTATCCCTGGCTTCCAGTTCCCCATACAGCCGGCTGCTCCATGCAGAACATTCGCATCTGCAAGGCTCACTCCATTCAGGCAGGCTTGATGCAGCTGTCCAACTGCATGAGTTCACAGAAAGAGACCAAAGGCGTCACAATCATGATCTCACCCTATTCAATTAACATCCTTTGAGTTCCTTCTACACACAGGCACTGGGCCTTCTTAGAAAGAAAGCGACCATAGGGCCTCCCTGGTGGTGCAGTGGGTTGAGCACCCCACTGTGAAGTATCTGCCCCACAGGAGCGCGAGTAGATCCCCAGCCAGAGAGGGGACCCACATGGCACAGCAGACCTCTCCTGCCTCACCTGCTGCTCTCCTCAGCAGTGTATCTTAGTAGGTCTGCCTTTTCTGCTCCCTACTCTGTCTCTGGTGAATCCTCTCAACTCCCATGACTCTGGCTTATACCCCAGCTCGTGTGTGTATAAATAAATAAACCTTTAGAAAAAACAAAGAAAGGAAGTGACCATAGACTAAATGCTTTATCAGCCTAAAATTCTATGTTGAAACCTAATCCCCAATGTGATGGTACTCGTAAATGGAGCCTTTCAAAGCAATTGAGTCATGAAGGTGGGACCCTCATTCATGGAATCAATGTCCTCATTAAAAAATCCTTGCCCCTTCCTTCATGTGAGGGCACAGTAAAAAGAAGACTTTGAGGAACCAGGAAACCAGCCTCACCAGACACTAAACTTGCTGGCATCTTGATCTGGAACTTTCCAGGCTCTACAGCTGTGAGAAATAAATCTGTTATTTTTAAGCCACCCAGTCCATAAAATTTTTGTGATAGCAGCCAAGCTGAGGCAGAGAGCAAAGCCTTAGGAATACAACACCACTGTTCTGCTCACACTGGGACCCAGGATCAGCTAGTCCTTGGATGTCACTCACAATCAGTAATTTCCTAAGTGGTTACTCATCTACCAGTATCACAGGATTATAGAAGACTTCTAAAACATGGTTACTATTCCCACAGAGTTTACACAGCACTTAGAAAATCAAAACACAAAAACATGAAAGAAGTAGAGACAGAGCAAGAGCCAGTGAAGAGCTTCTTTGAAGACAAATGAGAGTTAACAAAAGTGGAGGAGACCTTCAATGGCAGCAAAATCAGACAGGATGCAGAAAGTACAGGAGAGCTGACAATGTGATCCGAATTACTATCTCATATATTTCAGTTTGTTTTACATTATAGGACAAGGAATCACATGAGCCAGGTGTTGAGCTGAGAATTTACACAGCGTTTGAAGGTGGTCCAGAATATATACTTCCACTTCAACCAAAAAAAAAAACCACTAAAGATATTTCCCTCAAACTAGGAAAATATCTCTGGGGATGAATATGTGAAAACTATTCTTGGAGAAACTCTTGGAAAGGAAGTATCAATTTCCCTTAAAAATGAGAAATATTAACAGTATCAACTCCCATCTCATTCCATTATTTAAAAAGGCAGAAGTGTGTTGGATTTTAAACCCATTGTTCTTGTACCAAATATCATAAGAGGAAAACATTCTCCCCATATGAAAAAAAAAGTTGCATTTTTAGTATTTAAAAATTATGTTATATGCAGACATAGCAATACAATAAGACACCCAGGTTTCTGTTGAGTCATTAAGAGACACCAGAGACCAATAAAGGTACAAAACTTCATGTCTCTGATTGTTCAAGCCTCATTGTTATGATTTTGTAATCAAACATAAACCACAACCAAGAAGAAAAGAAGGCAGGATTCATAGCATTAAAATGGTGTTGCTGGAGCCTCCCTGGTAACATAAGGGTAAAGTTAAGCACTGCACTATGGAGCATCTGCAGCCAGTGCAGCAAGAGTATGATCCCTGGTGGCCAGGGAGGTGACACACATGGTGTGGCAGACTTCTCCTGCCTTGTCTGCCCCCCTCAGCAGTGTATTTCAGTCGATCTGCCTGTTCTGCTCCCTGCTCTGTCTCTGGTGAATCCTCTCACCACCCCACACCTCTAGCCTGTACCCGTTCTTGCATGGATGCATAAATAAACCTTATAATAAATAAGTAAAATGGCTTTGCTTTAAAAAATAAAAATAAAATGTGTTGCTTTACCAAGCTGGAAAATGTCCAGCTCCAAATCATAGCACTTTACCTAGCCAATCAAAACCAAGAGGGAGAAAGAATATGGAAGCGAAAGTTAATGATTCTAATACTCAATTGAAAATCTACCCTTCTCCTTAGAGATACTTTTTCCCCTTTCAGATCATTTCAGTGACCTTTTTTAATTTTCTAAGTTGACTTTTACTAATCTGTGAAATAGTGAATGAATACTTCTCAAGGGAGTTATTTCAAAACAAGCTACATTTTGATAGCAATCTGTACAGAAAAAAAATTATCTTATTCAAGGGTTGGATTCAAAATTCTGAAAACAAATCTGTACCACTGCAGCAAAAAAAAAAGCTTGGTTTTTTTATTTCTTTGTTGAATAAAGAGAGGACTTGGCAAGATGTGCTGTTTTTATAAGAAAAGAATGGCATCACTTGAAATACTTTGTATATAAAAAGTATTCAAAAGCTATTTAGTAAAAGAACAGATTAATTTTAACTATAGTAATTTTAAGATTAAAAAAAAATGATTGATCACTCCACCCTTCCAATGAGGAACGTTCTTTTTTTGATGGAACTATTTTTTTTTTTCCATCACCTTCCTCACCATCTTATTCCTAATTTCAACCAGGCTTGGCAGGCAATTATATTGCAGTCAGTAAACAGGAACAACATCTTATTACACAATTACTTGTTTTGCTTTTCCTCTATAAACAAACACAAAATTCAAAAAAAAAAAATGGCTGCATTGGGCCTAGATTATTTTTCATGTTCTTCTGCTTGGCAGAAACCTATGAAAAGCAGATGGAGAAATAGTGGTGATTAAAACCAAAAACAATACACATATAGTTTATTATAGTCTTTTTATAAAATTGGAATGATTCTGCATGCAAATATTTAATCTGTCTTGGTAGACACAATGAATATTCAATAGGTGTAGTCAAGAAAAAAGACAGATTTGATATAGAACAATATCAAGTGATATTTGATACCAAACAAGCTACACTATGAATACCTCAACTTTCTAAGCCCCTAAGTCACACATTTTTAGAAAATGAAACTTACCATATGTTGTACAGGTTACATTCACACTAATGTTTCTCTTTATGGATAGAAAAGATGAAAACAGGACAATTATAGTTCAGAGAACTTCTCAATCTGCTTGAGAAGAACAATAAATATCTGTTACATTTTAATATTTTTCTACTGAGACCCTCCTACAAAATTAAATCTTCCTAAAAACTGTTGAGAATAATAATTACCACTTACAATGTTTACTGAAGGCTTATCTCAAGTCCCAAATTTAAAATATATCATTTAAAAAAATGTTTTAATCAAGAACCTACCTCATCATCATTACCACCATTATTATCTAAATGAAGCAAAGATATTTCCAGCAACAACAACCAAAAAAAGAGAAAAAAGATAATGGAAAGATTGAAAAAAAAGAAAAATTCCCAATAATATAAAATAGCATTAAAGAAAGGTATATGTTACTTAACAGTGTTTATACTTAACAGTGTTGACCATGGTAATAAACATGAAAAAAGTTAAGCATAGTTCCTTGTGTTTGGTCCAGCATAACTTCAGGACTTCTTGCTGAATAAATGCAACGTTTGTTTGATTCAGTGTAAACTACAAGGCTTGAGAAGAAATGACTAAACCCAAAGATCTATTAAACTCGTGGTTTTGAGAAGCTTCAAACCACCTATAGTAAGAAAACCTTTATCAATGACTTAATTGTTGACTTTAAATTAAACATTTGAGATTTGGGAACTGCATGCACATACAGATACAAACACACAACAAAATATACACAAAATTACTCCATTTAAACGGAGTTTAAAAAACTGTGAAGGTCTATTTTAACCTCCTTGTAAGCTAACAAGTTAGTGTACTATAGCTTCATGGCCACTGACAGAAGACAGGAAACTCCAGGATCAGAGACAGAAGGTGTTATTACTGAAAGCACAGCAAATACAAGCTTCATATTTACATTGGTTCCCTTGGGTGAAGTTTAACATCCTAATGTGAGCTTTCAACAAAATTACAGAAAACCAAGCTAAAAGAAACCCAATTTTTCTAATAGGCAGCTATTATAAAATACCTGTCTTTAGGAAAACAGTACCATTATTATGCAGGATATAAATAAATCTGTCCCTGCTCCTTGGGGAGACATCAGTTTCTCCATCTTTCAAGACTGTTCACTAAACATACATCCTTGGGGCCTCCCTAGTGGCACAAGGGGTTAAGCACTGTACTAGTTTGATCCCCAGCCAGGGAGGTGAACCACATGGCACAGCAGACCTCTCCTGCCTTGCCTGCTGCTCCCCTCAGCAGTGTATTTCAGTCTATCTGCCTGTTCTGCTACCCGCTCTATCTCTGGTGAGTACTCTCACCCCTCAAACCTCTGGCCTGTACCCCAGTTCCTGTATGCATAAATAAATAAATCTTTCAGAAGAAAAAAAATGTGCATTCATGAAAGAACAGTCTCTAAGAAAAGTTCTCAATGTGTATGCTTGCAAGAAAGCAGAAATCTAAGAGATTGGTGCATAATTTTCTCCCAATACAATGATATTATTTGATACACACACTTATCTATTCTAAGAACACTACTGGCCACGCAGGAACCTGCCTTCCTTCCTTAATAATTCTGAGAGCCCTAGGGATCTATCTAGTCAATGCATAGACCAATCCTGATGGGTCTCACATCTTCCCTGAATCTGGGAATTAGCTTCACTCCATTAGGATTGGATGATTTCATGCTCTCCCTAGATGCTAGGTACTCTAGATTACCTCTGTGTTGGTTTTCTATTGCTGCCATAGAAACTATCTCAAATTTAGCAGTTACATAATTACCCATTTATTACATCATACGTTCTCTGGTCCAAAATTAGCTAAGAATAGCCCATCTGGATTCTCTACTTCAGTCTCAAAAGACCAAAACCAAATATTAACAGGGCTGCATTCCTTACTGGGAAATAATTCACTTTCAAGTATACACAGGATGTCAGCAGAATTCAGCTCCTTCTCATATTTTCTACATGGTTCTTCCATCTTCAAGTCAGCAATAATAGCACATATGCCACGACCTTCTCATGGGAAAGTTCTCTCACCTTTTCTTCTCTAATCTCTCCTTTTAAGGATTCATGTAATTGTATTGGATCCACTCACATAATGCAGTGGTAATCTTCTTATTTTAAGGTCAATGGGTTAAAAAAATTAATTACATCTGCAAAGTATCTTTTATAAAAAAAAAAAAGGAAAGAGCAGGTGAGAGAGAGAATGACATTCATAGACCCAGGTAGGAGGACATAGGCTCTTTTTCAGAATAATAAATCTGTCTACCACACTCTGCTCACAAGTGTAGTCCTTGGAAAAGTGGCATTAACAGTACCTGAGAATTTGTTAAATGTGGAGAATCTCAGGATTCACCCTGTATCTAATGAACCAGAGCCTACATTTTAGCAAGATCCTTAGATAATTCATACACATTGAAGTCTGAGAAGTACTAGAAGCTTAAAATTACAACATGCTGTCAGAAACTATTCCTATCAGTCAACAAGTCATAGAGAGTCAAAACTTTTGGGAAAGATCGCTTCATTTTTCTCTGTTAATACCAATTATTTTAGCATCTTCACTTTATGAAACTGGTAAAGCTGAAAAGTTATAGTTGGGGCTAAGATTCTTGCCCTGGTCATTCTCAACTGCTGCTGGTCCTTGCAATGCCAGGTAGCAAAGTCCCTCAGTTTACTAAAGGAGGTCATTCTTCTATGTGTGTTAGACACTTTCATTGCAGATATACACAGCCAGTTTTCCCAGAGATGCTCCTCGTAGATTGCTAAGAAAAAAGTTTCATAGCTTGGTCTTATTTCATACCCAAAATCATTCCTTCTACTTAACCTTCAGCAGCTGGTGAAGATCCCAGGTCACACTAGTCTGGAAGTATCTTTATAATGAGTTTTTCCTGAACTTCCCTGGTGGTGCAAGGGGTTAAGTCTCAGCACTATGAAGGTATCAGCAGCCACTGTAGCACAGAATTCGATCCCTATCTGGGAAGCTGAACCACATGGCATAGCAGACCTCTCCTGTCTCACCCGCTACTCTCCTCAACAGTGTATTTCAGTAGATCTGCCTGGGATGCTCCTCACTCTGTCTCTGATGAATCCTCTCACCCACCCACACCATTGCCTACACCCCAACTCTTATAAGCATAAATAAATCTTTTAAAAATATATATAATGAGCTTTTTTAAAAGATTTATTTATTTATGCATACAAGAATACAAGAACTGGGGTATAGACCAGAAGTGTGGGAGGGGGTGAGAGGATTCACTGGAGAGAGAGTGGGGAGCAGACAGACAGATAAACTGAAACACATTGCTGAGGGGAGCAGAGGGTGGGACAGGAGAGGTCTGCCACACCATGTGGGTCACCTCCCTGGCCAGGGATCGAACACATGCAGGCCCTATATAAAGAGTTTTTTTCTCAGTAACTGGTATGTTCTTGCAGTCAAAGTTAGTTGAAGCTGTTTCCATCCATCAAAGATATTTTAATAATTTTGAACCTCAAAAGGAATATCCTTAGTCCATATGCCACTTTGCAAAATTAATCTGATTCTAATAAGTCCAAAACACTTTCATTTCATGTAGTTTTATATCACTCACTATTAATGGAAGCAAAAAATAAATTAGAGTTTGGAGTCAAGGTCCCATGTCACTTTCAATTGAAATAAAAATGACTTTGTTAACTAATAATATTATGGTGTTCCTCACTGGTTAATATACAAAGAGCTAGAAGTTGCATTCAAGTTAATTCTCAAAGGAAGAATGTCATCATCATGGCAGAAAAAGTTTTCTACCTCTTCCTCCAAAGAATATTGATTTAGATAATTACACATGGACAAGAGAGCCTTTGAGCCCAGCAGTGAGCTCCCAGCACAACACTGGAAAAAACACTCTGAAACTGGCTATAGTGAACAGGGTTAGAGGAACAGCCTCACTTTACCTGTTAACAACAATTCTGCAAGGTAGCACAATTCAATGTTGAGACATTTTTGGTCCATAATTTTTCCCACTAGGGAAGAAAGATTCTGTGAGTGAATGAATACCCAGCATCCCCACTTACAGTACACTGACAAAGATATACACTTCTTGCCCCATCCAAAATACTGAATCATCAACAGAAAGACTGGGAGGTAGGAAGAAGCTAAGAGAACAGCATTCAGAGCTAGAATAGAATGTATGATGTTTTCCAGACATCACCAGAACTCTGCCCACAGACATAGGGGATGCCTTGCTTGCAGTTTCTCCCACCTGGCTTATGGGTACCCCAATACTCCACACACCAAACCCACAACGACGCCCAAGCCTGTGACTGGGCACAGTGGTGGCATGAACAAGGTTTACAGAGAGTTAGTAAGCATACACTGAAAGTCAGCCCACCCTGCAGACCTGGGAGAAACCACTGAGCTTAAACAGTCATCCCCACCCTAGGGAAAGCAAAAGGGAGGCTGTCATTACCTGTCCTGCCTTGCAGAGTGAAAAGTTATATAAGTTCAAGAATTCTGTCACCAGAGGGTTCAAGAAATGTAGAGCAAACATACTCATAGAAAAACAGAAAGCTTCAGAATCCCTAACAGGAATGGATGATGGAAGATATTTCTGTGCTGAAGTCAGACTAGAGATGATGGCTTCTTCACATACGAAGACAACAACACAAGACTCCATGAAGAAAGAATAAAAAAGAGTGAAAATGTCTATGTGAATTATGGGATATCATTTAAAAAAATTATCTACATATTGCACTTCCAGAAAGGGAAGAAGAATTTATCTAAAGAAATAATGGCTGATAACTTCCCAAATCTGAAAAGAGATTTGGACACCTAAGTTTGGAGGTTAATAAGCCATCCTCAAATTTCAACCCAAAACAATCTTCTTCAAAACGCATTATAATAAAACCATCTAAAATTAAAGACAAAGGGAAGATTTAAAAAGCAACAAGAGAAAAAAAATTCTCACAGACAAGGGAACCACTATAAGGTTGTTGGTAGATTTCCTAGTAGAAGGCCAGGAGAGAGTTGGCTAATCTATTCAATGGGTTGAAAGAAAATAAAACACCAAACAAAAATATTTTACCTAGCAAAATTATTTTTTGCAACCCAAGTCTATCTGAGTTACAAGTAATGCTGAAAGGATTTCTTCAAATTGAAAAGATACTAATTAGAAGTATGAAAATATAAAACACAAGGTAAAGTATATAATCATAATCAGAATACTCTAATAATGCTAATAGTAGTGACTGGGCACAGTGTTAAGCCTCTTACCCCAGTATATAGGTTTAAGGATAAAAGTGTTAAAAACAACTCTGATTTATGTAATAAAACATTTTGTTAATATCTTGATGATAAATTCCCAACAAGATTAAAAAAAAACTGAAGTCAACACACATCTCCATTCTATGAACATTACTGCAATAGTGCAAATAAAACATTTAAAAATTGTAAAAATAAATAAATAACAATATACCAGGATGAAAATACCAAGGTAGGCAATAAGATGGTCAGGACATGGATAGGTTGTAGAGAGATAGATTCCAAACTCCAACTGAGGATTCAAACCTGGGTGACTGAACTAATGGGGGTATCATTGAAAGAAATAAAAAAGGCTGATTTGATAGAGAGATTACTCCAGACCCAAAACCAACATTACCACTAAAGTTTAAGACAGATGACTCTTTCGGTGTTTCTGAATGCTAAGAAAGAGGTTAAGGTATAACAAGCTCTCAACAACTTTTCCTTCAAAAATCAAAAAAAAATCCTTTTCCCAGTCCATATCACTGTTTAATATCATTCAGTATTCTTCATTCAAATTTTGAACCACATATGTTATTAAAAGAAAACATTTTTCTGCACCAAATTTTTCTAACCAGTAGTTATATCCCCTTTCAGTTAGGACTATGTTTTCAGCAAATTTTTAAGAAAAAAATACTAATTAATTTTGAAGCAGTTTAAGTGTACTTTTGTACATACTTGCAAGTTGTGTATACGTGATGTGAATTTAAAAAGAAACTATGACATGGTTGTTAGAAGTTGTTTTCTCTCTCTCACACACATACACATACACACACATACACACACAGAGCTATGTTTCTTCCTTCCTCAGATATGACAAATCTTGATCTACACAAATGGAATTGAATAGAAAAAATAAAGGATATCTTGATATAGAAACTTCCCTGTCTTATCGGAGAAGTTTATCATTAAAAAATGTAAAGCTTGACATCATCATTTACTAGCTATTGATAATGTGCAGGATAATAGGCATTGCAGGATGTTATAAAAATATGGTCTTTTCCCCAAAAGGGACAAAATAAAAATAAAAATATGTACCAATAAATGTATATATTATCATCCATGCAATTTTCTTTAATCTCCCATTAACTATTTCTGGGTAAAAGATTCTTCCCTGTAACAGTTACCACTTTAAAAAAAAAATACCCACAAACATAGTGACTGAAAACAGCAAACATATACTATCTCCCTTTTGTGGACCAGAAACCCAGAAGCACCTGAGCTAGGTGTGCTCTTGATGTTGCAAACTAGATGCTGACAGGGGCTACAGCTGACGGCTGGGCCAGGCAAAGGGTCCACTTGTGAGCTCACTCATGCAGCTGTTGGCAGGAGCCTTAGGCCTGGCTGGCTGTTGGCAGGAACAACAGTTCTATACCACCTGGGTGCCTTCACAGGGCTAAAAGAGTATCGGCAGAACATGGAAAGTGGCTTCCCTCAGGATGAGTAAATAGAGAGTGAGGGTACCAGAGAGAACAAGGGAAAAGCCACAATATCTGGTATGGCCTACATGCAAAAATTACTCCCATCACTTCTGCCATAACCAATTCATTAGAAGTAAGTCACTAAGTGCAGCCCACACTCAATAGGGGCGGGGAGGGGGAGTATGGGAGGGCACAAAGCTTCACTTTTTGAAGAAAGAGTATGAAATAATTTATGAACATCTTTTTACATCACCCCACCTACCACTCACATTTTTCTACCCTGCCCCCAAATCTTCCCCAGGCCCCTGCAAATATTGAGCTTCCAGAATCAGCATTAACCACACTAAATATAAATGCATTTATTTTAGCATCCATCATGTGTCAAGTACTATTCTACACAATCAAATAAAGGAAGCCTGAAAATCCCCTGCCCTTACAAAGTTAATAGGAGACAGACACTAAATAGATGAATATATATCATGGTGATGATACACACCAAGTTTAAAAGATAACAATGAAACAGGCTATGGAGTCAGAAAGTTATCGTACTTAAATAGCCAAAAATACACATATCAATAGATAACACATTCAGTGGATACACCACATCTTGGTCTTGAGAATTTCAGTGACTTCAAACCTAGAAAACCATTCTTTGTCTTTGACAACGTGTTTTTTTCCTTTTCCTTACCATTTATGCAAGACCCAGCAGCAAGGCTTGCTTCTGTGTTCTTCCAGCTTTGCCAAGACTCCACTGTAAATGCCAATTCCTAAAAAACAGCCAGAAATTCTCTCAGCTCCCTTTCAAAGAGCCATTTTTTCTTTTGCTGCTGGCTCTCCTCCATGAAAATTTGGCTATAATCCCTCCCCTTCTGAAAAACCGCAAGCTATACTGGAACTAGTAACTGCTC
Source organism: Galemys pyrenaicus (assembly GCA_019455555.1). NCBI lineage: Eukaryota > Metazoa > Chordata > Mammalia > Eulipotyphla > Talpidae > Galemys > Galemys pyrenaicus. The sequence goes on along the minus strand of JAGFMF010011644.1, from coordinate 4,145,026 downwards.
TCCACCTGAGGACATCAATAACCAAGCCCCTCCACTACCAGGAGTCAGAAAACCATCCTTTCTGTGGCCATTTCCATCTTGGCTCTCATTATCTCATCATCAGTTTATCTACCTTCATCCAGAAGCCACCTCCTCATTACTGGATCCTCAAAGTTTCCACCACCCACATAGGATTCCAACAACCTTCTGTATAATAAAAACAATAGACAACCTCCATGAGCACCAAATAAAATAAAGGATCTTTATATCTTATAGCTTAGAGTTTATTGCCTATTTCTAGTACATGTCATTATTTGCCCATCTAACTATTATCATAGTTGGCAAACTGAGCTAAAAGAGTTTCATACTGGGAGGAGACTAATACTTACAACTGCAGATTTAAAATACTGGGATACAATTGAAAATTTAATTCCCCCCAAAAAAGAAAAGCTGATTTCTTAAAAAGACTAAAACCTCTCGCTATGCTTTATTTATTCAGTTATTTCTCTTCCCTATTCCATCTGTGCCCGAGATGTTTATTTGTATTTAATAGTACCCAAGTGGTGGGATGTTGATGTAGTATATTTAGAAAACCAACTAGGTCTTTCTTTTATCTGCCATATTACTCCAGATGGAATACACATTGGCATATCACACAAGCCTTCTTGGTTACCTTCTGTTCACAGTTGCTGTGCCAGAGAAGAATATAAAAATTGGAACTTTCCACCAATGGCAGACAATTTAATTGAATTAGAGTGTTCCAAATTTTCTGAATGGCATTGGGTTGTACTTTGCCATTTTATGTTTTTTTCCTCTGGCTTGAATTATCCATATTAATGTCTTTCATGAAAAAAATATTCAGCACATATCTTGTGGTATAAAAAGGGAGCTTGCATTTCCTAAAGTCTTCATCAGTTTTTCCTTGTCATGTTTTCTTTCATTAAGTGTATTCTTTTCACCTATTGTACTAGACTACCGACAAAGGTAATTACTTTGATAGAAATAAAGCCACAAATATACGCTGACATGTCCTAGTTTAACCAGTGAGTAGAGAAAATGTAATAATGGAATCACCATGTGGGCCCACAAACACCTCTACCTGGAGTCCTATCACGTTTTTACAATGGCATCAGTATTACACCAATCATGTCCAGCTTCCACATAATCACACACACGTGTGTGTGCGCACACACACACACACAAAAACAGGCACACAGGAAAATTCAAGGATGGTTCAGTCAATTACCCATCTGGAAGGACAAAGTCTTTGTCATTCCAGGTTGCTATAAAATATTACCCCAGACGAGATGATTCAAACAACAACTATTAACTTACAGTCCGAGAAACTGGAACATTTGAGATTAGAGTGTCAGCACCATCAGATTATGGCAAGAGCACTCCTCCTGGTTTGCAGAAGCCTGCCAGCCTGCCGTGGCCTTACACAGCAGAGTCAGGAGCAAGCTCTGCAGGAGCTCTTCTTATAAGGACACCAGTCCCATGATAGGGGTCCCATGCTTGTGACCTAATTACCTCCCCAAACCCTCTCTCCAAATACCATATCAATGGGGATTAGGGTCTGAACACTTAAATTTAATAGGAACACAAGCATTCGGTCTGCAGTGGTAAAAAAAATATCACTGTAATAAATAGAAAATATTGCACCAATCATCTCCAGCTTCCACATACAGTTCTTATATAATTAGAGGAATGGAAACTGATCTATTCCTGCCAAAACAGTGGCCTGAAATGAAATTTTATAATAAAATTAGTTTTCAGGGAGAACATGCTTCTCATCAGTGCTGACTGACCTCTATTGTATATTTTCGCTACAAGTACAAGATTCACGGTGCCACAGCACACCACATGAGCGGCCCTGACACCCGCCAGCTAATGGTCACTTCGGGTCAACGCTCTCCATCAGCTGAAAGGCCAAGGAAACACTGAATGTCATGATGCGGTTTCCTGGAAACACATCATTTGGTTTATTATCCAAATTTTAGATGTTTTAAAATGTCTCCCAGTATACTGCCTTGCTTGAAAAATTAGAGAAGAAACCTGGGAAGGGAAGAAGAATTACAGAGGGAAAAATGAAAAAAACACTTTCTAACATTAAATCCAGAAAAAGATATGAAGTCCTTTTTTTTTCTTTAAAGATTTATTTATTTATGCATACAAAAGCTGGGGTAGAGGTCAGAGTCCCAGGAGGTGAGAGGATTCACCAGACAGAGTGGGGAGCAACACAGGCAGACTGACTGAAACACACTGCCGAGAGCAGCAGTGGGCAAAGCAGGAGAGGTCTGCGAGACCATATGGGTCCCCTCCCTGGCCAGCAGCAGGAATTGAACTCGTGCTATAGTGGCTGCGGTTTGCTTCATAGTGTGTTGCTTAACCCACTGAGCCACTGGGGAGGCCCTAAAGTTCTTTTTAAACATTTTCAGTTCTAGTAATATTCTGAGACTTATGAATGCCCTTTTTCTCCCAGATTTTTCAGTGTGAGACCATCACTTTAGTATCTGATTGAGGAGAAAGAATTTTTTCACTGAAAGAATGCGAAGAGGAAGAATGAAGTAATATCCAAATTGCTTCCAAATTGCAAAATAAGATTACACAGCCTTGAACATCAGGCTTTGATTCTGAGAGAATTTAAGCTCCAATAGAGCAGGTATTTTCTGTTTTGTTCACTGCTGCACCCCCTATGAATACAGCCTGGTATATATTGATAGTAGACAGACAATAAACAGCAAGTGACTGGCTGAATGAATGAATGAGTTCCTATAGCCTTGACCTCCTTTTCTTAACGTATCAGCAACCAAGCCTGGAGTTTCCAATTCAGCCTGGATTTGCCAAACTCACAGAATCTCCCATAGAGTAGAAAACACAAGTAGAAAATATAGCTTACCAGTCTATCAAAGAATGTTGAGGGGTTAAGGGGACAGAAGAGAGTTAACCTCCCCAGTGAGATTGTGGAAGCAGAGAAAAGAGGGAACAAGACAACCAGAGTGTGTGCTCTGGTTTCCATTCAACAGACAAGTAAGAGGAATGCTGAAGACAGAAGGAAAGACTTGACCTGGTTTCTTTTTAGGACTCTGGAAAAAGACAGTCCCTTTTGTGGCCCTCAGACCATCCTGAGGAGTTGCTACATCTATTTGTCAGTGCAATTGGTCAGATAAAGAGGTTTAACATTTCAGAGCACAGTTAAGAGACCCAGAAGTAGCTGTCGGAATGGACAAGGAGACTGGCAGAGGAGACCCCAAGTTAGTACCATGTGGTATTGAAGCAAGGGTTGCACGGCAGAAGGTCAGGGATGGCTAAATTGTTAGCAGGCAGAATGAGGGGCATCCTAAGGCCCCAAAACCTGCCTGCTCTTAACGGCTTCTGCCATTCTCCACATAATAACAAAATGTAATCTTAGTGTGTGAGACCTTCAAAAGAAAATAACTTTAATATAATTAGTGTGTAATAAAAAGAAATAATATCATTAAAATAGTTTCTCCATGAAACACCCAGTTACTCATCCCTTTGAGGATAAATGCCTAGTCAAACAGTGTTGCCCAAAGCAAGACTACTGAGCCCTAAAAGCTTGCCAGAGGTCTAAGGCAGCTTCGGGTGGGAAACCATAGAAAAAAGTTAGAAAGGGCCAGGCAAGCCTTAAAGAAAAGAATAAAAATCAAAGTACAAGTCAAGATCAAGGCTGCCATTGTTAGCCTCCTCACAGCTCTCTTACCCATGTCTGTCTTTTCAAGCGTCTTCTTCCCTGTCGCCCGAGTCCTGGTTCGAGAAGCAAGTGTGGCTTCTTCACATGTCTCTCTGCTCCATGTGCCTCCTATAGATGTTCTTCCTAGTATTCCTTCCTCCCCCAAGTCCTTTTAGCAATGATTTTAACTTCCTCTCACTGCTCAGCTCCACCCTTCCTTGGATGGGAGAGGGAAACTGGACCTCCCCTTACTATGGGCTTTACACTGTTACAGAAAGAGAGGCCGAGCTAATTTCAGACATGAAACTGCTGGTGAAAAGGTTAATCTTCTCGAATGTATTAGTTTTCTATGGTTGTCTTATAAATTACCACAAATTCAGCAGCTTAAATATTTCGTCTCACTCTTTCTGCGATCAGAAGTCCAGACACAGAGACTAGGTCCTCTGCTCAGTTCTCATGGGCCACCATCAAGGCATTAGCTGCATTCACCTTTGAAGGCTAAAAGATCAATTTCTACCTCATTCAAGCTGTTGGCAGAAGTCCTTTCACTACAGTCATAGCACAGAGGGCCCTGCATCTCTGCTGGCTCTCGGCTTGAGACTACCTCAGGTTCCTGGCCCCACAGGCACACTTAAAATGGCTACTTCCTCCATCAAACCCACAAGAAGCTTCCTTGACCTACCAGGGGACCAATCCTTCTATTATGGACTTTGACCTGATTGAATCAGGCCTGACCAAGATAACTCTCCTTTTGATTCACTGAAAATTAACTGATTGGGGATCTTGATAATATTTGTAAAATCCTCCACCTGTTCTCAGCATGATATCCCATTCCATCACCAACATCCTGTTGGTTAGAATCAATTCAAAGGTCTCATCCCAACTCAGGGGGAATGGATTACACAAAGACTTGAGCATAGAAATTGTTGGGGAGTCTAGTCTCCATGCCAACAAGCCTATTGTGGAGCTCCCTCTACTAGTAGAGAGGAAAGAGGAAACTGAGTGGAGTGAGCCCAGAGCAAGCAGAGGGATGGCGGTCATCTCCCCAGAGACTGAGTCGTACACATGGTCACACCTCATTTCCTCTTCCCAATCACAAAAACGATCTCAAAAAGAGATATGGAAAGTAGAAAGGACTCAAATCTGAGAGATTGACCATTTTTACCTCTATAAATTGACCTTTACCTGCACAAACCATTTAAATCATCAGGTCAGAGTTTTAAATTAGATCAAGTTAACAGCTAATTTTTTAACTGTTCAGCACCTGATTAATTATAGACAAAATAAAGGACACATATTTTTCTCCACACATCCCACAAAGGTTTATGTAATGAAACAAATCCATGTATGACTTGCTGCATATATTTTTATAAAAGTAAGTTTTTTGTAAGTAAACATGTAAGGTCCCTCTGTCCTTGTTGAGTATGGAGAATGCTCTCCGCTCACAGATGATGAAACATCATAAAAGAAGACCATTTTAAATTTAAAATCTTGCACAATGTTCAGCATAAATAATAAACCCTTATTTGTAACATAAAGAAAAGGCATATAATTTTTTGTTGGGAGGAAGTTTTCCCTTGTCCCTACCAAACACATGTTGAATAAATAATGTCCATTGACATGACTGTCAAAATATAAGCCAGTCCAGCAAGTTCCCACATCTCAAGCTAGCCCTCTCCCACTGCATGTGGATACAGTTCACCCAAAAGTCCCTATCAGGCATATGTTTGAATTCACAGTACATTTTACCACACTAACTACCATTTTTAACCACTTATATGTTTAGTGATTTGTATATGTAGGCTCAAAAAATCATTAAAATACTAAAGAAACTTGTAATGGTATCCATTTTATAGAAGAGAAAACTGAGGCATTGAAAGACTAATTCCCCAAAGTTACACAAGGAGGAAGGCTGTGTTTGGATTTTACTTGTACTTTACCTATCAACCTAGTCTCCAAAAAGCCAAGTGAGCTCACAACATATTGTTAGCTAAATACAACATTGTAGTGGTGCCTACAGCTTTCAGATAATAGTATAATGGAGACATGAATTCCAAGTTTCACCTTAGAGCAGAAACCTTCTTCTCTTCTATAGTCCTGGAAGGATAAGGGTAGAGGCCCTCCCAGCCCCCAGAGTTTCCTACCTCTAGGACAAAAACAGATGCCTCCAGCACCAAGTCTGTGTTGATTATTATTCTTACTCCCAGAGAAAAAATTAGTGATGGACATTCAAGATCAGAGAGGGTGGCCCTGGGAGTCCACAGTCATCACCACATTCAAGTCCCACATCACTCTTCAGTGTTCCTTGTCACTCCACTACTTTTCCTCCTCAGGCCCCAAGGACTGGCCTATCTTTTTCCCACTACCACTGTTTATTGCTTCCAATCAAGGTTTTTCTCTTCTCTAACCTTCTGCAACAGAGGCTGGTCTCACGTCTTCTGAATTTTAACCTTCTTATCAGAGAAAAAGCAAATCAGAAGCTCCCATTCATCCTACTCTTCCTATAAGATGTGGAAGCTCACATTTGCATGTAATTTTCAGTGACCAGACTGAGAGATTCAGGTAAAAAGGAGGTGAATATACCAGTTGCTATGACAACAGCAAGATATAAAATGGCATAGCAATTCATAGAACAAGCTTTTAAAACTACATAAATTTGAATTATTATAAGAAACCATCCAAAACTACAAATATAAAAATGACTAGCCAACTGAAAGGATGAGGTATATCACACAAATAAACCACCTTGAATTAATCAGGCAATTAAAGATGCATATACAATTTTAGTCCTCCAGACACCACGTGAAAGAAGGAGAATTAGAATTCTGGCACCTCTATAACATTACTTGTCAATCAGACTGATCCAGCTACATTAATGTTAAAATTTTCCATGTCAACCACAACTCTAAGAATTAAGTCACAACTAAATTACAAGGCCAACGCATGAAACAGAAGTGAATTCCTTCACCATTTAATGCTCTTAAATTTTTCTTCCCTTGATTTTCTAAAACTGCACTTATTTGTAACCTTCCTTACTCTCAGATTATTCCTCTCCTCCTTTTGACTTCTACCAAGATTTGGCAGATGACACCCATCTCTTTAGTCTGATGATGCCCAAATTTGTGCCTTTACTCCCAAAACCTCTTCAGAGATGTAAACCCCAATTCCAACTGCAGAAGAAATCTCCACTTGGATGTCCTAATGGCATCTCAGAATTGACACTCCTATATCCAAGCTTAAAAGAGCAACTCATGCTATTTGCAACAGCATGGATGGAGCTTGAAAGGGTAATGCTAAATGAAGTAAGTCAGAAGGAGAAAGGTAAATATCAGATGGTGTCACTAATATGTGGAATATAAAGAAACTCAATTAATAGTCAGATAAAGACAAGCTGAAAAAATAACCCTTTACAGCTGACCACAAAACTAAAGCACCAAGGGAGGTGAGGGTGGGAGAGGAGAAAGACCAAAGAGGGAAAGAGGTGCAAAGGTCCATGGTGGTAGAATATGGGTGAAAAAAAAAAAAAAAAAAGATTAGTTCTCCTATTCCTAAATTCCATATTGAGGTTAATGGCATCAGTGTGCTCTAAAAATTCAGGTAAAGAAACAAAATCTTTTTAGTCACTGTCTTTTCCTTCTCTCTCACATATAGGCACTAAGCTCTATTAAGTCTATCCCTGTCACAGCTACTGAGTCTATCCACTCCAGTATAATCATTCTGGGCATCACCAAGTCTAGTCAATATTTCCCATCTAAACTACAGTAATTGACTCAACATCTCTCCCTGCTTTCAAGCTTGCTTTAGTCCAGTGTTGCCTGTGCAATCTGTCATGAGAATCACATGGGTGTTTTGTTTTTTTTTTAAATATGTTTGTTTATTTATGCATACAAGAGCTGGTGTACTGGCCAGAGTCCAGGAAGGTGAGAGGATTCACCAGACAGAGTGGGGAGCAGAACAGGCAGACTGACTTAAATACACTGCTGAGGGGAGCAGCGGGCAAGGCAGGAGAGGTCTGCTGCGCCATGTGGGTCCCCTCCCTGGCCGACGGCAGGGATCGAACTCATGCGGCAATGGCTGTAGTATCCTTCATAGTGCGTTGCTTAACCCACTGCTCCACCAGGGAGGGCCTGGGTGTTTTCTGTTTTAATGCAGGTTTTCAAGTTTTACCCAAGACCTGGGTAAAGAGGGACCTAAAGACTTTTATTTTCCTAAGTACTCCCAGTTGATTCTCCTAATCAGATGAATACAATTGACTCAATACTATCAAATTAACTTAACTCACAACTCTTGACCAAATTCCCCATGGCTCCCAAAGCTGGAAAGTCCAAATCCCTGGCTTTATACTTAAGGCCCTCCACAATCTATATACAATTTTCAGTCATGTTTTCTCATCAATGCCTCTCCCATACCCTATTCGAGAAGCATGCTATTTGTCATTCCAGAATTTATCCTGTATTTGCACACCATGTTTTTGTTCACACCGTATCCATCCTTAGTCTAGAGTTATATATCAGCCTTGTCTCTCTGTGCTCAAAATCCATCCACACCCTTCAAAGGTCATCTTAGTTTTATTTGCACCCTCTTTCTCTTTTCCATCACCTTAGCAAGTAGATACATCACATATTTATTGCTGTGCTATCATATTGCTACTTGTGTGTACATGCTTAACCTCTTTCATTAATTAGATGAAGCTCTTGGAGAGATCAGAGCAGGTGCTCATGAGGGAAGATCAAGGAAATGAAATGGCAACAACAATCAGAACTGTCCGCCTGAGACAAATAAGTCTGCCCTTTCTTCCGCCCGCTCACCTACAATGCCCATATCATTATCACTGCGTGAATGCCCTGGTTTTTCTTCCTGTTTACTAGTAAAGGCCTACAGTCTTAGAGACATGGTCATTCAAATCGTGGGTCACCAGCTCTTTGCATCAGAATGACCTGGGTTTTGCAAATTCCCAGGTTTCTACTCTCAGACCTAATTTTTGATCAATAGCCCCAAGTGACTCTTTTGCCCAGGGATGCTGAGAACATGTTTTTAAAACTGGTGTTAAGTCCTACTCCTCCTAGAAAACCAAGATCTTGTCCTTATCATGGCTTACTGCTGTGTAGCTGCTTTGTGACCTTATTTACTGTTGGCATATATATTTTTTTTCATTTTGTAAATTATTAAATAATTGTGATCTTTGTGGGGTGTAGATACTCTTCAACACTATAGAGAAAATGACATAACGCACATACAAATTTACAATTAAAATGTGTCCACAAAATCAACCTTCCTCTATTCACTTTCAGCTCTACAACTTACCAGCTACATGACCCCAGGCTAGTTACCTAACCCCTCCTTTTTTCCACTTTGCATCTATAAAATGGAATCACAATGCTACCTATGCTATAAGGATGTTGTGAGAATTACATGGAGTAATTCATAGAAAGTACAAAAAGAATACCCGAAAACTAATCATTATTATTACTACATAATCATCACTGTCCAAAAAGTCCTTTCATTCACCTTGATCAAATAAGACATGAAACTAAAAACACTAACCATAAATTCTTTGTCTTTTCTATATTTCTCTCCCAGCACAGAGCTACCATGTACGTAGAATAGCAAGCAAAAAACTATTAGAGGGCCTCCCTGGTGGTACAGGGGGTTAAGGCACAGCTCTATGAAGCTATCGGCAGCCACGCAGCAGGAGTTTGACCCCCAACCTGGGTGGTGACCCACATGATGCAGCAGACCTCTCCTATCTCACCCACTGCTACACTCAGCAGTGTGTTTCAGTTGATCTGCCTGTTCTACTCCCCACTCTATCTCTGGTGACTCCTCTCACCCCCTACACCTCTGGCCTGTACCCCAGTTCTTGTATGCATAAATAAATAAATCTCTTTTTAAAAAAAACTACTAGAACACAGAGAAAAGGGCTCCAAATTTAGAAAGATCCAATACTGTGACATCATACATACTAATACTCAGGGTCCTATTCCAGGGAGCCTAAATCTACCTACAATTCTAGAGCTAAACAATATATAGGCAATTTCTATCAACCCATTAAAAATGTTAAGAACTGAGACTCTGTAGACATTTCCTAGCCAGGCTCTGTCACTGTCCCACTGGAAAAATAGCAGCTTGTTAGCCTATGGTTTCTATACTAAGGTATTTTGATCAATGCTTCTTTGCAGTGGTCTAGATACCCTTCCCCTATATCCAGTCCATTGCTTCTTTTTTCTCTCATCATCCTGATTATTATTCTGGTGCAAACAATGTTCAAGGAGTTATGCTCTCTGAATGATCTATCAGGTCCGTTTCATGAAACATGGGAGGATTACTTCTTCCCAGTACACTTTTTAGTCTTCTTGTGGAAAGATGAAAGTAGTAAACTAAATTCCATTACATTCTTTGGTCTTAAGGATTCACTATTTCCTATGAACACTTGTCAGAATTTTTTTGTACAAAATATGATTTCCGGATTCAGTTTCTTTGCTAGTCAGTATGTTAGGCCATGACTTCTACACTGGCAAAGATTCACTGGGGACCAGTATTTGTTGTGTGTAACACTGAAGTATGGTTCCACAATGCTGCATTTTAAAAGCCAACTAAAGGGCCTCCCTGGTGGTCCAAGGGGTTAAGTATCAGCGCTAGGAAGCTGTCCACAGCCACTGCAGCACAAGTTCAATCCCCAGTCAGGGAGCTAACACACATGGTGCAGCAGACCTCTCCTGTTTTGTCTGCTGCTATCCTCAGTAGTGTTTCAGTCAATTTACCTGTTCTGCTCCCCACTCTGTCTCTGGTGAATCTTCTCACCCTCCTGCACCTCTGGCCTGCACCCCAGCTCTTGCATGCATAAATAAATAAACCGTTAAAAAAATAAATAAATAAAAGCCATCTAAACCAAGATGGTATTTTGCCTTGTAATTCATTCTCAAAAGATACATGCTATTCTTTACCTTTAAAGGGCAGGATTTCTTTTCTGAGAGCTATTTTTTTTAAGTCTTCCAATAGCCTTTTTGATAACAGCTTTATTAAGATATAATTCACATGTAATAAAATTCACCCTTCTAAAATGTACAATTCAGTGTTTTTAATATATTCACAGAGTTGTACAAAGATCACTATCTAATTTTAGAACATTTCATCACTCCAAAAAGAAAATCTGTCATCATTAACACTCTCTACTCCACCTAACTCCAGCCTCTAGAAACCACTAATCTAATTTCCAACTATAAAAATTTGCCTATCCTGAATATTTCACGCAAATAGGAACATATATATATATATACACATATATATATGGTCTTTTATGACTGACTTATATCATTTAGTATGTGTTTAAGGTTCACCCACATTATACAACGATTCAGTACATCATTCCTCTCTGTTGCTTTATGTATATATTTCCTTTATGTATACAGAACATTTTAGAGAACATTTTAGTTCATTCATGTGTTGACAGATATTTGGGTAGTTTCCACTCTCTGATTACGCATATTATGCTGTTATGACTGTACAAGTTTTTACATAAAAATTTTACTGTTTCTGTATGGCTGTTTTCAATTCTCTTGGCTATATTGCTAAGAGTAGAGTTGATGGGTCCTATGGAACTATGTTTAATGGTTTGAGAAACTACCAAATATTTTCCAAAGTGGATACACCAGTTTACAACCCCAACAGCAGTAAGGGCTCCAATTTTTATGCATCCTCATCAACACATGGCATTTCCCTTTCTTTTTTTCTTTTTTTTGTTATAGCCATCCTAGCAGATGCAAAGTGGTATCACATTGTGGCTTTGATTTGCATATCCTTAATAACTAATGAATTTTAATCTCCCTTTCATGGGCTCATTGGCAATCTGCATGTCCTCTTTGGAGAAATATCTGTTCAGATCTTCACCTATATTTTAATAGGACTCTTGTCTTTTCTATTTTGAGCTATAAGATTTTATATTTATAGATGAGTTCCTAATCAGATATATGATATGCAAATATACTTATCAAATTCTGTGGGTTGTTTTTTTAATTTCTTAATGATATCTAGGAATTTTTCATTTGGATGAAATCCAACTAACTTAATTTTTTCTTGTTATTTGTCATATCTAAAAAATCATGGCTTAAATGTCTTATGGAATTGATTATGTCCTGAACAGCAAAATCAATCCTGAGGAAAAAAGAAAAATGTGTCACAATCCTTTACTTCAAACTAGGGCAAAAACTCTCAGTTTTATCATTGACCATGATATTATTTGGGGGTACTTTATATATTATTTTTATTAGATAAGGTCACTCCTTACTATGCTAGTTTGGTGAGTGTTTTCATCATGAAAGGGTTTTAGATTTTGGCAAATTTTCCAATCTATTAGATAATATAGTAGTCTTTGTCCTTTATTCTACTTAAATGGCATTGGTTGATTATAGCTGTACTGAGATATAATTGATATACTGAAAAACTGCACTGAATATAATTTGATCAATTTGGAGACATGCATTCAACCTGATATACTATCATTATGATCAAGGTAATAAACTCCATCAGTTCCAGAAATTTCCTTGTGTACCTTTGTTTTTTGTTTGGTAATTTGTGATTTTAGAATTTTTTGTTGTTGTTTGTGATAAGGACACTTAATATGATATCTACCCAACTAATAAATTTTTAATCGCACAAGACTAGATTGTTAACCATAGCTACTATATAGTGAAACAGATCTCCAGAGCTTATTCATTTTGTCTAATTATAATTTTATAACCATTGAACAACTCCCCACTTCCCTTTTCCCATAACCCTTGCAAATCACTTTCCAATTTTCTTTTTCTGGGCGTTTGCAAATCTAGACAACTCTTATCAGCATAATACTTACTCTTTTGTGGCTGATTTATTTCACTTAGCATCTATTCCAAGCTCATCCTTATTGTTGCAAACTGTAAAGCTTCCATCTCCTTTTAACAATGAAAAGCTCTATTATACTTATTTACCACATTTCTTTATCCATTCATCTATTGATGAACTTTTGAGTTCTTTCTATGTCTTAGCTATTGGGAATAATATTGCAATGACATGCAATTGTAGATATCTCTCCAAGATCCTGACTTCAATTATTTTGGTTGTATATATCCAGAGGTAAGATTGATGGATCATGATAGTTCTATTTAATTTCTCCACAAACTCACCAGTCCTTGCTATCTTTTGTTTTTTAATAATACCACCCTAACAGGTATGAGTTAATATCTCATTATAATTCTGATTTATATTTCCTTGCTAATAAGTGATACTGAACACCTTTCCATATACCCATTGGCCATTTGTATACCTCTTTGGGGAAATGTCTGTTCAAGTCCTTTACCAATTTTTTAGTCAGGTTATTTGGGACTTTTTGTTTTGGTTTGTTTATTGCTATTTAGTTGTAGGGGTTCCTTACATATTTTGGCAATTAATTCCTTATCTGTGGCTTGCAAATACTTTCTCCCATTCTGAATGTTGCCTTTTTACTCTGTTCATTGCTTCCTCAGATTGATTTTCATGCAATCCTGGAATAAATCCCAGGTGGTCATGGTATATTGTTCTTCTTATGTTATTGGATTTGGCTTGCTAGTATTTTGTTGCAGGTTTTTACATCTATATTCATAAGGGATATTGATCTATAGTTATCTTTTCTTGTGGTGTCTTTGATTCTGAGCTAATACTGGTCTCGTAGAATGAGTAAAGAAGAGATCCTCTTCTATTTTTTTTTTTAAAAAGATTGTGAAGAATTGGTATTAATTCTTCTTTAACATTCATAGAATTCACCACTGAAGCCTTCTCGGTCTGACTGAGACATATTTTATTGCCTAACATATGGTCTATCTGGAAATGTTCTTTGTGCACTTGAGAAGAATTTGTATTCTGCTATTTTGAGGTAGAGTGTTCTGTGTATTTCTTTTCAGTCTAGTTGGTTATATATAATACTGCTGAGGTTTTCCTCAGGGAAACTTTCTATTGACTGCTTTTTTCCCTATGTATGGGGCATAATTTCCTGTTTCTTGTGTGTCTTATAAGTTTTTATTGAAGGCAACTCTAGAAATAAGGACAACTCTACCCTCCTGCACCCCCAGGGTAGTTTGGCTTGGCTGTTGATGTTGATGCAGTTATCTGTTTCGTGATTTTCCTCAGTCATAAATTCTGTAAAGCCTGTATTCTTTGGCATAGGCAGCCACTAAAATCTCTGCTTTCTTAGCTTAGTGGTCAGCTAATGACTAAAGAGAAATTTCCTGAATGCCTTCAACCACTAAGTCTTCCAACTCTTGTTGTATGCCCTGGGGTATGAGTTCAGCACTCTGGCGGCCTGAAAATCTTCCTTGAACATTTCTTCCAGTTTGTGCAGAGCCTCAAGCTTAGCTAGAGAAGAGACTTTAGGACATTCCAGGTCTTTCTAGGCACTACAAAGCCCTGCATAGTCACATGACCTGACATGGAATATGTCAGAAGCAAGCCCACTCTAAACATCTCAGATTGAAATATTACATATTTTAGTAAACTCTTGCTTGCCCTGATTGTTATTACAGCTGTGCATTAAACAATGACTGATGATCACTTTGCTTTGGACAAAGATCACAGGAAAAGAGTGTTTTCTGCTAAGTGAACTTGAAGTTAAGTCAAATAGAGAAAAACCCTGTGAAGTGTTCTTTTCAGGGAGCTCCCAAGCAGGTCAAATACTGACAACAGTCAAGAAATGGGGCTTAAGAAGAACTCCAAATCTACTCTTCCTCTTAAATAGCTGCTAAATGCTGGATTTCTAACTTCCATGTTCTCAAGGTTCTGTTTTCAAGGCTATGACAGGGCTTGGGAAAGGGCATGGGGAGAGGGCAAGTTAAAATGCCACGAAGCTTGCTGATCTTAAAAAGATTGCTTTGTAAAAAGAAAAAAAAAAAAAGACCCAGATCTTTGGTTAATTCTCAGGATTCTAAAAATGTTGATTCTCATAAGTTTTTAACAGTATTTGTGTTGATTTTATGAAAAAGAAGAACGTAAAGGACTTACTATATCATTCTTTTATACTGCTCTTCTCTGCAAAGTGGCCTTTGAAGTAGGTAGTATTTAAAAGGACTTGTATCTAAAATAATAAAATAAATCTCATAACTCAATAATATAAAAATTGAAGTATTTAAAAATGGAAAATGAAATTTGAGCAGATATGTCATCAAGTAAGAAACTGGAGGACAAAAATAATACATGAAAAGCTAGTCAACATCTTTATCCATTAGCAAAATGCAAGTGCAAATCACAATGAAGTAGTATTATATACCTACTAACATATCTAAAATATAAAAAGAAAGGAAGAAACAAAACGATAATACTAAGTCCTGGTGAGGAAGCAGAGCAAAACTAGAACTCAGAGGTGTAGGAGGCTGAGCAGAGTGACATAGTCACTATGGAAAATTTGAGCAGTCTTTTATATAGCTAAAAATATCTAACCACACAATGAATCCAGCATAAGTAATAAGATGTATATTCAGATGACCATCAGGCACATGAAAGGAAGTTCAACATCTCTTATTATTAGAGAAATGTAAATCAAAACAACAGTGACATGTCACTTCACACCTGTGAAAATGGCTATTATCCAAAAGATAAAAAACATGTGTTTGAGAGAATATGGAGAGAAGGAGCCCTTGTATATTGGTGGTGGGAATTTAAATGGGTGCATCCATGAAGGAAAGCAGTGTAGTAATGCCTCAAAAACCTAAAAATAGAAATTCCATACAACTCAGTTGTATTTATCTGAAAAATACAAAGACTCTAATTTTGAAGAGATACATACTTCCTCATGTTTATCACATCATCATTTACACTAACCAAGAGTTGAAAACAACGTAAGTGCCTATCAACAGATAATTAGATAAAGAAGATGTGGCATATACCACGATGGAATATTACTCAGCCATAAAAAATAAAATTAAAACAAAAAGACAGTCAAATTATATTTTTAATATGTTTGACATATTTGTGTAGGATAAATTAGATCATACCAACATTTTCTTTAACTAACTAAAAAGAGACATGAGGAAACATTTTGTGGTAGGAATAGGTTCAATAAAGAAAATACATTATTAGTTAATTTATCAACATTCATAGAACCATACACCTACATAGGGTAAATTTTACTGTATTCAAGTTATAACTAAACAATCTTAACCTAAAAGAAAGAAAATGCTTCCTGTTCTAAACATAATTTTTCTTAGATAATTAAGTTTAGTCTCAGATACCCTCCACCCTAAGCCAGTTTCTTACCATCACTTGTGGAATAGACTATGCATTTTAAAGCATCTAATAATATCATTATACCACAAGTTGCCATTAAAAAACTTTATAAAAGGATTTAATAGAAAAGAGGAAAAAATTAATTTGGAAAGATATAATTTCAAGGACATTCAATGTAGCATTTTTATAGTAGCAAAAAGCTAGAAACAACATAATGCCAATCAATAGTTGAGTGGTTAAAGGAAATATAAAACCTATACATGTAATATTTTATAGACACAAAAGTAATTACATAATTGTAGGTCAACATTTATTAATATGAACTTAAGTGTTTTTAAAGTGTTTTAAACAACTTACTAAATAGTATGTGAGTATGGTTTTATTTTGGAAAGGCTTGGGAAAACACCCCCAAATGTAAATACTATTAGTAGAGTAATTACAGATAACTTGTATTTTCCTCCTGGTTTATATTTCCTCAGGTGCAGAACAATGCCTCAAGACCTATGAGTCTGGGCCTCCCTAGTGGCTCTGGGATTAAAGTCTCAGCACTCTCAAGATATTGCCAGCCACGCGGCATTGAGTTTGATCCCAGGCCAGGGAGCTAACCCACATGGTGCAGCAGACCTCTCCCATCTTACCCACCGCTCCCCTCAGCAGTGTATTTCAGTAGATCTGCCTATTCTGCCTTTTCTGCTCTATTCTCCACTCTATCTCTGGTGAATCCTCTCACCACCCCACACCTCTGGACTACACTCCAGTTCGTGCATGCTTACATAAATCTTTTTTTTAAAAATTATTTATGGGCCTCCCTGGTGGCGCAGTGGGTTGAGCAACGCACTATGAAGCAAACAGCAGCCACTGCAGCACAAGTTCGATCCTTGCTGCCGGCCAGGGAGGGGACCCACATGGCACAGCAGACCTCTCCTGCTGTGCCCGCTGCTCTCCTCAGCAGTGCACTTCAGTTGATCTGCCTGTTCTGCTCCCCGCTCTCTGTGGTGAATCCTCTCACCGCCCCCGCACCTCTGGCCTGTACCCCAGTGCTTGTATGCATAAATAAATAAATCTTTAAAAAAAATTATTTATGCATGCATGCAAGAGCTGGGGTACAGGCTAGAGGCGCGGAAGGTGAGAGGATTCACCAGAGCCAGAGTGGGGAGCAGTACAGGCAGATCAACTGAAATACACTGCTGCGGGAAGCAGCGGGTGAGGCAGGAGATGTCTGCAGCGCCATGTGGGTCCCCTCCCTGGCCAGGGATCGAATTTGCGCTGCTGTGCCACGGGTGCTTCACAGTGCGGCGCTTAACCCGCTGTGCCACCAGGGAGGCTCCAATAAATAAATCTTTTTAAAAAAAAAGACCTGTGAGTCAAAAGACCTGTGAGTTTGAGTCCATCCTTGTCTGGGTAACTGACCCCAAGCCTTACAGCTCTCAGTATAAGAAAGCTGAAAGGCCAGACTGGGAGGTCCTAGGAATCCTGAGCATGTGTTCAGGCCTAGCGCTTTCATGAACCACATGGCGGAGATCACTTATGTAATTTCCAACACTAGCATGGATGAGTTTTCTCAGCCCCTCTCCAAACTACAAGCACAGAACTACTCCGGTCTCAAGTATAAATGACTGGACATGGAGGAAATCACTGAGCTTCCAGAAATTTTGATGTAACCAGCAGACACTCAGACTTCTCATCCACGACAGTGCCCTGCTGTTGTTACATATCCATCTGTTAAAATCAGATAATGTCTCTATGACCTCTATAAGTAACCTTTCAATAAATAAACCTTGCCGATTTACCCAAATGCCACCTGTATCTGGCCAATCTGAATCTAGTACAATTGACATTTTCTAATTTCCATTTGTAAAAAAGAAAATCTATTTAGTGAGTCTGCAATATCATTCATAACAAATAAAATGAAAATGACAATCTGTTGGTTATAAGACAGAAAGTCCTCATTAAATTAAAATTGTCACTTGTCTGTGAACTATCAATTCTGAATTCGTTCAAAGATGCTTCAAGTCTATTACTTATTTGATATAATTCATTCTATTCTACTGTTGAATTTAAATTATACTAAATTTGTTTAACAAAAAACTTCCACTATCTAAAACAGTCTTTAAATAAAATATTTTTAAGTAATATTCTAAGACATCCTAAAAGCAAAGTATGATTTTATAATGTATGTGGAAGACAGATTATAAAATATTCTATGAAAAAGCTACTGAGCAAACAATAAATCAGCTAAGAATCCTACTTGCAGAAGTCATGGACATTCATACCCTTAGTCATTGTGGCAGGATGGAAGTTATCTTCTTTGTCAGTGTAGCTTGCACACTAAGTATTGGAGGAAAACTGAAGACACAAAAACATCTACATAAAAACATTTGTACCAAAATAAACACACAAAAACAAATTACAGATGCCTACCCAATTACATTTCCTAGTGGAACTGAAAAGTAATCATCTCTAATCAAATAATTAAGAACATAGGACGTAAAACATGACAAATTTGTCTTGATCTCAGAACCAGCACCTTCTAAAGTGCAGACATGATTACCGTCTTATTTACATCTGGTGAGTCATAGTCCACAACTGCACACAAGCTGGGGAAAACTGGGTGATTCCTCCACTGACGTTTGAGTATGTGCAGTGTTTAACAAAAGAGGAACAGAGACCCAATGCTTGCAGGTAGACTAATACAGACTCTTTGTATCAAACAATCCACAAAGTAATACTGAGCTGCTATTTGCCTAGCATTCATTATACATAACAGTTTATCCAAGGCAATCATACATACCATATTTTCAAAACATGTCTGATTTTAATTGCTTCGCATACCTCATCTTGCCTTATAGACTGAAAAATACAGTCTGTTTAACCATAGCATAAAAGAGAGGTCTGTTGCTGGCAAGTAAAACCTCTGGGGAAGACCAGAAACACACCGCTGAAATACATAAGCTGGTTGAGAAGAAAAATGTAAGCAATCCGATGCCTAGAAGCTCAGAGGAACAATAATCACCTCACCTCATTGTAGGTAAGGCTCATAAGATACATGTAACTTTCTCTACTGTAGCTGAGAGTCATACATCCAAGTTTCTTAATAACTTTAAGAAGATGTTAGAATATTGAAAAGCATGCATGCAGTATTAATACTATAAAAATAATCAAAAGCAGTGCCCAGAGCCTCCCTGGTGGCACAAGGGGTTAAGCACTACACTGTGAGGCATCTGCAGCCACCGCAGCAACATTCCATCTCCAGCCAGGGAGGCAACCCACATGGTGCAGCGAATGTCTCCTGCCTCACCCGCTGCTCCCCTCAGCAGTGTATTTCAGTCAAACTGACAATTCTGCTTCCCACTCTGTCTCTGGTGAATCCTCTCACCTCCCACACCCAGTTCTTCTATGCATAAATAATTTTTTTAAAAAGCAGTGGTCTGCATATTTAATCTCATATCCACCCGCTCAGCAAAAAAAAAAAAATTTGAGTACTCACCCCCACTTTGTATATATTAATTTCTTTATAACTATTGGGGGGAATAAGCTATTGTACTTTGCATATGGATTATTTTGACTTGAAGGCAGTTAAGACCCAGCAGACTCAGGAAGTATCTTACCTCTCCCTTAACTACCCCAAAAAAGTTAATTACGGGCCTGTAACAAGAAATGTTGTAATCTTTTTTGCCACCTTGTGAAAGTTCCAATTTACATCTAGACTATAATCCATAGATCCAGTTAAGCAAGTGCAAATGAACTGAAAATACTGCTATCTGCTGAGTGAACACAAGAGTGATGACATGGAATTATGGGGTGCTTACAATTCTCATTTCGTCCATTTTTAATGTGACATAGACACAAGAAAGGGGGTCAGTGCCCATCTGCATATTCATATTCAATATCAATAAAATTAATTTTTCTCACATATATAATAAATGTAAATGCAAGTACTAATATTTTCTTTATGAGCCCTAATAGAAAACATTATAATGACCTTTATGTCATTGTCCTCAGCTACATCTCAGTATCTCTTATTTAACATCTTTGCTGTTATTCTTCCCTTTGATCCCATCTTCTCCCTAAACAATGAATATTTAGAAAATCCATTTCTCAATGAACAGAATCCCAATTTAGTACACTGCAGCACACTCTCCAAGGTCACTTTATTTGACTCTCCATTCAAGTGCCCCATCAACCTACCCATTAAGTTTCTGGTCATCTGTTCTCATACAAAGACCCTATTCAAAATGATCACCTATTACAATGTAAATTTATAATCCATCAAACTCCTCTGAATGGTCCCATTTCCCTCAGTCCCTCACACTTTTTTTCTGTAAGACATCCCAGAATAGGGCCTTCCTGGTGGCGCAGTGGGTTGAGCAACACACTATGAAGCAAACGGCAGCCATTCAGCACGAGTTCGATCCCTGCCGCCAGTCAGGTGGGGGGACCCACATGGCGTGGCAGACCTCTCCTGCCTCGCCCGCTGCTCCCCTCAGCAGTGTGCTTCTGTTGATCTGCCTGTTCTGCTCCCTGCTCTCTGTGGTGAATCCTCTCACCACCCCCACCACACCTCTGGCCTGTGCCCCAGTGCTTGTATGCATAAATAAATAAATCTTAAAAAAAAAAAAAAGACATCCCAGAATATCTTACTGCTTAAACAAATTCCAAAAGACACATAAAGTCATTCAACCTTCTTTCACATCCCTTTCTAGTGCCCTTAGGACATCACCACATGCCACTGGCCTCAGAAAGACTCATTTTCCTTGCATGACTGTCTACACACATCGCAGTGTCAGGATTGTTGGTGACTGCCTTTGCTAACTTTGAAATAGCTGTAATGTGGTCCTTGCCATTTCTTTTGTTTCCCATTTTTCTGAGATAAAACTGACCAAATATTTTAAGACACACAATGGGATGATTTGAGATGTGTGTGTATTGTGAAATGATTACCACTATCAACCTAATTAATGCACCTCTCATCTTACTCATATAGATATTGTATGTATGTGGTGAGAACATATAACATCTACTCTCAGCTCATTACAAATATTCAATATAATATTGTTAACTACAGTCCCATGCTGCACACTAGATCACCAAAATTTATTCATTTCATAACTTAAAGTTTGTAACATTTGCCCAACATCTCCCCATTTCCCCATCCATCCAAATCCCTGGTAACTGCCATTCTACTCTCTGCTTCTGAGTACAATAAATCTTTCAAGGATCCATACAAGTGAGATCACATGTTATTTGTCTTTCTGTATCTGGCTTTCTTCCCTTAGTATAATGTCCTCCAGATTCATCCATGCCATCACAAATGAAAGCATCTTCTTCTATTTTGGTTGAATATTTATTCAGTGCCTGTTACACTTTCTCTACCCATTCATCCATCAGTGGACATTTGGGTTGCTTCCATACCCTGGCTCTTGTGAATAATGCAGCAATGAATGAACATGAAAATACAAATATCTCTTTGAGGTATTAATTTCATTTCTTCTGGAAATATATCCAGAATGGGGATTACTGCATTATATGGTAGTGGTACTTTTAATTTTTTGAGAAACCTCCATATTATTCTTCATATAATGACTATACCAGCTATAAAACCACCTTGGCTGTGCCCACCAGTGCTATATTCTAATCAAACCTCTGAAGCTTCCTGAGGTGCTTCCATCCCCAACTCCCCATGCCCCCCAAAAATAATTTATGGATAAGTAAAGCAAAATTCCATCACAGGTATATCTATTTGCCTTCTACTGAATTTTTCATTATTTTAAATGATTGAAAATAACCAGCATAAGCCAAGTATACCCTAAAAATACACTAAATTGAAAAATAATTATGTACCACTTTTTTCACACACAAAAAAAATCTTTCTTTAAAGCCCACACCGTATGGACATACAGTAATTACACAATGATTTCAAAGTGTTGTTTGGAGAAGGCTTTCTTTGGCTATATAAATGTATCCAAGAGATGCAAAGTGGGGCAAATTCATTTCTGGTCTTGACTTCAGGAAGGAAATGACTTCTCACCAATAAAATTGGTTAGCATTTCCCCTCAGTCCCCCAGCAAAGAAAACTCTATTTCCCACAAAAAGAACCAAGATCTCAAATAGCTAGTATTTATGAGGCACTGAATCTCAGTGAAACATTTTCATTAACAAGTAAAGCTGTTAAGTCTTTTCTGTAAACTATTTGAGGGAAGGAAATCTTCTATAGGTATTAACTGATTAATAAATGATTAATTCATGTTTAAGAAAGCCCCCAGAACATAGTGATAAGGGCCCTGAAGCAAGAGGTAGAAAGTCCGATCAGGCACAAGCAGTGCAGTCAAAGGATCTGAACAAGACAGAAAGTATGTCTAACTATATGGTTTTGGGTTATCACAACCATCACTGGAAATTTGTTTCAATATGATCCAACCTTATCTTGTGTCACACATAAATGGATGTAAGTAAACTATTTACAGAACACACAAACTCACTCACTCTCTATGAATGTCTTCTTATCTGATTTAAAGAAACTTTCTAGATAGGACAATGCACAGACATCTAGTAAATGGGCCTTGCACACTAACTAACTCATAAAGCTGCACAAATCAGGTTAAAGAGAACCCTTGATAAATACTGTCTTAGGCAGCTGAATTTTGTGTGTGTGACAACTTGTGCTTGAAAAAATAACTTTCAATATTTAAACTGTAGGTATGAATTAAAAACCCACACAGAACTACTTAGCACTAAGAAAAGTCTTTTTTGAAACAGGTTTAATATGCAGACACAGATTTGATAAGAATAATAATATTATCCTTATGCTATGGTAGAGATCTGGATGCTAGTGAAAAATTTATCTTTAAATAGCCACTGTCCTTCAACCTCAGGAAGATACAGGAAAAACTTGCTTCAGATGTTATAAATTATATATTACTCATCCTGACTTCAGTCAAATTGATTGTGTTTGCTTCACTGGAAATAAAGACATATTTTTAAATTTGGGTTCAGAGCCATTTTCTTTTCCATAAAATTGAGAAATAAACCAGATATTGATTATCTTCCATTAGCTACCCCAGGGTATTATTTATCTCCACCAGGAGACTCCATCAGCAAACTGAGACAGTCATACCTGTTGAGTCACCAAGATGGTGAGTCCAAGTTGTATGGATCCAGAAGTTCAACCTCCTTGGGATTCTCTTCTCTGAAGTTTAACTTGGGTATCATTTTCCACCAGCCCTACTTAGCAACAGTTAAGCTAGAATATACTTGGACCTACCAGCGCCAGCTGCAACAGAACAGAAAGCTTCAGGAAATGAAACCTGTCATTTTAGCAGGAAGGATGGAATGAGTGTGATTTAATGGTTTAATTTCTAAGTCATTCAGGCCAATCATAAGTTGGACTTTTTATCAGTCTACACTCATTGGCATTAATACTAAATACCATACCAAACATAGAAAAAAGAATATTTGTTTAATATGTTATATGAAGGCAGGAAATGTGAATACTAACAATTGGAAACTATTCCCAAAGAAAGTTATATCAACAAACCTTTTATATTGACATAGAAGCAATTTGAAAGATATGTTATCCAATTCCTACATCTTTCTGACGATAGCTTTAAAGACAGTGCATGATTCAGTGTTCTCTTGGTTGTAAGAGAAAAAAAAATATTTACACCAGATTAAGTAAATCAATCCATGAAATCTAAGATCATCCAATCAAATAGTAGATATAGAAGGCTATAACCATGGATTTCTGAGTAAATTCTCTCTCCCACCCTCTCACCCTGACTTCTACCTCTTTTGTCCCCTCCCTCTTCCCTTCTTTTCTCTCAAACTAATCTTCTCTCATTGTCAACTGACTCCCCCAAATAGTCAGTTTGGGTTAACATTTATCTCATGACTTCCAATGACCCCAGCAGCTCTCATTTTGCAAATTTTGAAATACAAAAAGTACTGAACGGTCAGGATAAGGTTAGGAGGCCAACTCTGGTCAGGAATTTGAAAGCGTGTCACATCTACCACAATATTCTATCCTGAAAAAAGAGAAATTTGGAGAGAAAGATAGGGGTGAATCAAAGACTAAAAATCACACATCCATTAAAGTCGATTCCACATTACAGTAATGATCAAAAGAGTTTGGGGGGGAAAGTTGAGATTATCTTTCTCAACCTTGGGATATTTTAATTGCTTTGTTTTAATGTTCTCAGGCCTAATTCCAAATCTTTGACATCTCTTTGCCCTTTGTTTGATGGGTTTAATCAAATTAATGATTCACCTTTTTAAAATAAAGTTTATCTTTACCTACTTGAAATCACAAATCCTTTTTTTAGGATAACAGAAAATTCGTTTTTTCAAGAAGAATCAAAGTATTCTTCTAGAAATGGACATGTTGTACTCTAAAGGACCCAAGGAGAACATTACAATTAAAATATGATAAGTACTTTTACACATAAAAATATATCAAATAGATGATAAAATATTACACATACTTTATCAGTGTAGTTCTATATAGAATGCTTTAAGGGTAAAATGGGTCAACAGATGTTCTAAGATCCATAGTCAAATAACCCACGAATCAACGGGCCTATTTGTTTTCTTGAGAATTCTCTCTTCTGAGTCAGGCTAAATAAATTACACAAGAAAATTCTGTGCAACTAGAAACCCTTTATATATTACAAGTGTACAATATTACAATAAAAAATAAAACTCAGAATATATTATACAGATAAGATCTCTCATTCCCTTGTTAAATATACCTGTATTGGCTTTTTATTCCTTTGCTTTTAATCATTACAACATTTCCACATTTTTTTGTGATTCTGAATCACCAATGATATATAGGGGGTGGTATAGATATTCTCCAAGAACTCACTTAACACTTCATAGATTCCCAAAGAGGTCATACACAATAATTCAGAGATTTAAAACATACATGTATGTATGTGTAACTAAAAATACTGTATTTTAGGAGTATTTCAGGAATTTGTAGCAAGCCCAAAATTTTTATTCTTTTTGAAGGAAATGCTTTTCTCTTTATCTTTCTCCTCAAGACCTGAGTGCTACCTACCAACCAACACCTCAAACCACAAAAAGCTTCTAAAGGACTCCCTCAATACTGGGCATGTGATGTGACTAAATACCAAGCAGCATTTGTTTTCTTTCTATCCCCAATGACAAGGAATTCCTTCTGTGGGGAGGGGTTTGCAAGCCCCTCAGTTGTCTCTACACCCTATGTAACCTAGATGGACTGGTAAGTCAGGGACAAGTCATGAGTGGCCAGTCATTCTGAAGCACTGGCCTGGCCTACTTTTTGTTCTGCTCAGAACACATGGACAGTAGTTCCTCATGGAAAGACCCATTTAGCCAGACTACCACCCACAAACCTTAAAAACATTCAAATACAATTCATTCTTCACATAATCCAATGGGGCCTAAAAGGAGCTCTTTTATATCATTTACAATTCAGAAGCCAATATGACCACACAAGACTAAAATGACAGGGTCCAATCTGGTGACCTTATGCTGGCAACAGTCACAGAAAGGGAACAAGTTGAGTATTCCTGTATTTGAATCTCCTGAAGACTGAAAAGGCAGTTCTCAGAAGGCAGTTTATAGGAAACAGGGTGACTTTTTTTTAACGTGATCAGTTAAAATACAAACATTAGTGATTAGTGATGAACCTAAAAAGAAATTGCTAATGCAAGCACAAAGTCAGATGAAACCCAGATAATGACATTCAGATTGACTTCCCTATGTAATGCAATGTCCAAGACTGATAGTGTAATGAGTCTGAATATAAATTCCTAGATGACAACATTTCTTTTCTATTTTATGAAGAGCATATCACACCCATAGTATGACATTTAATTTTATGTGTTGACTAGTCTAAGGGATGCCCAGATAGGTGGCAAAATATTATTTGTGGATATGTCTATGAGGGTGCTTCTGGAAAAGATTAGCATCTGAATCTGTAGACTGAATAGAGAGGATGACCCTCCTCAATGTGGGTAGGTATTGTCCAATATGCAGAGGGACAGAAGAGAACAGAAAGATGGAGGAAGGGAGGATGTGCTTTCTTTGCTTCCTGGATGGAATATCCACCTGCCCTCAGACACCTGCTATCCTGGTTCTCAGACCTTTGGACTCAAGACTAGGACTTCGCCATTAGCTCTCCTAGTTCTTAGGTGTCTGGACTCAGACTGAATTATACCACTGGTTTTCCTGAGTTGCCAGCTTGCATGTAGCAGACTATGAAACTTCTGAGCCTCCATAATCACATGAGCTAGTTCCTATAATAAATCTCCTCATATACCTATATTTATAAATATTGAGTCTCTGGAGCCTTGACTAATACACATAGCATTCAACTATATTGAACAATATCGGGGCAACAAATAACTGGATAATTGTGCTTTTTCCTTGTAATTTTCAAGTTAAGTCAATTCACTGGACTACTCCATTAAGAAAAAATATATGGCAAACATTCAAACTAGATCACCAGCACAAATAGAGCAAAGGCAAAAACAGTAAGATGTATTTAATAAATGTAAAGTATCCCAACATAGTTTTTTTTCACATTTTAAGGGAAAATAGAGGAAAGTAAAAAGGCACTTCCAAATAAAGCTTTTCTTTAATCTAAGTAATGGGCTAGAGGTGTGGGAAGGGAGCATTCAGTACCAGATGCCAAAACCATTCTTACATGGCTGAGTCATATTTGGAAAAGGAAATGCTTCAAGGACAAACATCAACTCTTATTTTGTACTCACATACCAATTACATCGTCTTTACACTTATGAGTCTAGAGATCCCTTGACAAGTGGGCACTATCACTGCACCAAGGGCAAATTTTCCCCACAATCACTGTTAAAGGGACTGCCAATTACAGATCTTTCTCAAGCACCCTTGTGACTGCAGAGAAATTAACAATTGAGCAGGGAGGTATAAGATGAGGAAACTGATGACCTTATGAACCTGGTAACCAGCACACCAGGAAGGGAAAGAATAAGGTGGTAGTATGAACAATGCAAAAGTTTTAAAATGGAAGCTTTTAACATTTTAATATAAATGAGCTTAAAAGCTTTGATGTTCAGTTTCAGTTCAAAGTGCCAATCTATAACAGCATTGTCAGACCAATATGATGTAAGCTACACTTATAATTTAAATTTTCTAGAAGCAGCATTAAAAAGGGTAGAAAGAAATTGATTTTTATGTTGTGCCTTACTTTATTCAATATGTCCAGCATATTATCATTTAAACAGTACTAAATAGAAAAATCTATTAATGAGATCATTCATTGTTTTTCATACTAAGTCTTTGAAATGTAGGGTGTATTTTACACTTACAATTTTGTCTAGTCACATTTCAAGTGCTTAATAGCCACATGTGGTTAGTGACTATTGCATGGGACATTACAACTCGAGGCACCCCAAGAACTTTCATTCACTCATTCAATTAGTATATAACAAGTGCTTACATGTGCAAGCACATTAAGGACTCAGCAGTAAAGAGAATTAGCACATCTCCACTCTAATAGAGCTTGTAGCATGCCATCTTGGTAGCAACACAGATATTAAGAAAATGACTATGTAAATATGATAAAAGAAATATATATATATAGTGCTCTAAGAGTATATAATAAAGTGGAAAGAAGGAAAGAACAAGATGATATTCTGAAGAAAGGGACATCTAATCTGCAATTAGAAGGGTAAATAAAAAATTGATTGAACTTGGAGATTAGGGAGAAAAGTGGATGGACTAGGGAAAAGGGTGGAGACAGGGAGAAAAGTGTTCCAGTAGTCTAAAAAGACAACTAGCTGAGAGAGAGTCCTTGAGCTGAGAGCACAATGCACTAAGGGGGAGAGTGACCAAAAAATACAAGGTCAAAGAGGTAGGCAGAGGCAGAGTCCATCAAGGATATGGGCTTTTATTGTGAGAGCAAATGGCAGCTTAGGGATAATGCTAAGAGGTGTGACATAATCAGATTGCTTAGGAAGATAGATCTGACTGGTGAATAGAAAATGTATTTGAGGTCATCTATGATGAATGTCTGGAGACTAAGAAGCTACAGCGGAAAGATGGTGACGGTTCAAAATAGGGTGGTGGAGAGAGATACAAGAATTATCTAGAATGTAGACTCAATAGATCTGATGCCAGTGACTCAGGTTGTGAGTAGAGAGGAAGAGGGATGCCAGCTAGGTTTCTGATGTGAGCAATCAGATAAACAGTGGAGCCATTTGATGAACTGCAGATAGGCTGGAAGAGTAAGTTTGAGGGAGGAAAAACATGAATTCCATTTAGAACATGCTCACTTTGAGGTAACTATAATACAGAAACACATAGGCCTGTCCCAGTTAGCACTAAAACAGGTCATGGGCAAAGGATGTCAGAACAGATAAAATAATCCAGGACCCAGATGTCAGGCAAAAAGAATAGAAGTTGAGTCCTGAAAATCTTCACCATGGAAAGAAAGTTGTGAAGAAGCCCAAAATGACTGAGAAGTAGTCATGGAATTAAAAGGAAACAACAAAAAAGACAGAATTGTATGGTGAAATTGTGGAAAGCTCATTAAAACACAATAAGTAGGAGCTGTCCATTCAATTTGAAAACAGACAACTATGTGAGCACAACCTCAGTGTTGTTGTGGGGGCTGCTGGATGAGGAAGTGGAGATAGCATGTATGAACAATTCTGACAATCTGCTTACCTCAGGAAGGTGAAAGTCAGAGCAGGAACCTCAGCTCAGTTCTCTATTCTCCTTCTCCTATCTGTCAATGTTTAATCCACCATAAAATCAGTACTGACATATGCATATAAAAGGCTTGTCTGTAGCTAAAGCTAAGCAAACATAATATCCACCAAGGGAAAGGAGACTAACTCTTATGAGGTAATTGTTCGTCACCAAAAGATGCTCCTTTTTTGAAGAACCCCCAAGTGTGAGAGAAAGGATGCTGTGCTCAGATTTTCCTAAAATAGCTTGGGTTGCTAAGAAACTTCAGTCTACACAACTGTACACAAATGAGTCTACTCCTGGTCTGGAGTGAGCACCATTATTCCTTCTTTCCCTATTTTCAGAACCACTGGAGAGAAAAATGTCCAGTGACATGCAGAGGGTGGAAAAAGAGAGATGGAATAAAACTGAATCACTAAGATTGAGAACCAAAGTGCAATCTGTCCACTCATTTCTAAAATTCTTAGCAGATAATCTGTGGTTAGAAAAGAGATCATTTTCATAATATTCAAAAACTCAAAGGACACATGGTAGAAAAAAGAAGCTAGCTCTTAGCTCTGCCTGCATTTAAACCCTGGTATATTTACTACCATATGTCCTCGGTCAGATCTCTTCCACAGGCTGAGCATCCATTGCTTAATCAAAAAAGGAGCATCTAATAATAGCTCCCTTATTGTCTTGTGGTGGAAATCAAATGGAATAATGCTTAGAAATAGAAGCACTCACTTTTCACTTTTAGAATGAAAAGTACTCAACTGTCTGGCATAGTATGGCTAATAAATGCTCATCTCTTCCCGCAAGAGGCTTCTAATCCTGCATTAAGTAGCATAAATAGCTGATGTGCACTAGCATTTAAAAGCATCAGGGAAAAAATCTACATGAAAAATAATAGATACGCAGAAAAACATCAAGTTAATGGTCAACATATTCTGAAGTAACTAGGGAAATCTTGGAGTCATAGTAGTGATTATTTTCTGATAGATGGGTAAATAAAACAGACAACCCAAGACAGTATCATTTCAGTCTTTCCAGAAAAGAATGAGTAACTAGGACCTCCCTCATGGTGCAAGGGGCTAAGCACCACACTATGAAGCATCTGCAGCCACTGAAGCACAGTTTCAATTCCCGGCCAGGGAAGTGACCCACATGGTGCAGCAGACCTCTCCTGCCTCACCTACTGCTCCCCTCAGCAGTGTATTTCAGTCAATCTACCTGTTCTGCTCCCCATTCTATCTCTGGTGAATCCTCTCACTCTCACACCTCTGGCTTGTACCACAGTTCTTACATGCATAAAAAAATAAAATCATTAAAAAAAAAAAGTTACAGTGTCCTCTTATTTTGTTACTTCCCCAAAAAAGATGTTGTCATTAATATCCTCCTTAGTACAAGGAGAACCAGTAACACTTTCCCAGTTCTGCATATTCAGTTTCCAAACCACAGCTAAATAACTGCTTTCTTTGAAAGAGCTAGACAAGAAAGGGAGGGAAGACTTAAAATGACAGGAATTCTTTTTAATTTTATCTCATTAGATGATTTGGAGACTAATAAGCCTATATTCTGCTTCTTTATCCATTATCCTACATCTTGAACTATAGATCATTTCTCTAATCTCAGGGGCAGCTGGAATGCTCTGAAATAAATCTCTCAGATCTGGAGAGGAGGCATTTCTTAAGCAACACTCATTTCTGTGTTCTCCCAGCACATCTAATCAGTTATAATCGTGAGATTTTAAAACCCTTCCATCGTGAGATTTTAAAACCCTTCCAGCCTTCCTTCCAGAAAACATACAAAATGCTGTGAATGAAAAGGACAATGTTTCAGAATCAAATGTTTGACCAAACCTAAGGCACTTTTTTAAATGAAACCAGTTAGCACTGATTTCATTCTTCACAAACCTCTGACTCTCCTTATAACAAACCAAGTTCAGGATGAAGAGCGGATAGAGACTTACCCTCCACAAAAACTATTTTGTTACGATCCACAACCATCATAAATCCAGTCGATAATTACTGAATTAAAAATAAATTCTACCATGTTGAAGTCAAGGTGTGATATCTCACCTTCCACGTGTCCTTCACATAAACATTACAACTTAACTGACTTGATTACTAGCCACCTACCAAGTATACTCCTCACTCTGTTTCATCTTGCATTTTGCTAATACTGTCACCTTTGTCAAGATTTCTATCTCCATCTATTCAAACCTACACAACCCTCAAGAGTCACTTCAAATTTCTAGATCAATATAGCAAGAGCAGTCCCAGACCTCAGCCAGCATGCATCCCATGGTGCTTTGTACATACTGGATTTAAATATAAATACATGGGGCCTCCCTGGGTTGAGCAATGCACTATGAGGCAAACCGTAGCCACTGTAGCACGAGTTCAACCCCTGTTGCCGGCCAGAGAGGGAGGGGGCCCATATGGTGAGGCAGACTTCTCCTGCCTTGCCCACTGCTCCCTTCAGCACTGTTCTTCCATTGATCTGCCTGTTCTACTCCCTGCTCTGTCTGTGGTGAATCCTCTCATCCCCCCATACCTCTGAACTGTATCCCAGTGCTTGTATGCATAAATAAATCTTTAAAACAAACAAACAAATAAATAAATATAAATACATGGAGTCATAATCAACTTGTCTGTAAGTTTCTTGATGGCAGACAATGCTTAAATGTTCCAATCATTCTTTACAAATAAGTGTCTTAAAAGCAGTTAGTGTTTGATAGATAATAATGTCTGTTTTTAAAAGTCTTAGCAAAAGTTCAACATCACGAGTCACCTGGGTTTCCTTTTCCAGTTTGTAAAAGGACAGGCAAAGCCAAGGTCCTTTTAATTAGTTTCCAGACTTTACATCACTTACCGCATTCCAGTTTTCCTTCTAGTCATCAAAACAAAAGCATGATGGTCTTCATTCCCAAGCCCGATGAGTCCCTCAGGCAAATGGATTCTCCTTAGAGATTCTACTTCATAAGGATTCATGACAGAAATGGAAATTTTTCAGCCTGTAGGCTGGTTCTCTAGGTTTTGACGTTTCTATTGTGACAATACGGTAAATGCTTTCACCATGTGAGAAAACGTCCTTCCTCCCACATAACAGAAGTAGAAGTCAGGTGTCCAGCCCTGCCACCCGCCGTCTCATCAGAGAGAGAGTTTATTACTGGAACCGTGGACATGCACCACGACCCTGTCTACAGAGGATTCCTAGAAAGCCACCCTCTCAGAGGGCAGAATTTTAATAGCTAGAAAATGGACACAGTTTATAATCATTCCTCTGTTTGAACCTATGTCCCACTCACCTTGGAAGAGATGTTTCTTCCTGACATGTTTTCCTCCATCACTTTTGAACATTACTAAAGTAAAACACTTTTCTCTGTATCTTTTTTTGGGGGGTTTTGATGATTTTAAAAGAAGAAAGGATTATGTACCCCTCTCTGGAAAAATGAAAACCAATCAATATCATTTTCCAGGGTTTTTCTGACAGTTCATCCTCCACATAAGAGGCAGAGCCTTGGTTCCCACTTGCAAAAGCAAATGATATTCAAGGAGAGACAGCTCGGGCCTCTACTACGGAGCTTTGCAGGGGGGAAGCCGCTGCAGGTGCTGGTGTCGCTGCTGGAGAGATTCTAGGGGAAGGCAGACAACACTGGAGCGGTCAAAGTTCAGGAGTAGCTAGTTCATTTTCAATTTAATCCTACAATTTGGGACATCTCTATTTCCAATTTTACAAAAAAAAGAGGCCAAAAAGTTATGTCCTTAAAAGACTATAAAATATTGACAAAGCTTAAGTAGCTTTCAGGTTCAAATTTTGATAACTGTGTTTACACTAAAGCAGTATCCACTTGACTGTGTCAGTAACAGTCCTTCACTTACCGATGCCAAAATAGCAAACCACACTGGTGGAAATCAGGCTACCAGAGAAAAGGCAAATTGCACGGAGACCATTATGCCCATTCTTCCCTGCCATTTTTCATAGAGACCCTCAAAGCAGTACAATTTAAAGGATTGCAAAGCACCACCATCCCCTTTCAATTTTTAGCTGTTCCATTATTCAATAAACTGAAAGAGGGCAGACTTTATGCCCTACCTCTAGAAAAATTCACAGAGCTTGACCGGAAAGCAATGTTGCTGCCTAAATGATAAAGGGATAATTCTAATTTAATTTAAAAAGGTAAGCCATTAGGAGACTGAATACCTCAGGGCTTATCCACAAGAGCTCAGGCCTTTTATTACTGGATTTATATATCCCCCAAACACCCAGATCAAAAGTGAGTGAAAGTCATTTCCCCATAATGACTCTCCACTAGCCTATGGATAATGAGTTTGTTATCTCCATCCATCTCTCATTAGGGAGGGATTGACCCTTTACAAATGCAGTAGAGTGACTAAACTTTATATACTGCTTTTAGGAAGAAAGATCGGGATATGATTTCCCAGAGCATCAGGGAAAGCAGATTCTAACCTCATCTTCACTGACTGGGTTTGATACACTTAACTTTGACACACTTCCACTTCTGAAGATGTATAACAGAAACAACCCATCTTAAACGGAGCATCACTGTCAGGATTAATGACGTTCATGTGTATTTAAGAAAAATGTACAAACAGAAGCTCTCATGTATTTTTCTGCTATTCTGGGCCCATAGCCAAGCCTGTAAAAGACAATGATCCAGTAAGAATAAGAATGCAGAACTTTGTTGCTGAGAGATAGTAGTGATATGCTCTTGTGGGTGGTGGACTTTTAGGGTTTAAGTGGCTGTTCATCCACCCTCATGGTACCCAAGACAAGTGGCCCACTGTTCTTGTGATCTGAACTCTTCTGAGCAGGAGAACTTCCAGTCCACCAGGGGTATATGGACCATGTCAAAATATCTCCCAAGAGGAGCATGTGAGGAGTTTATTGGACTCTATCCACTCTCCTCTTTCCTGATCAAGAATATAGCTGTTAACTACTTAGTGGTTCACTAGGAAGCAGCAACAAATGTCAAAGCAAACTTCAACAGAGTTCAGGTTATCATTCACACCAACCTTCAAACCCAAATCAAATGTTGTCATGAGGCCCCTCCATCAACAAGTTACCATGGTCAAAGCCATGAGAACAACTTCATCCTACACCAAGCACTGCCTAAGTGAGTGGTTCTCTACCCTGGCTAGATGCTACAGTCACTCTTAAAATCCACACGCTTGGGCAGTAGCAGCCTAACTAAATCAGAATTGGAGAGAGGAGGATAACTCCTTTTCAAGTCCCATAGGTCATTCCAAATGTACACAGAGTTGAGAGAACCACTATATGGAAGGTCTTCCATCCTGCCCTAAGTGGTGCTAGGATGACCAACTCATCCATGCTTGCTCAGAACTTTCTCAGCTTTAGTATTTTAGCATTCACTACCCACATTCTAGCAACCATGTAGTCTCTAGCAAACCAGGGAAAATTATAGCTTAGTGCTAAACCCAGCTTTGTCAACAATTAGATTTCCATCAAGAATAAAGAAGACTCTATTCTTCATCTAATTGTAACTGATGAAGCATCTCAAGTCAAAATCCATTATTTCTCACCCATACCACATGTGTTATTTACTCTACTCTCATTCCCCATCAAAAAGACTCAGGGGGAAATGTCTAAGACCCAAAATATATTGATTTGTGAGCAGAGAAATTACCTGAAAAAGTTAAAAGTGAATTTCAATGAACATTTATTAAAAGCCTATAGATGCCAAGCACAGTTTCAAATACTGTGGATCAAAGACGACTAAGAAGAAAAGCTCAGGGTGTTCACAGTCTGCTAGCACTATAACAGCCAAGAGAGAAAAAGGAGAGGACCAACCAAAGGAAACAGAAAGGAAATGAAGTAGATTTAAAAATAGGCCAGGAGGAAAAGTTTGTACATTTGACACTATAATTTTGAACTTTTACATTTGTAGGAAAATAGGATACATATCTGCTCAAAATAAAAATGTAATTCTAGGGAAACAAAGATAGGAACTTCCACACATGATATTTTAAATCATATTTCTTCACATATTACTTTGGAAAATGTTTTATTTCTACATTTTAAAAATGGGAGCTGATGAAATGATTCAGAACCACATAAAGCTCCTGGAAAATCCAAGGACAGGGACCACTAGAAAGCCCAGAGTACATCTGAACTTAAGGGAGCTACTTGCCTGTGAGTTTGTCTCCATTTTGAAATGTTTGCTCATTATATCATGAGTAATACTCTCTTATATAAATCACCTAAGAAAAGCAAAAATAAGAGACTAATACAGGTCAAGGCACACTGAAAGAGACACAGAAACACACAACAAAGAGAAAAAGTAATCTCGAGACTTCATAAAAAAATAGAATATAGCCCACTTTAATAATCTCAAACATCAGCAAATAACTGGAAGAAAGTCCCAGCATTCGTTCTAGAACATATTCAATTACCAGGTAGATTTAAGATCATCCATTTTGGATAAGTTTATGTCTTATTTTTTCTCTGTCTCCCAGGGAATGTAATTATAAGCTCATTCAGCTTTTGTTTTATTTTTAAACCTAATCAGAAATGCTCAACAGCTCTCCCTTTTTCCTGGCTTTCATTTGACGCCCAGTAAATAAATAAATAACTCATTACCATATCAGGCTAAAAGATATCTAAGGCTATTTAACTTCTATTTTTCCTTTTCTTTCTTATGAGAAATGGGTAAAAAAGAAAATTGAGAGTTTTTACCACTTTATATCCCAACTCCAAATGACAATTAAATCAGTTGTAGTTCCTAAGTCAACTGAGTTTAAACAGGAAGCATTCTGGGTAAGGCTTCCATGGATGTGCTGAAGCTGACTTGAATCAATATACAATGACAGATGTATGAGTTTTGTGAGCTTTTGGGTTCACACTGCTAGTGTGAAGTGGCCTAGGTTGGAGTATTTATTTACACCATAGAAAGCGGCAAGGGCTTCAAACAGAACTTTTTTTTGACAGCTAGGTGTTACACACTAGATACCACTTATTCCAACTTACCACCTATCTTGAAGAGTCATAATTTTTTTTAAATAAAAGGTGAATTTTGAATCAGAAAAGTAAGAATTTCAAGGATAACCATCAATGAAAGGCCCAAGGAGCAGAGAATACAAAATTACCCCTGCCATAGTGAGAGACTACAAAGAAACACAATTGCTCAAAATAGAACCTTCTTTTATAAAGAGATGCACAAGTAAAGCCAGAGTTTGGATCGAGATCGAGACTCTGGAGACACACAGAGAAATGATGATGAGGGTCATGGCACCTTTAGTCCCTAAGTGCACTATCTCCACGCCATGCCACACCTCAGTCAGGCCAGGAAGACCACATACCAGGTACCTACCAGAGACTGGACACATTCACTTTGAGATCTACCCAGTTTCACAGGTAGAATGACTACTCTCTCCACATCCCACAATGATGCCCTTCATGAGGTATAAACACAAAATATGATTCCAAAATCTTTCCACTCTGTCACAGCAAAGTGAAGCTGAAGCCAAAAAAAAAATAATAAAAGCAGTTGCTTGTTTGCCATTCTCAAGGTGATGTTCAAGGTAAAAGATTTTCTATTTTTGTTCATGCTTTGTAAGCATGAACACAAAATTGCTGGGAGTCCTGACTGGTAGGTTTCTGTTTGTTTTTATCCAAAAGTGTCACAACAACAGTTTCCTATTTGTCGCCCAGGAATATGCTTTCTATGTCCAGTGCTTCTCTCCTAATCTTTCACATCCCTTTTTGTGACAGACTAAAGTGAAGGAGCAGCAGGTCAACCTTTCATTGATTTAGCAATGCTTCCCTTGGTTTGAAGAGGTGGTGAAATGTTTCCTGTCCCTTATGAGGCATAAAGGTAGAAAATCGAGTCTTACAAAAGGCGGTCCACGTGAATGCTTGCCTCGGCCTGCCTGGGCTCTGACACCCTGCACCGCTGCCCGTTCACAGCAGTTATGCCCCTCCACAGTCTCAACCAGATTCTGACACCAGCATTAGACCTCTAGGGCCCTGGGGGTACAGATGTCCACCTGAACCTTCTCCAACCCTGATACGCTGCCTTGGGCTGCTCTGTCTGGGATCATCCTTCTTACCTCACCTAGTCTCTGAAATCTCTTGGATCCTTGGGTTTCTTTAAATTCTTCATATCTGGAATAAATACCTTATCTCTCTCTTTTTGTTCCCAGCAGAATTTGCTTTGAATATCCCTATGTTCTAGAGAAAGAAAATAGAGAAGGATGGAAGGAGGGAGAGAAAAGGAGAGGAAGGTTGATTGGAGAGAGAGAGTGTAACAGGGTGGTCCCCAGGAAAAGGGGAAGTTCCAGGATCCTGGTTCTGCCCTAAGTGGGTGGAGTTGAGCAGGGATAAGAAGATGCTGGAGAGAGGAGATTAAGGACAGAAGGAAGGGAGGAAGAAGGAAGCAGGATGGATTGCAGCAAGGAGACCAGGAGTTGGCACATGGAGCAGAGGGACATGTGAAGAAGCTGCACTTGCTTCTTGGTCTTGAATTGGTTGGAACAGATGTGGGTGAGTGACCCGTGGGGAGGTTAACAATGGCAGCTTTCATCTTGATTTTGATTTTGCTCTTTTCCTCCCAGATTTGTCTGACTTTTTCTGACCCTTTTCCATGGGTCTCTACTGAAAGGTCCCTTAGACTTGTGGCAGGTTTTTGAACCTTGCTTTGAGCCAATTCTATTTGGCTGGACTTTTACCCTCAAGGAGATGGGTAACTTTGGATGCTTAACTTAGTAACTATAGTCTTTGTCTTTTCTGTATTGTTCCCTAATTATATTAAAGTTCCTTTCCATTAAAGACCTTATATGTTTGTCTTGATGTGGCTGATGGCAGAACCCATTCAGAGAGGGCAGGTTTGGGGGTTCTGGGGTGCCCCTCTCCCTGCCCTGTAACAAGAGAAGGAAAGAAAGGGAGAGAAGGAAGAAGAGAGAAGGAAGGGAGGAAATGTCCAGTGACATTTTCAGTCCACACATTTCTGTGTGCCCATAAAATTAAACCCTTTTTCACTTACTGCCTTTTGTGCCCGTATATTGCCAATATTATGCAGCTGTGGCAACGCCCTTCCACACTACAGCCACACGCCATTTGCAATTCCTCTACCTCCTAGCAGTTTACTCATCTCCCAAGATATTTTGTGGGAAAAGGGAAACAAGAAAAGGTTAAAAGAGAATTTTGTTCTGCAGCAGTCCTGGGAATTTTCAACTCTGAGAAGTGCCTTTAGACCATTGAGCTACAAACAAATGACAAGCTTTGTTTTCCAAGAGTCCATTAAAAAATAATAACCTTTTAAAAAGGGAAGACAAAAGCATCACAGAACTAGATGTCACTAAAAACATTCCATTAATTCAAGATAAGTAGTACATTAGGCTCCAATCCCATTCCTTCATGAGATGACACTTATAACCTGATACCAAAAGGGAGGAAGGAATAAATAAAACTACTCTATCCCTGAACAATGTCATACTCGATCTGGGAAAAGTAGAAGGAGAGCAAGACAGAAACTAGCTGAAAAACAATTTATAAAGGGAAGAAGCCTTACTGGAATCCATCCCCACCAGGCCTATATTGTAAAGCATAGGTTACTGGGTACAATGGGGGCAGCTGCAGTCACTCATTTGCATTTGAAGGCAAGAAATGACCAACCAAAGGAGAGCTAGTTAACTTTGCTTTCAGGTACTACTGTGATATAATATGTAATCCATTACCTTTGTCTCCAAAACTTTTTTTTGCTCAGTTGTTCTTTTGAGCAACAAGTTTTTTAACCCCTGGTGCCAGGGTGCTCATATAACCAGGGGTGTGTAAGATGATCCTCAGGAATTCTAAAAAAATATTTGGACTTCCAATTTTTACATATTTTAATCCCTAAAAAGAGGCAGAAATCGAGTTTTCTTCCTCTATGGATAGGTCTTGCACCTCGGTCAGCTTAGATGTCCTGATGTGTTATATAGTCAGATGTCACCTGGCTGGATGTATCCCAAAGAAGAGCAGGAAAAGCTGACAGTCATCCAGCCCTTGCTTGTTTTTTTTTTTTTTCCTTTTTGGCATTTTGCTCTATATTGGAGTTTGTGTGTCTAAGTAGAGATATACACAATATATATTATCTAGTTTTAATCAAGAAAATTATCACCAAATGGATTCATACATTTCTCCAAACCTACATCAGCATGTGATCGAGGAGGACCCAGGGACCCCAAACTCTTAAAGAGCACATGCTCTAAAAGGTCCTCCAAGCACGTGCACAAAGGCAAAGGAAACAACTATTAGAATGACGGAGTTTTAATAGAATTGGTGTGTGTGGAGAGGGAGAAAGAGAAAGAAAGGATATTCCAAATAAAACTCCAAAACTAACCCCTCCCCTCATGGGCAAATGCACAGCCAAACAGGCTCAACCAAAAGCAGAGCCAGTGAGGCCTGAAATTTTCCCCAATCTAAAGTACCTTCTGGCAGGAAACCACAATAAGGGATTAGGCAGCTCCCAGATAGCTGGGCCAAAGATTCAAAATTCAAAATGCATTCTATATAGGACCCACCCTGGTGGTGCAGAAGGTTATGTCATAGCACTATGAAGGTAGCCACAGCCACTGCAGCATGAGTTCAATCCCTGACCAGGGAGGTGACCCACGTGGCACAGCAGACCTCTCCTGTCTCACCCACTGCTCCCCTCAGCAGTGTATTTCAGTAGAGCCACCTGCTCTGCTCCCCACTCTATTTCTGGCAAACCTCTCCCTCTCCACCCCCAAATCTGGCCTGTACACCAGTTCTTGTATGCATAAATAAATCTTTTTTAAAAATGCACCATATAATAATCCCCCATGAAGTCAAGATAATGACTGCTATTGTCTTTGCCAAGAACCAGGAACAAACTCCCCACAACTCTCACCCAGAGTCTCTCGTGAGTATGTTTTCCAATTGTCTCTATACATCTCTTCCTTGACATGTCTTATCCCAGGTATCCTTGATTCTACCTCCATTTTTATATCTACCTTGGTCCTTCCCAGCTGCCCCCATTCAGGAAGCTCACTTCATGGCATACTGAGACTTAGCATTGAAGGTGTCTGCACATAAGTGGGGTCAGGAAAAATGGGACCAGTTCAGTACTCCTCCTGCTTTCATGGAGGCGTATCTGTAACAACCCTAATAATACAAATGCAGGTAAAAGTATAAGAAGATGGTATTAGCAAAGCTCAGATTTCTTCAGTACACACTCTGTCAGTTATGTAATAATCCAACTCTTCAAGGTAAACTAGATGTTTTAACAATAAGCAAACAGAAAGCAACTGCTTTTCAAAGGACATTCATGTATGAAAAGAGCATTGTGAAAATACATGTTTGGAAATCTTTACATCATTGTATAATTTTGTTGAAGAAAACAATGTTAAGAACATTGCTATAAACACTCTCCTATTTGAAGACTCTTTTTGAATCATCCAAATGGAAAGTTCCAGTGGGTTTTAACAAATGCTGTTGTTAAAAACATTAAAATGTGTTACCTTCAAATCGGTTTTGCAAAAACATCTGATTGAGACCACAGAAAATGGAAATTTGCTAGCCATATTTCAATGAAAATCATTGCAAGATGAATTCTGGGTTGGAAATTGACTAACATGATTAAGTTGAATCCAAGATGCATTTCTTCTATACTAGGATATTTTTGAGAAATAGTTTTCAGCTATGGCAATAATTGAAAACCAAGTCTCAAAACAAACTTGAATTCAAAACACACCTCCCAATTGCTTCATTGCAAAGTTTGAAACCAGTAGTCTAAAAATTAATACAGCATGCGATAATACTATTTTATTATTTCAGAAAAGTAATATTTTAACAAGACCAAAAATATTTGTGACTGTGTGCAAAACATCATTTAAGCTGTCTATGTATGTTCATGCCATCCTTTTGAATTCCTTTATCAAGCATATGCTTTATAATAAACATTTATGGCTATTGTCATCTATATCTATATACACCAAATAGCAGAAGCCTTTTGGTGAAAAGATAGTAATAAAAACATATTCAGAGAAATGCTTCAATAAAGATTCAACTAAGAAAAATAAGGTGTGGGACCTCCCTAGTGGTGCAAGGGGCACACTGGGACATCTGCAGCCACTGCAGCATGAGTTCGATCCCCAGCCAGGGAAGTGACCCACATGGCACAGTACACCTCTCCTGCCTCGCCTGCTGCTCCCCTCAGCAGTGTGTTTCAGTTTATCTGACTGTTCTGCTCCCTGCTCTGTCTCCAGTGAATCCTCTCACCTGCCACACCTCTGGCCTGTACCCCAGTTCTTGTATGCATAAATAAATAAATCTTTAAAAAAAAAAAAGAAAAAGAAGATGGACTAAAATACAGACCACAAAATATAGGTTTTTACCAAAAATGAGGAGACAAGGACAGACTGGGGACACTTGGTGGGGAGGGGTAGGGGAGGGTTGAGGGAAGATGGAAGCACGAGGGACTGAGGTGATGGTGCACTGGTGAGATGGTGATGGGGAATACATGGGGATTACAATTGATGGCAAGTATATGTAAATTTTAAAAAAATATTCTATATTAATAAAAAATATATATATAGGTTTTTAGTATTCGTATTCACCTTAGAATCACAGCAAGAGGTCAATGGTGGTTCTAGTACTCTATTTTAAATGCTTTTAGAAACACTGGATATGACTAAAGTATGATTTCAATTCAAAGTCCCTAGAACCATTTAACTGCCTTCTACCTTAGAGTGAAATGTTATATTCACAGAAGACATCAAAATTTATGTTAATCAAGACACAATTTTAATCATCCAGAAAATTTTTATTAATCTTATATATGTCAAATTAACATTCTCCCATGAGTTTCCCATTTCAGAGCCAAAGCCCAAATTCTTAGAGCTGCCTATAAAATCCATTGGTCTCACACCTTACTCCTCCTCCGGTCACCGTTCCTCATCTTTCTGACCTCGGTCACACAGCAGTATTGACTGATCTCCTTGCTCTTTCTGGAACAATCCAGATCCATGTCACTTCAGGCTATTCCATGATCTGAGAAGAATCTTCTCCCTATTGGCTCCCTCCATCACCAAATTAAGATCTCGCCTTAATTATCACCTTTCTAGGGCCTCCCTGGTGGCGCAGTGGGTTAAGCACCATACTATGAAGCAAATCGCAGCCACTGCAGCACGAGTTCCATCCCTGCCGCTGGCCAGGGAGGGGACCCACATGGCCCGGCAGACCTCTCCTGCTGTGCCCACTGCTCCCCTCAGCAGTGTACTTCTGTTGATCTGCCTGTTCTGCTCCCCGTTTTCTGTGGTGAATCCTCTCACCGCTCCCCCCCAAACCTCTGGCCTGTACCTGTATGCATAAATAAATAAATCTTTAAAAAAAAATTTATCACCTTTCCAGAGAGGCCTCCATTAAAGCCATCCTGTAACCCCTATCCTCTTCTTCTACTGTTCTCTTTAACTTCAATCACCATTTCAAGTAATACATAATTACTTTCTCTTTTTTATTTAGCCACAAGGGAAGATTTTTGTGTTTTATTCACTACTGCATCCCCAGCACCTAGGACAATACCTGAAATATTGTATAGCAATACCTTTTGCATAAGTATTCATCTTCAGAAAGCTGAAGAGTCATTTCAAAATGCTCAGGATGAGAAAAAAAATCTGCATTAATCTGTTTAATATTTATCATGACTTTACTATGTAAAAGGCACTATTTTTGATTGTTGATGAACTACAAAGATGAACAAAATTCCCTCAAGAAGTTGACGATTCAATATGAGACTCAAACACAAATACTTATAACAGGCTATGGATGTTAAGGACCACTGAAGAGTTGCTGGGGAGTGTTGAGAGAGAACCCACTTCTGTCTATTTAAACTATTAGTGTCAAAAATTGATGAACATTTTTATTAATGTTCAGGAACGTGGGATATCAGAACTGACTTTAGAGAATAAAAATTTCTAACTCTCCAAGTTAAAATCTTGTCCATGACTTTAAACAAGTCACACACTATAAGATATGATTCATTTTCCTCTAAGATTATTTTCAGTTTTTCCCTCTTACCACTTCACAGAGGTAAACAAAATGAATTTCTAAGTATATTTGCACTTAAGGAAGTTAGAGCTCCTTATGAAAGTAGGAATTATTAGATTTTTAACAAAGGTCTTTTTAATCCAGCAACAAACAAAAGTGATCCACCATAGCAAGGGGACACTGTCACATCGGAGGTGGGTAAGTATGGCCTATATGACAGGGATGCACCCTGACTGAATGGGGGAAGAAAATGTTCACCTTTTTTTTTTTAAAGATTTATTTATTTATGCATACAAGCACTGTGGTACAGGCCAGAGGTGGGTGGGGGGGAGGGTGAGAAGATTCACCACAGAGAGCTGGGAGCAGAACAGGC
Organism: Galemys pyrenaicus; assembly: GCA_019455555.1. NCBI lineage: Eukaryota > Metazoa > Chordata > Mammalia > Eulipotyphla > Talpidae > Galemys > Galemys pyrenaicus. Next base: position 4,102,028 of record JAGFMF010011644.1, on the reverse strand, counting down.
AGATCAACAGAAGTACACTGCTGAGGGGAGCAGTGAGCACAGCAGGAGAGGTCTGCCGGGCCATGTGGGTCCCCTCCCTGGCCGGCAGCAGGGATGGAACTCGTGCTGCAGTGGCTGCTGTTTGCTTCATAGTGTGGTGCTTAACCCACTGCGCCACCAGGGAGGCCCTGTTCATCATTTTTGACACCAATAGTTTCCTTCAACAAATGGCACATTCTTGACAGGTCTATGTTTCTTACTGTCATTTTGCCATTTAAAGAGGATAACAAGGAAAAGTCAAAATCCCATGAATCTATTCATTTTTGTTTCAACCATCCCCCCAACAATTGGGACATCAGCTGTGACATCTTTCTGAATTCTCCCCCAAGCACTCAAATCCTTTTATGCCAAATGGGAAAAAGAGATACAAATCCAAAATTATCAGACTTATACTTTCTAGCATTTTTATCTCATTCCACTATTATATATTTGTGATCATAGCACCTGCTGATTCTGAAGTACCGAAAGACCAGGTTCAAGAGCTCTTGCAACTATTTAGTTGCTTGACTCAAATAGGTACCTGTACAGAAGAAACCTCTACTTAAAAGAGAAAAGCAAAAATATCTTCTGGGCCATTAGAAATGCTTTGCCTTCCAGCAACAGGGTGATGGTGGGGCAGTGGTGGGCAAGACAGCAACCATAGGCACTTTGAGGTTAAAAGTGGTGTGTGTTCCTCGTTACTGATGGTTTATGTCAAACATAGCATCAAAAAAGAACTTCCCAGGAGTCCTAGAAGGGTCATTTCTTTATACCAGTACAAACAGTTGTCTGATGATGAGTGGGGACCAAGGATAGGGAATGCCAGTATTATGTTCATATTGGCCAGTGAGGCAGGGATGAATAGTAGACCCCACACAAATATTTTATTTATAAATACAAGTTTGAAATGGCATATGAACACAAACTTGTTAAAGGTAGGAAACTCTTCCTATTATAAATAAACATCCACTGCTTTTAATCAAGTATAAAATCGTATCTCCTGCTTGAATAATTTTCTTAAGTAATTAAAATATGCAAATCAATGAAGAAAAATGTCTTAGGGGTAAATGCTTTGATTATATGACAACGATCTTATCAGCAGTTATGAATGTCACTTTCTACAAATGTCCTTCAGAAGAAGGGCATGGATAAATGCTATGTGGACCATCCCGAAGCTCAAAAGAAATTCATTTAGTTTGCCGAACCCTTTTGTAACCAGGCTCATGTTTGTACTTTCTTATTGATTCAGAATCAATGAAAAGTTTATTGCTTGATTCAGGACGTCCTTTTTGAACAAACTGATTTTCAGAGCCAAGGAGTTAATCTTCATGTTTTACATGACACTCAAGAGGTGAATTACTAAGCAGGTAGTGTGCATTTCATTTCCAGGAGGAGATAACCATCTCCATGGGGATGATGGAAGAAGAAGACAAAGATAAGATCTTCATTTCATTGTTGACAAAGCGAATACCCTGAATAGATACTCCATACAGTCTAAAGACACAACACAGGTCACAGCGGAAATTTGAAATATTCTGAGTTACTATGGAAGAGGAGATTCAACACTGCCACTGTTTATTTTCTCATTGGGAAGAGTTTTTATATCATTTCTCCAAATATAAAAATGCTTCTTTTCTCTCCCCTACCCCTCCTCCTAAACTGGGTAAGTTACTCAGCAAATCTAGCAATTCCAGCTGAGCATAGTCATGCTGGCCCCAAAAAACATCTGAATTTTGTTACTATCCAAAAACAGTGTCCATGAAAACATACTTCCACTCTCACACTCTATATCTTCTTGCCAACTCAGAGACAAGGCCTTGACACAGCCCATGGCCAGGTCACAGGAACTGCAACACAGAATGAGGCGAGTTTATTCAAAAGCACTTAAAGAATTCATTCATTCATTGTGAAAAGCAGACCTCAGTCACAGTTAAGAATCAAATGTGGAGCGTAACACTAAGAGAAATAAAATCTGCAGCCTGAGGAAATACCATGATCAATTTTTATTGAAATCCTCTACTAGCTAAAGTCAAACTTTCTTTTGGTTCAGGCAAATGTTTGTCAATTCTTAAGGTCTCTGAACTTTGCCCCTATGATTACTGATCTATCTCATGGATAAACAAAAATGTCTGACCTTGGACACTGTCAACCAGAAATTTTCAAACTCACAAAGCACACCTTGAAAAGAATGCAATGCTACTATCTCAATTTCCCTACACTTTCCTTAGAGAAAATTCTCCCAGTCACCCAACCCCTTGCCCTTTCCATATGCAAAAACCAAAGATTAAGCTCGTATTAAATTCTAAGACCCATAGGTGGAAAAAAAAAAACCTCAACAACTTTCTCTTGGTTAAAACAAAACAACACAAAAATTTTCTTGCATAAATGAAATCACAGGAAAAGAAAGAAAACTTGAGCCAAACAAGATGGTCGTCCCCTCACTCAATCAAGGTTTTTTGTTAAAAATCCATTATTTATAAACAAAGCATACCCACAGTTCTTACCTGCTTCCAGAAAAGCAAATGGTGTTTTAAGTTTCAATCCTGTGCATTTTCCTGAAGAAGTGATACCTGCTGACCAAAGAGAAGAATTAGCTATAAATAGCCTATAAATATTATTCTATGAACTTTAGGGCCCCAAGTGGACCATTACTTTACCAATGAGCTAGCTTTTTAAGCAGGATGGATGAGTGCATGGGCACATTAGAGATGCCAGCCTGTGGTCGTTAACTGTCTATGCATCTCCCTTGGAGACACCAGGTAGCAAAATAAACTGCAGTCCCGTAAGCTGAGGCCATAAATGATGAAAATTAGTTTCAGGTGTCACAATGAACAATGTCCTGTTTTATACCCCACCCCTGAACACCAACTGCACCTCGCCTCTCCCTTCTCCACTCTCCCATCTCCCCTCTCCTCTCTCTCACCTTTCTTTCTGGGTAATTTTTTCTCATGCCTCTGCTGCTCATTCCTTCTGTCTCCATCTGTGAGAGAAGAGGGCTGAGACAATGAGGAAGAATTCTATCTTTTTCCTTCTGTCTCCTGCCTCTAATCTCTCTTCCCCTCTTTCTATCTCTCAAGTCTCTCTCCTCTCCCTGTCTCACTTTGGTATTTCAATTTGGGATTTCCTGTTTTGCAGGGACCAGTACTGATTTTACACTCTAAGAAATGAGAGAAAACAGCTAGGCATGGAGTTCTCTGGGAGTGAGTCACTATCATTCCCAGTGGCTTTATTTGTCTTCTTTATAAGTCTCCTTGCTGCCCACAAAAGTGCCAAGTTCCTGATAAATGGGACAGCAAGGTGTCACATTTTTCCCCTCTAAATGCAGAGTAAACTTTCACAGCTTTGCTCCACTGCACTGAAAAATGAAACTATAACTACATGCTGGAAGGTCCTTAAAGAATTCCTTCCTAGGCATAGCCCCGGAGCAGCTTCCACATGGCTAAACAAGTGCTTCAGAGGAAAAATATTTATCCTTATAAAATGATTTCCCACAAGAAAACCCTAGTTCTACAACTATGTTTCCCAGAATCCCAGCTACACCACTGACACTAGATCCCACACCTGTGTTAAGAAGTCTATCAAAGAGAAGTGACGAGAAGCCCTTCCCAGGGCACACTAGTCTTGCAGATCTTCCTATCACCGCAGCTAGTGCAGTATAAGTAGTAAATGTATATTGGTAATGATGAGGCCTGTGTTTTATGGCCTAACGTCCTGCTAAGTCTAGAGTCCTGACCTATCCTTTCTCTTCTCAGAATTTTATTAGTTCTCAAAAATACTAGAAGTGTTCTTACAGATTTCAATAAGCCAACACTGTCAAGCATAAGAGTCTCTGTCCACAACTGTATTTCACTACTGTAGCCCCTGCTGCTTCAAACCAGTGACATTTTGGTGAACGTTTTATTGGAATACAGCACACCCCCAGGCTCATACACTGTCTGTAGCTGCTTTTGTGCTTCAGTAGCAGAGCTGAGTAGTCACTACAGAGATTATCTGACACTTTCCAGACGTAATAGATATGCCCATTCTAAACAACAGAACACCTGATGGCAAGACCAATAATTGCTGTCACTCACTGAGCATTTACCATAAGAAAGTGTTATGGATTATCTTATTTCATTCTCACAGCAACCTTATGAGTTCGGCATTTTTATTATGACCATTTTAAGAAAGAAAATGGACAAATGTATGTGTATATTAAATCACCAAAATGTATATTTTTAAAAGCTTATAATTGTATAAGTCAATGATTTTTCAACGAGGTTGAAGTGAAAGAAGGAAACAAACTAGGTACCTTGTAAGAGAAGGCAAAAGTCAAACCCAGATAGGCCAAACTCAAGAGCCCATGCCAGTCACCGCTCCTCTAAACTGTTTCCAGATTAAGAGAGACAAATTTCCCAGCAGGCAAGAAACTCAACAGTAGACCACAGTGCAAAACAAAGAGTGTCTTTTTTTAAACCCCAAGAAATTAAGACCAAAGAATGAGCAAGGATTTGGTCCATGAACTGGGATACCAGACTATCAAATTTTATCCAAGTTTAATTTTTAAATGACTTTCATAGATTTCTAACATGAAGTCCAGGAAAGAGAGATCAACTAGTTGGGTACCAAATAAATATTTAGCGAGTGGATAGATGGGATGGAGTAACATTAGAGTATCTCACAGAACCAAAGGCAGAATCGAATGGCAAAGAACTGGGAAGAGTAGGGACAAGAGTTAACCCAGAGATTTCAAGAGGAAAATTAGAAAATAGATCACTACTGTCAATATGATTCAAATCCAGCAACATCCAGTTTCTGGGTATTTCCATTCCTGAATTCAAATTCCAAGGAGATAAAAATAGTATTAGGCCAATTTCGCTCTTGTAAAAACCCCAGATCTTCAAATAACATCATTTCATTCTATGTCATTTTGGTACAACATTGATGAGAAAAAAAGAATCCCAGCCCATATTAAAGGAAACCTTTCTCAAGGACCTGGTTCTGTTATATATTGTCTTTTTTGCTTAAAGTCACATGTTGTCATATAGACTACATTAAATGAGTATTCACTGAACCTCTACTAGAGAAGGTTTCCCAGCCCTGGCTGCACATTAGAATCACTCTGGGGAGCTTTTATAGCAAGCCAACTCTGGAGTCACATCTAAGATCAATGGGTAAAGACAGGTGAACTCAAGATTCAGTGGTTATGGGAAGTGGTACTTCCTCTCTACTGTAGGCCCAGTCATCTTACAAAATCACCTAGAAATAGAACTGAGAGAATCTCAAGGCCAGAGTCCTCCACTGACTCTGGCCTTTTCAAGTACAAGAGCTAGTAAAAGTATCATTATGCTTTAACCTCTATTAGGTTATTTCTTACTTGAAAAATGCAGCCTAAAAAAATCCTCATCTCCCTGAATGACGAACTTTCACTAATCTACATCATGTCAAGGAAATCAAGTCCAACAAGTGAATCAACATATTCCAAGTGCCTGCTCTACATGGGGACATGTCCTTCTCTGTAATCACTGGAATCCAATAGAAACAGAGCATGAGAGATTTCAACTTAGTAGGATGTTCTTCCTTTTTGTCTGGTTTCTTTTCTGTTAAGAAATGGGTTTTCCAACAAAAATATAGAAATCTGTGTTTGGGGAAAATTTTTAAGGATGGCTATTAGCTTGGGCATTGACATAGGATTGGGCCTCCTGATATGGGAAGAAAATTATTAGTGTTTCTAAGACTATTTGTGGAGATAACTAAAAGACAACTGAAGAAACTCTTATAAGATTATCTATGGCTGCAAAGTCATGATTTCTGAAGCATATCAAACATTCCACGCAAAATGTCATATCCTCAATAAAGCAGTGCAACCTTGAGGGGAGGCAGGGGGAACAAGGTACAGACTTCAAAGGAGAAGTTCTTGCAAATTCATCAAATCCCCAACTTGCTTCTAAATAAACGTGCTTCTAAATAAACCACCTGATCTTCATTAAAAAAAAAAAAAAAAAAAAACTGCACCCTGCAACTCTTAGTACCATGGAGAGCACTTCCAAGATGCAAAAGAAATTTTAAAAATTAAGAGAATGAAAAACTACAGCCCCTTCTTCCAAACTAGGGAATTAGATTTTCAGTGTTCCTGCTTCTGAAGCAATTACATTGCATACACTAAAACTGCAACCACATTCTGATTGTTTAGTCTGGACTTCAACTGTTCAGGGCTTGTATAGATCCCCTGTTTTCTGGTGCAGTTGAAAGGGGGGCTGCAGGACTTGAAATCAGAGTTTCTCACTATATTAAGATATTTAAAGAAACATCTCCAATATGTTATGTGGCTTTAAAAAGGCAAATTCTGATAAAATTTGTAAACAGACAGGCAAATGACATTGATGGTGGTGATGAGATAAACTAAAATATAATCCTGACTCATTTTCCTCTGGAATTCAGAAGTGACTTTCTTTTTAACATTTGTATCTCAGGCTATTGCAGGGACTAGCAGTAGACCTCCCTCGGCAGTAGTATATTGTAGAATAATTGCTTTGGTTGCAAACAGATTTTTTTTTAGGTTTCAAAGAGCATAGCTCCTCAAATCGACCAAAAAAATAAATGGTTTTATAAATAGGAATGACATCTTTTAAAATTTGTTTCTCCTAAAACAAGAATATTAACACTGCCATTGTGACATGATTATCAAGACATATACCCCATCAACTCCCTACCATTCCAAATGGGGAATGGGGAAACCCTGTAAAGTGGAGAGCCATTAAAACACACACACACACACACTTCTTGTATAACTAGCAAAAGAATTTCTGCAGCTTGGAAACCAAAGATAAAATTAATATATTGGTTTGATACCCACAACAGCCTCTCAGGTGTCATCATTGAGAATTATTATTTTCAGCAGTTCATGGCTCATTTCTTTAAAATTAAAATTAGTGTTGTGGCACCCAAGGATAATTTTCCAGCTGTCTCTACAGAGAATAATATAAGCTTGGTGAGTTTAATGAATGGTCGTTTACTGCCAGTCAGTGTCAATGCAGTGGATGAGTTTGTATTTAACAGGAACTGGAATCACAGCCTTACCACTGTGTCTTCATTAATATGAAATCCTTATATAGTCATGTTAGTTGATAAATTATGCCTAGCATCTCAATTACCTTACCAAAGAAAATTATTCCTAATGACCAAGGAGGGGATAAGGGAGTGCAGAGAAATCAGGGCCAAATTAGTTGGGATGAAATTGAACCCTTTGCAGTTTGGCAGATCAGTTTTGAGCTAGTTAGTACAAAATATGTGGCCCAAGTTGGCAGGAAAACGTGCAAAGGTGGAGGCAGCATAATAAACATGGTTATATAAGAAATAGACACGAAGGTCATGAAAGTTAACCAAAGGAGGTGACAGACCCAGCCACCACTTGAGATTAGCAGCAACATCTCACACAGACATTTATTTGGGGATCCAAAACCCATACAACCAGGAGTGCACAAAATTCAGAGGTTTAGGGACTTTGGGGAGACCCTATGATACACCCAATTTTGGTACTGTGCCCTAGGTGTACCCCCACCGCCAGGGCTTCTTCCTGACTCCTTCCCAGCCTTCTCCTGCTCAATTCTCATAAAGGACCAACTTTGCAGCCTGTTCCCATGTCCCTTCAACTGGATTCCAGTTGTAGCCAACGGGAAACTGGAAGACAGAAGGAAGAAGTCAGAGTATTTCTCCCACTCTCCATCTTTGATAGCATCTCCAGTAGAAGCTGTGCTGCCTTCTTGGTTTCTGTTCATGCTGGACAGACAGGTATGGGTGAACCTGACCCAGGAACTCCAGGAGCACCGTCTTCCCCTTTGTCCCATCAAATAGGGGTATCATGTCATTGCTAATCTCTAAAATTCCTACTGTCCATCACTAATTCCTAATACTGAATTCACTTTGTTTTAAACAATGAGAGTGCTTTCTGTTTTCTGTTTGGACATGAAGCGATACAGGATATAAGAGATGGGGAAGCCCCAGAATCTATCAGTATGTGACAGGCCCATCATCAACTCTTACCAATTAATTGGGAGTGGTGGGTAATTCATTATGAGAGGTGCCTGCAGAGTCAGGTGTTCAGCTTATATGAATTCACAGCATTGTCCATCAAGCAGTTTAGAAACTGAGGGGAATGAGGAACAAAAACCTTCCCAAGCAGGTCCTTGGGGAAGAACAGTTGTACAAACAAAGCCTCTACCCCTTCCCTCCTCACCAGTGGAAACTTGAGAAAACAACTCAGAGGGAGCGAGAAGTATCTGACAAACAGAAAGTTAAGTGGACAGCAGGACCGCTCATTCCATTTAATGGGAGAGTTGAGAAGCATCACTGAGACTTTTCATAGAATCAAAAGGTTATGGACTCAGTACAGCACAAGGGAAAACAAAGAAGAGACTCCCACCGACAGTGTGGACTCTTGACTAGTAGCAAAACCTTAATGGAAAGAAAATTCTAAGTAAAGTTAGTTTGCTCTCTGTCTCCAACTCAAGTTGGTGGGCAAGCCTGGGCTGGCAGTGCCTTGAGAGAAAAGTCCTTGACCTGCCATCTTTGCAAGGGCTCAGAAAATGTCAATGAAGGAATGTGCTCCAAATTCCTCCCTAGGTGATTCTCATCCATCGCCCGATTCTCAAGATTTAAAACAATTCCACCTCCCTCATGGAAGAAGACAATGGAATGGAATCACAACTGCACAACCCACCAGTGGAAGAACAGAGACAAATAACAAGATTTAAATATAAGCGAAAGTCCCTGCCATTAACAGCACATCTGCTGGCTCACTGCTGCCTCTCAGGAATCATTACCATATTGCTTTCCATAATCTCCTTAAAGTGAAATTAAAAGTCACCACTGCTCTTCATCTCCCTGCCTATTTGCTCACTGGAATGAAATCATTCTTCCTTATGCTGCAAATGAGCTGCCTCCTTCAAAAATCCCTTAAACACTCATGGCAATTTTTTCAAAGAAAGTTCTCTAGTCACCCTTAATTAAACCAGGGTGAAGTGTCTCCTCTCACTGGCCCTGGAGTGCGTGCAGCTCAAGTCCATGAGTCCCTGTACCTTTAATTCCCATGCTGGGCTCACAGCCACAGGGTCAATTTGGCCCCAGTGGGAATCATCAAACTAACACATTCAGGGAGTCTTTCCTATGGTTTGAGCTCTGAAAGGAGAGGTGAGAGTAGGGGGGCCACCCTTCCAGGCACTTGCTCCTCTCCTCTCAAATCTTCTGGGGGCCTCAAAATTTGCAGCTAGGTCATTTCTGCCCACACCTACCACTGCTAGCATTTGACAGAAGGACACATGAACCTGACCTCCAGGTGTAGCAAAGAGGCTCCAGCTGCAACTGTATTATGTCACCTTAATCTTGAACCATTTTCCATCTCAGAAACTTTTGAGAATATTTAAATGTTGAACAGTACCTCCCAATATTAATATATTAAACCATTTAAAAGGGAATGCATAGTAAAATTCAAGAGTGAGTTTGGGCATGGGAAGTCAAAGTATGTGACTTTAAGGATTCTAGGAAAGGGCCCCATCAGCTCCCTTCCCTCCCTCCACAAGAAGTTTGTAAATTAAGGGCTAAAAGCCAGACTTTCGGGTCAATTAATCTAAATTCAGTCCCAATTCCCACCACTCAACTCTCCAGTGACTCCTCTGTACTTTTTATTTTCTTACCTGCACAATGGAAGCAGCAATCACAAAGTACACACCATGAGGGTAATGGAAGATTGAATGGATCAGCCTTTATGGAAAGGTCTTGGCAGGGGTAAAACTTGTCACTTCACCTTCTGTTTCCTAAATATCCACACACTGACATCCTGGAATATTCAAAGATAAGAATTTTGTTACTGTTTGTTTGCTTGCTTGCTTGTCAAACTCTTTATAATTCTAGTGCCCGGGGTGCTCTTTTCAACATCAGTGTGTTAAAAAAAAAAAAACTCTGAGGAACCTTAAATCTTATGTCAGATTTCGATTTCTAGGGTGGGGCTTGATGACCCACATTTTGAATACACTGCTGGGTGGTGCTGCCACTCTTTGGACCACACTTTAAGCATCAAGTTTTTTGCGCATCAAACTCCCAGGCTACAAGCTCAAAGCTGCCACCACTACTGAGAACTGGGGGTGGAGACAGCAGTTCCCCGCAGACAGTTCCAGATCCTAATCAACTGGAGATGATACAGATGATCCAGGGTATAAACAGCTCAGGGCCAACACCTCAGACCTGGACAAACTCTGAACACAACTGAAACTATCTTCTGTGGGACTGAGCCAAAGTTAGCCTAAGGGATCTTGCCTTCTTCCCTACACAGACTTGGCTTCCTTTTTAACCCTGTCCAACTTCCCTACTACTCTCTTCCAGATTTTTTTTCAAATAAACTTCCCAGTCAATTCCAATGAACACTGTTTGCCATTCACTACTAATTCATTCATTCAATAAAAATCTATTCTCCTTCACTCCTGCGTGGACCTGCCAGTGGCCCAGACATTATTGACACAGAAACAAGACTCAGCCCCTGAGTTCTTGATTCCCCCCTGAGAGTCCTGCAACTATAAAATCAAAGACCACATAGTTGGCATTTGGAGAAGTATTTTGTGTAAAGTGGTAGCAACGGTAGCACTGAAACCAGCCCACCTCAGAGAATATGTACAGCTCTGAGTAGGTTCACTCTAATGGAACTTTTCCAAATGGAAACCCCAGACAGAGATATTGGAAGACCAGCATTGATCAGGGCATCATTTGCTGTCACCTGCTCCTACCCTCTCTGAGGAGACTTGACAGAACGACTCCAGTGGCAGTAGAGAGCCCACAGCTGCCTGAAGCCTGGTGGATCTGGAGCCAGATTGGCTGAGCTTGCCCTGGCTGCCCCATCTCATGAGCAACCTCATCTGTCAAGAGAAGCAGGTGCAAGCTGGCTTCCCGTGGGTCCCACCACCCCCAATGATAGGCAGCAGGAACGCGGGGAGAAAGCAGCAGCAAAAGTCTCCAGGTCCCTTTGCGTTAAAATTTAGCAGGATGAATCATGGATGTAAAATCACGGACTATAGAGTAGAGCCCTTAAAGCCTGGATCAGAATTCTAGGCAACATCTAGCTATGTGACCTCAACATCAAACAGCTTTTAACCTCTCCTCATGTTCCAGTTTCTTCACTTGAAAAGCAAGTATAAAACTCAGCTCTTCAGGAAGTAGTGAGATTAAATAGTTGCTGAATGTGGATTCTTAGCCCAGTACTCAGAAATGAGGTCCTTCTTGTATCTCCTCACATCCTTAAACTTCCCCTTAGCTCCCATAGCTCCCTTCTCTTCCCTTCTTTCCAGCAAATGTACACCATGCTTACCCTTAATTCCCTTCCTTACAACATACATTCTTGTCCTATTTTCTGTACCATGTCACGTGCACTTGAACACACTCCCCTTTGCTTTGTCCAAGAGCCTGCCTGGAGTGTACCTCTCCCACATAGAGCCAAGACAGCTCCTGGCATCACCCCCTCAAGAGGTTTTTCCCATCCCAAAGCAGTTTCTGGAACACCAAATGTGCTGTAACTAATCTGGATAAATAGATCGCTAAAATTATCTTCCATTAATAAAATGTCTTTTATCTTGAATAATTCAAACATACTTAGCTTCAACTTCAAGTCACTACTTGTGCCCATTCAAACTCATTTCAAGAACCATTGGGTGTAGCTTCGGCTTGGAGCTGAGAACAAGAACTAGGATCATAGACTGGATGTTTTACCATTCCCTGTCCTAATTCACAGTGAATTCTAGGCTTCAAAGTCTACTTCGAAGTCTCAAGGCACTTAAATCTTAAACTTCTTTAACACTAAAATGAGAAAATAATGCAGATACATTGTTTTGTTAACACATGACAGAGGGGTACCCAAGGACCCCAAAGTGTTAACAGGTGCATGCTCTAAAAGGGATTCTGCCATCCATGTGTACAAAGGCAAGGGAAGCAGACCTTTAGCATGATAGATTTCAAATAGAATTGGAGTGCATAGAGAGAAATAAGGATTTCAAGTCATAGTTTCACAGTAAAACACCCAAAACTACCCATCCTTTTGTGGGCAAATGCCCAGACAAATGGTATTAGTCCTAAATAAGGCCACGGAGGCCCAAAAGCTTGCCACAAGACTAAAGTATCTTCTGGCAAGAAATCCCAAAAAAAGGAATTAGGTAGGTCCCAAGGAACTGAGACAGAACAAGAGACTCAAAATTCAAAATATAGAACATTAAGATAATAGCCGCCATTGTCTCAGTCTAGGACCAGGAGCAGCCTCCCCACGTGTCTCTCATGCAGTGTCTCTGCCAAGTGTCTCTGAAGGTATTTCCTCCCCTTCCTTTTCTTTCCTTCTGTGATCCACCTGCCTTTATAATTCCATCTTGATCCTTCTGAGCTGCCTCCCACTTGGGAAGTCTAGCACAGTGGGATTCATAACCCAAGGTGGTTCTGTAACAGGGTGGTCCCCAGGCAAAAAAGGGGTTCCAGTTTCCCTGCCCCACCCAAGCTATGGTGGAGCTGAGAAGGGAAGAAAAAAAGCTGGAGAGGAGATTGAAGAAGGAAGGAAGCAGGATGGAGAGCAAGGAGACCTGGAGGAGGCACATAGAGCAGAGAGACATGTGAAGAGGCTGCATTTGCTTTTTGGTCCTGGACTGGTCGGAACAGATGTGGGTGAGAGATCCACAGGGAGGTTAAACAATGGTAGTATTGATCTTGATTTTGATTTTGCTCTTTTCATGCCAGACTTGTCTAGCTGTTTCTGACCCTTTTCTATTGGATTCCACCAGAAGGTGCTTTAGCCTTGTGGCAGGCTTTCTGACCCTGCTATTGGTCAACCCTGTTTGGCTGGGTTTTTACCCATGAGGGGATGGGTTACTTTGGGTGCTTGGCTTGTAAACTATATTATTCCCCATTCTTCCTCTTTTCTGTATTGCCCACTAATTGTATTAAAATTCCTTTCCACACTAGAGGTATTACACTAGCATGTCTCCTCTCCAGCTTTTTTTCCCTCCCTTCTCAGCTCCACCGTAACTTGGGTGGGCCAGGGAAACTGGAACCCCTTCTTTGCCTGGGGACCACCCTGTTACACAGCCACCTTGGGTTATAAGTCCCACCGTGCTAGTGGGACTAGCTGAAGGTCTTACATACTAGAGTATGTTTTGTCTTGACGTAGCAAATGGCAAAACTCATTTAGAGCAGGCAGGTTTGGGGGTTCAGGGCTGCCCTTCTACTGTCCTGTAACAGCTACATGTAAGTAGGGGTGAAGAAAATTGCACCTCCCCTTCAAAGATGTATCTGTAACATGAGATTTAATGAGAAATCACACACATACACACACAATGAAGCACTTCACAAGTACCCAATAATTGCTGGAAAACACAAGAATATTTTTCAGGAAGGGTTGTTTTAATAGAAACTACTTTGAGGGGTTATACATTTTAATCACAATCACATCATAAATATTTGATTTGTATTCATCAGATAATTGAGAATAAAAATTGTAATCCCAAGAAAGACATTTAGAGCCTCTAAATGCTAGACATTTGAATAATAGTGTTAAGGAACCAAAATAGGAATGAAATGTACTCCTGTAACAGGGTGGTCTCCAGGAAAGGGGGAAGTTCCAGAATCCTGGTTCCGCCCTAAGTGGGTGGAGCTGAGCAGGGATAAGAAGATTCTGCAGAGAGGAAATAGGAGGGCAGAAGGAAGGGAGGAAGAAGGAAGCAGGATGGAGAGCAGCAAGGAGACCTGGAGGAGGCACATGGAGTAGAGAGACATGTGAAGAAACTGCGCTTGCTTCTTGGTCTTGAATTGGTTGGAACAGATGTGGGTGAGTGACCCGTGGGGAGGTTAACAATGGCAGCTTTCATCTTGATTTTGATTTTGCTCTTTTCCTCCCAGATTTGTCTAACTCTTTCTGACCCTTTTCGATGGGTGTCCACTGAAAGGTCCTTTAGACGTGTGGCAGGCTCTTGGGCCTTGCTTTGGGCCAATCCTATTTGGCTGGACTTTTACCCTCAAGGAGATGGGTAACTTTGGATGCTTGACTTAGTAACTATAGTCTTTGTCTTTTCTGTATTGTTCCCTAATTATATTAAAGTTCCTTTCCATTAAAGCCTTATATACTTGTCTTGATGCGGCTGATGGCAGAACCCATTTAGAGAGGGCAGGTTTGGGGGTTCTGGGGTGCCCCTCTCCCTGCCCTGTAACACTCCAGAGAAAAATTCAGAGACTTCAAAACATCCTTTAAGAAAAAATAAATAAATAATAAAGTAACAAAGAGCACTGCAACTTAAAAGATAGGGGGAGGGGCAAAGATTTTAAAAATTAATGAACTGAGATCTTTTCTCCAGAAATATCATTTCTGTACAATTTAATCAGACTTGAGCTTTCTTAAATTGCCTTTGAAACAAGTTAATAAACAATGCATGCCAGCCTTACTATGCATTTCTTACAAGTAAAATGTAGCCTGAGATTTGTCCCTCAGTAAACACAGGAAAAACACCAGTGGGCCCTGAACACTTTACTTGAGGTCAACAATGAAGAATAAATGCCTCCTTAAAGGTTTTTGGGGATACAGGAATGGATCACATGTTCAATATTATGCCTCTAACTACTTAGGGCCAAATATCCACTATCTTGATCAAGGTCAAGGCATAAACACTTTATCTCCAAAGGACTGGTAGAAATAAACATTGCAAACAACAGGATTTCTTTTTTCATGACTTCATTTTACATTGAGGCAAATTCTATATCTTGGCTGTTGTGAATAATGCAGTGACCAAACAGAAGTGCAGATATGTCTATATCTCTTTGTGATACTGATATTTTTTTTTCCTTTTGGATACATAACCAGAAGTATGGGAGCCCTATTATTACTGTTTCAAGACAACATCATACCGTCTTCAATAACAGCTATACCAACATGGATGAAAACAGAAGACATTATACTAAGTGAAATAAACCAGCTACAGAAAGACAAACACTATATGATTGCACTTATATGTGGAATCTTAAGTCAAACTCACACTCAGAGAACAGAATGGTGGTTACCAGGGGCTGAAAGATGGGGGAAAGGAGGAGATAATGGTCAAAGAATTCATACTTCAATTAGGATATACATAATTTCTGGGACAGAACGCAGAACACAGAGGCCATAGTTGAAAATGTGATGATCAAGACAGTTATTTCCTGTTTCAGCTTATCTTGCAAGGACCGCAGGGAAGGATTACAACAATGGGATAAAAATATACACTCTGGGGTCCTCCTTGGTGGCACAAGGGGTTAAGCATCACACTATGAAGCATTGGCAGTCAACTGCAGCACAAGTTGGATCTCTGCCAGGGAGGGGGCCCACATGGTGCAGCAGACCTCTCCTGCCTCACCCACTGGTCCCCTCAGCAGTGTACTTCAGTCAGTCTGTCTGTTCTGTTCCTTCTCTGACTCTTGTGAATCCTCTCATCTCCCACACCTGTCTGTACCCCAGTTCTTGTATACATAAATAAATCTTTAAGAAAAAAAATCTCATTGAAGGAAAAAAAATTTTTAAAAAATACACCTACCCATTTTAAATAAGGAGGAAAAAAAGGGGAAATCATGATTGTTATTATTTTTAAGATTTACTTTATTTATGTATACAGGAGCTGAGGTGTAGGCCAGAGCTGCAGGGAGGTGATGGGTGGGGCAGGGTGTAAGACGGTTTGTAAGAGTAGGTTAGCATGAGAACGGCCATCTTAAACTCTGAGAAGCCATTTCACTGAGTACGTGACTTGGGGAAAGGGAAACTAGGCAATCTTGAGGCACCAGAATGTTGGGGAGAGGGACTCAGGGAAGAAGAACTAGGTAATCAGGAAACGGGAGGTCATATCTTAGGGACCAGATGTTTTGGCTGAAAAGCTTCTCTTGTCAGATCACCAGGATGTGGCACAAAGCAGAAAAATGTATAGCTATGGAAAATTACTGTGAGTTGGATGTTTTGGAAAATGCTATAAAAACCCTGGTCCTTGAGTGCTTGGGGTCCTTGTTGAAACCCACTGCGTCAGGCAGATACCCCAGCTAGCTGGAAATAAAAACTTGTTGTGTGACTTGCATTATCCTGAGTATTCTCTGTCCATTTGAGGGGAGGTCAATACTGCACTCTAACAGGTTTACCAGACACAGAGTGGGGAACAGAACAGGCAGACCTACTGAAATACACTGCTGAAGGGAGCAGCGGGTGAGCAGCGGGAGAGGTCTGCTGTGCCATGTGGTCTGCTGGGTCACCTTCCTCGGCAGAGATGGAACTTATGCTATAGTGGCTGCTGATAGCTTCATAAAGCTGAGCCTTAATCCCTTGCACCACCAGGGCCCAACCCTAATCTTTCTTAAGTTGAAAAGTTGTGTTTCAGAGCATAGGTCCAGAAGAGTGTTCACTGTCCTTGAGGTGACAACTCATTGTGCGAACTGAAAATAGCCTGATTCAAAGTTAGAATAACAACATTCAGAAGTGAGGAGTGTTCTGGACCCAAGTATAAGTTACATTGTTATTTAGAAAACCAAATCTAACAGTTTGCATTTTTCTTTATTACCAAACCCCATTAATCCTTGGGAAGAATGATTTGAAAGTTCCCTTTAGTCTCCTGCCAGGTGACCTTGCATTTAACTGGTTCTTTTCTCAAAAGCTGGTAGCATTGTTTTTGGTTTCTATGCTATGGGTTATGTTCAGCAATACAGTTAATAATATTATATTGTAGACTTGAAATTTGAAATTACAAGAATCGATCCTAAGTGTTCTTACCACATGCAAAAAAGTAGTAATTGCATGAGATATGAATGTGTTAATTAACTTTGTTTGGTAATATTTCAAAATGTATACACATAGGTTAAATAATCACACTGCATCCCTTTGCTTTAAATAAATAAATCTAAAGCTAAAATAAACTGTGGGTTGTGATGAGCTCTAGTTTAAACCACTCGTACCATCAACACATGAATACCAGAATCCCCAGGATGCAAGTGTTGAATGAAAATATTTCAACAAAGAAGTCTGAGTAATGAGTCTGAGTAAAAGGAAAAAAACTGAGGTGACCTTTCAAACGGCAGAGAGAGTTGGTGGGGGAAGGCAACCATGCTATTTTGGAGTAGTGGGGACTTTTTTAAAGTGATTGTCAAATTTGGATGAAAAGATAAGTAAGCATGGAACACTTTAAAATTATCCTCATCCAACTACATTAAAAAGTGTTCATTATCACTTATCATCAGGGAAATGCAAATCAAAACCACAATGAGATACCACCTGACACCTGTGAGAATGGTCCATCAAAAAGACCAGAAACAGCAAATACTAGTGGGGGCATGGAGAAAAGGGGACCCTTTTTCACTGTTGGTGGGAATGGAGACTGGCCCAGACCCTGTAGAAATCAAGTTTCTCAAAAGACTGCAAATGGATTTTTCCATACAACATAGCAGTTCTACTTCTAGGTATAGATATACCTAAAGAACACAAAAACACTAATTTGAAAGGAAACCTGAACTTCCATTGCCAAACTACTGACAGCAGCCAAACTATGGAAACACTTAAATGCCCAAAAAACAGATGAACAGGTCAAGAAGATATGGTACATATATACAATGCAATACTACTCAGCAATCAAAAAACATAAACTCATGGCATTTGTGGCAATATGGATGGAGCCGGAAGGGATTATACTAAGAAAAATAAGTCAGAAGGAAAAAGATAACTACTGAGTGGTATCACTTACATGTGGATTATGCAGGATAAACCAAACAAAAGTCATACAAAGAGAGGCTTTAAAGCCAGCCCTTAATAATTGGCCATAGAACTGAGACATTCAGAGGGAGAGGGAGAGGAAAAAGAGAGCACTTTGGACTTTGGTGAAGGACTGAGTGCTTTAGTGGTGGGTATCTATATTACAGGACAAAGAGAGAGGCACCCCAAAACTCCCAAACCTGCCCTTCCAAATAGGTTCTGCCATTTGCCATGTCAACACAAAACATTCTCTAATGCGTTAGACCTTCAATGAAAAGGAACTTTAATACAATTAGTGTGCAATACAGAAAAGGGGACGAATGAGGAATAATATAATTTACAAATCAAGCACACAAAGTTACCAATCCCCTCATGGATAAATGCCCAGACAAACAAGGTTGGCCCAAAGCAGGACCACCGAGGCCCAAAAGCCCATCACAGGTCTAAAGTACCTTCGGGTGGGGACCCATAAAAAAGGGTCAGAAAGGGCTAGACAAGTCTGGAAGGAAAAGAGCAAAATCAAAATCAATATAAAAGCCACCATTGTTAACTTCCTCACAAGTCTCTCACCCACGTGTTTTAACCAGTCTAGGTCCAAGAAGCAGGTGCCCCTTCTTCACAGGTCTCTCTGTTTCACATTCCTCCTCCAGATCTCCTTCTGGCTCTCCATCCTTACTGCTCTCCAGCTTCTTCTTTCCTTCCTCAGCTCTACCTCTCACCCCTGACCTTGGGTGGAGCAGAGAACCTGGAATCTCCTCTTTTCCTGAGGGCCACCCCATTACAGCTACTGTGATTACACCCGAAGACAGAAATACTAACAAGGATGTAAACCAATGGCACTTAAATTTAAAAAAAAAATAAAGTTCAGACCCCTCTATTTCCTCCTCTATAAAGGAAAAGAAATATTATCCTCATCTGTTGATATTTTACAATTTTACCAAGGTATTAATACACCCATCAGACATTGGAAAGTCTTGAAATAGCAGATAAAGTACTAGGCCTCTCTGGTGGCACAAGGGGTTAAGATACAGCACTATGAAGCCACTATCCACAGCCACTGCAGCACAAGTTCTATCCCTATCTAGCCCATTGCTCCCCTCAGCTATGTGTTTCAGCCAATCTGCTTGTTCCACTCCTCACTCTGTCTCTGCTGAATCCTCTCACCCCCCACACCTCTGACCTGGACCCCAGTTCTTGTATGCATAAATAAAAAAATCTTTTAAAATAATAATAAAATAAAATACTATGGTGATCACTGTTTTGTTTTGTTTTTTAGTCAAGGGTTTTTTGTTTTTTTGTTTTTTTTTTTTTTTTCTCAAAAGCTACTGAGAAATAAGCCCTTTAGTTTTGCTGGCCACAGGAATCTTTCACACAATATAGAGCTAAGTGAAATGAAATTAAATATAGAATTCATTGAAATGAAATTAAAACAAAACTGAGTTCAAATTCTTTAGTAATGTACAGCTGAAGAAAATCTTACCTACTTGGCTACACTTTGATTCCCAGATGTCACGTAAACAACTTTATACTACTGATGCTCAACATACCACCAGAAAGAAAAAAGCTTATTTTCAGAGAAATAAATAATTACCCAACAGCTTTGGAAGTTCAGTTTGTTTTTGTCAAAACCGTTGTAGGTTTTGACCTTTTCTATCTCTGAAAGAACTGAAAATACAGAGGGAATTGAGGTATGAAATTGAGAGACTAGATCACTAAGGGGTTTGTTACAACCCTAAGACTACTTAGAGGTTGACTGAAAATGTGCACAAAACATCCAAAGAAGGTAAAGGGGGGGGGGGGCAGATATTTCCCAAAGGGAAAGCATGGTAAGGAAATTCACTGCCTATTTGTTGGACAGTTCCCCTCAGAGGCAGAGCCCCTGATAGAAATTTTATTGCCAGATTCTTCTGTATTAAGCAGGCACCAAAGCATTCGACGCCAGTGCTAAGAATGTGAAATGTTCTAACAATTCTAAATTGCTCTCCTCCACTCATGAAATGACTCCCAATCAACTTCCTATTCCAGAACATAATAAGATGGCAGGAATTTTAGAATATTAAATCACTGTAAATCATGCATAGTAATTTAAAACTATTGCAGACTAGTGTTTGGTTGAGAACAGTATTATAATTAGAAAAATGACAGAAAAGTTAGCTGGTTCTATGCTTAGGACATACTGGGGAAAAAATGGTAACTAAGAAGCACCACCCTAATACACATTCTTATCCTGGGTCATCTTCCTTGCTGAGAGGGCAGGCTCTACCCTCAGACCTCTTACAAGGGCAATCACCAGCCTGGAGGAGATGTTACTGGGAGTAAGTTGTATTCAAATAGAGTATCCTGCAGGCAGGGATGGACTGCCCAGGTCACCAAGGAATGGCCTTCAAAGGAAAGACTACAACAGGTTAAAGAAAGAGATAGAAAGAATAAACTTGAAAGCAATCTTAACCCAGGGATCAAAGATAGAGGCAAGACATAATCAGGAAGATAAATATGTCAACCAAAACCAGCAACAATGAGAGCAAGTCAAAGAATCAAATTTGAGATGGACCAGAATAAGTGATTCATAACTAAATTAAGGAACCCTGGAAATACTATTTTCATTGGATCCAAACTTGGAGTAAGTAGGTGAGCTGAGCACATTTTTTAAGTAAAACATTTTAGCACAGTTTATTACTAAAAGAGAATAAACATATTTGTAATTCTTTCATTTGCTTTATCCTTTATTACACACATGGTGAAATAATTTCTACAATTAAATATGTATGTAATGGCTTGCGCTTTTTAAGAGGAGGCTTAGGTGGAGGGGGAGGAAGGGAGAGGAGTAGGGGGTGTGGAGGTTTGCCTGAGAGCTATACTTACAAATTATGTTTATATGCCCAGGGTGCCAACTTGTAAAACCCCAAGATAAAGACACAGGGAATATCAATTGTTTTAGATCAGTAACAAACACTTTGTATTTTATGACCATTCAGGATATATAATGCAAAAGAATTCAAAGTCTGCTTAATTCTTAACAAAATAAGAAACTTTAAAATCATGGGACCAGCAAAGGGGAAGCCTGCATTTGGGGTCTCGCCCTAACTCCCCTGGGGGCATTTAACTTAAGATTGAGGGAAGGAGACTACAATTAAACCTACTGAAGTCCCACTTTTCTCCATGGCCTATTTCCTGCTTCCTGCTTACACACAACTCTTTGATTTGAATATTAATTTAAAACCAAATTCAGTTAGCAAGTTCTAGAGCCACAGAGCCTCAGGCTCACAAGGGTCTTTGAAAAACCTGTGAGAAATCCTTTGCCTCCAGAAAAGTCTCAGACTTTAATAACCTATAGAAGTTGAACATTGTGATTGCCTCAGGGCAAATTCTATTCTTTTGCAAAACCACACACACAGCTACCTTTACAAAGTGTGATGTTATAGGGAACTATAGCTAATGCAGTGTGAAACTGCCAATTATCACTTTATAATGATAAAGGGGCTTCTTATAATTAAATAGTTAAATATAGTTCAATAGTCATTAATATGAAATGGCTAGTTATCTTCTACTTACTAAGTTAGTCTAGAAATACTTGTAAGAAAACAATAGTATGAAAATTCATTTCCTCAACTAAACTGAGATAGAAAGGAGGGAAATCCCCAGAAATGAAGAGGAAGAGGACTATACAACAATATTACAGAAAAAAAATCACCAAGAAAAAACTCACTTTTACACATTTGAACTGGTAGGAGAGAAAGAAAAGACAGATGGGAAACAGAAGCTGTACCAGAAGAAATCTAGTTTCTATTCTTGTTCTGTAAGTCAATGACAGCAAACAAGTTAGAAGTCACACCAAGAATCAAAAAGTTACCACTTCCAAATAACTCAGGGAGCCAACAAAAACTTAATTCTGTATAGCTGTTTTGGGGAAATATGAGACTCCCTAAAACTTCTCCCAAATTTCATAATCTACTGAGAAGGAATATTAAGAGGAATTTTGGTTCAGACATTACCTGGAAGAAACTGTAGGCACTTCACAATTACCCATACGGAGCATATGAGCTCACACTGAACCAAGAAAATCTGAAGACCTATGTCTTGCCTCAGTGGTTCAAAACTGCTGGAAGTAAACCTCAGGAGAGATCTGCTAACCACACTCTTTATCCTGGTGAATACATCTTCAGTCTCTTATCCACACCTAAGTCAGCGGTGCTGTGAAGGTGCTGTGAAAGGTACTGTGAGCTGTCCTCCACTAGTGGTGCTGAAATGTGAAGGCTGCCTGCCAAGACACCAAGTCATGCTGAAAGAGATGGAAGATAATGAGTAACTACTGTTATGGTCCACAGAAGTTTTCAAAGGAATCATGTTCAAAGAATGAATAGTTAGGCGTACTTATGACACCACTTGCCACAGAGCTACTATCACTGAGAACACGTGCCCAGACTCCCACAGACAGGGTTATCCCTGAACACAGCAGTTTCAGATTAATAAGGAAAGGAGGAGAAACTTTCCTAAGGGATTTTTGAAGTTCCCTCTCCCATCCAAAGGCTATGGTGTTCTTGCACTATACAAGAGGAAATGTAGGACCAACTGGTCTTTTGATATGCTAATTGTAAGATTGATAAATCCGCTGAAGGAAAAAGATAATTTTATGCTCAGTAATATGATGGAAACTAGAGACCAAAAAAAATAGGCAGTTCCTACTGTTAGGGGGAAAGACCTTCCTGAATGGATTATACAAATAGGTTATGGACTTTGACCCCCATTCCAAACCTACAAGATCCAAGAACTACAAATCCCATTAGATCATTATCGAAGAGCGGATCACTGGGACCTGAGGGTGGAGTTGAGCAGCCAGGCTGAATATAAAAGCAGACACGTGGGCCTTGGGGGGTCCTTTTTCCTTGGGAGTCAGCTCTCAGCGCACCACTGGGTTCCAGCTCCAAGGAACTGGTAGGATATTTACAAATCTATATCCCTCTCTTCCCCTTGTGTTATTCACTATGCTATTTCTCCTTCCCTTGTAAATAAAACCCTTTATTAACCTTTGTTGTGTGTGCCTGCAGTTGGGGCATTATAAGTGTCTTTGGAGTGCGCGGGTGAGGACCCAGTCAGGCAAACCCATTTTATATTAGGGTTGCTCTGTAACACTACTATATCCTGAATACATTAACTTAGTCTCTGACCCCTTATGTCCCAGTATGTGACAATGGAAAAGAACATTACAGATAATAAAATGTGGTAAACAGGATTTTGCTCCATACTTCACCTGTAAACTATGGATAGTAATAGCCTCCTTATTTAGTGCATGAATTATTTAGAAAATGAGTGAAAAAAATCTCTAGGATCTAGGTTGCAACACAGTATATGCTTATTAAATGGTAGAAAATATAAGGAAACAAAGAATCAGAGAAATTAAGTATTTGTATCTTTTATATATCTTAATTATTACAATGCTACATTTATATTTATGTATTTTCATGTTTATCTGTGTCCTACAATTGTTACAGGGCAACACCAGTGTGAAATGGGTTGACCACAGTGTGGGTCTTCACTTGCATGCTTAAAAGGGACCTACACCCCTATGTTTATTGCAGCACTATTTACAATAGATAAGACCTGGAAACAACCTAAATACCCCAAAATAGTGTATATAGTACATATACACTATGCAATACTAAATACCCCAAAATAGTGTATATAGTACATATACACTATGCAATACTACTCAGCAATCAAAAAAGATAACCTAGAGTCCTTCGTAGAAGCATGGATATAGCTAGAAGGGATTATGCTCAGCAAAATAAGCCAGAACGCAAAAGAAAAATACTGGATAGTTTCACTCCTAAGAGCAATATAAGGGAACCAAATAAGGGACCAAGGGAAAGAATAATAACAAAAAACAAACACACAATAAAAACAAAATACAAGGACAAATCAGAAACACTTTGTGGCAGTGGGGGGGAATGGGTTGAGGGCAGAAAGAGCACAAGGGACTGAGGTGATGGTGCACTGGTGAAATGGTGGTGGGAATTCCATGGGGACCACAATTGATGTAAAATACAGTAAAGAAAAAGAAAAAAATTAAATATTATAAAAGGGGGACTTCAATGAGACTCAACTGCAAGCACACACCAAAAAAAGGTTAATAAAGGGTTTATTTACAAAAAGGGGAAATGAAGAAAGGAATAGAAAGAGAGAGAGATACATTGGTTCTCCAGGCAGGCCCACACCAAGCCTGGTTGCTTAATTCCACCTTCAGTTCCTAGCAATCCTCCCTTTGGTCCTTAGTGTCTTTGTTCTCTTGGCCTGGGGAGGGGGGGTGGGTTGGGGCCATAAAACCTTGTTTATGGAGTTCATTCAGGAGATCCCTCCTCCCAACACTACCAACATTGTTAATTGAGTGTTTAGTAACTGTTGAAATAAATTTACTTGTATTCCTATCAGCCTAAAGTAAGAAGAGTTTTCAATAGCAATGAAATTATTAGGGTGGTCTCTGGTCTTCTTGCTTAATACATAGAAACTTCACTGGATTATAACAGTGGCAACTATTCCTTTTTTCCAATTTCCTTAAACATCATTGCAGGTAGCCTAATTTAACCCTTCTACTGTGTTGCTACTATCTCCCCATCATGCTTCAAAAAAATAAGCATAAGGTCTTTCTGTATTTTCCACTAGTCAAACAGCAGAAAATGGTAGGGAGAAGAAGGAATAAATAAATGAATAAATAAATGAAAAAAGAATGTGCTGTATTTTCTATTCTCACGCTATGGGCACAGTCACTGGACACTTCAGCTACAATTACTTTTTATTTCTGCACAAAAGTAAAATTTCAGATTTGCTAAAAGAATGACATAGTTTTTCTGTAAGTTCCCATATGTAGGTTTTGGATTTTTATAATGTTTACTTAGGAATTAGTATAAGCTATACTCCAAAGCTATAGTCCAAAGTCAGATATTAGATGACACTTCCTAGTGCTTATATTACTGTTTTTAAAAATAAAATCCTGCTAAACCCTGGAATTAGATCATTATTTTGTGAAGTCCATTTTAAAATTCAGCCTATTACCTCTAACATGACTATCTCTAGACACTTCTCCCTTTTAATTCTGTTTCCTATGCATAATTTCAAGTTGACAGAGAGGCTTGTAGACATGGCACCAGATGGATTATCCATACCAGAAAGAACTCCCTTGCTATCTGTGTATTTATCATCAACTACATTTGTAAATTCCAAATCCCTTACTCAAAATTGCAACTATTCAGGAGGTGTCATAGGATACAAGACTCAGGTCATTGATATGCATGACTAGAATTCAGATCAAAAGGTGCAGTATTTGATCTTTGATCTGGACATAGTCTCATAGTAAAAGGTATGTATTTGGGATCTTTGATGCAGATAATCAAAGGAGGAAAAAAAGCTGTAGTGTTTGATCGTATCTCAGAAGGAAATTAACCATGACTGTTCCATTAAACATCTCAAGGAAAAACTCATTTCACAGAAATATATAACCTATATCTGATGTTAATTTCAGACACTTTTGTAAGAATCGGTACTAAGTTTATGACTAAGCCAGTAAAGAAAAGAAATGTGAAAAAGACATAAGTCCCATCTTGGTGAAAACTGAACAAACATTGAGAAAGAGCTCCACCTACTGGAATCACTTTCCCTAAAGCTAGTTAAAAATAGGAAAACGTTCAAAAATCAAACTGGAGAACCACAAAAGTGCTCTCAGACTTATCTGAACTAAAACTGAAACAGGATCATAGGTCAAAGAACAGGTAATTGTCTTTTTAGTTGGTTGACTTTGGTGTCAGGTCACACTAAGAGCAAGGGACTTTTCAGGGAAATTTTAAAAAACGCTTTCTTTCAAATCCTGGTTCTTAGAGCAGTATTGTAACCATAATCAATATCACATAGAAAAATAGGGAGGAGGGGGTAACTGTATTTCTATGTGACCAAGTTAATAATAGTATTCCTAACACTTGTGTAAATCCATAGTTTGATAATTCCTTTGTATTTTAATTTAATAATATCAAGCAACTACTGTTTCCATCGTTAGTATCTAGTCAGAACACAACAGTATGTCAAAAGTATTTATTCTGATATGTCAGTGCCTCTGTTGGTACCAGTTGTTACATATTATTATTGTCACCCTTGATCTATTACATCCTGATCCAAATAAACTGAATAGAAAAGAGAAAGTTTGAGTTCATTTCAATTAACAGGTAAGAATTTTCTTAAATCTATTCTACCACTGCCCTCACTCTTCAAATCCACACACCCTAAGTCAATATTTGAGTGTGGGAGAAAGAGAAATTCTGTCCACCAATTCTAACCATAACCCTCTTCAGTCAGAGGGAAATACCCTCATAGGACTTGAGTACATGCCATATACACTCACTCTCACAGAGAGCACACCCACACACTTCACACACATGAAGTACACTCATTCACACATGTCATACTCACAAGCACAGCACACATACATCACAAAAACCTCACTCACACACCACACACCTCACACACTCACCTCACACACACCAAACATTCATTCACAGAGACCATATACCACAAATACCTCACACCACACACATACCTCACATATTCACTTATACACACCTCACACTCTCATACTCACTTTCACATAGCACACAACTCACATATTCTCTCTCTCTTTCTCTCTTTTACACACTCATACACACAAACACTTCTTTGCCCTAAGGAAACCTCAGTTCCTCCATTTAAGAGATTTTACTAAACACTGCTATAATATATTATAGAAATACAAAGTTTTAGAAATACAAGAAAGTAATAAGGAGGACCACTGCCCAGTACCATATGCAAAGCCCCACACAAATACTAACTAAATCACTAACTGTCTTGGTCACTTTAGGCCGCTTTAGTGGAACATCACAGACTGTGTGACTTAAAAAAAAAAAAACTTTATTTCTCACAGTTCTGGATCAAAGAGCTGGTAGATATGATGTTGTTGAAGGTCCTATTACTGGTTTTTAGATGGCTCTTTACTTGTATCTTCATATCACAGAGAGAGAATGCAAGCTCTCTCATCTCTCTTAATTTTTATTTATTTACACATAAAAGAACTTGGGTAACAGGGCAGAGGTGCGGGGGGTGAGGAATCACCAGAGACAGAGTGGAGAACAGAAGAGGCAGACTAACTGAAACACACTGCTGAGGGGAGCAGTGGGTGAGACAGGAGAGGTCTGCTATACCATGTGTGTCACTTCCCTGGCTGGGGATCAAATTCATGCTGCAGTGGCTAAAGATGCTTCACAGTGTAGTACCTAACTTTTTCACCACCAGGGAGGTCCCTCATCTCTCTTCTTGTAATGACACCAAGCCCATTCATCAGGGCTCCATTCTCATAACCTAATCATATCCCAAAGATCCCACCCACTAACACCATCATATTTGAGATTAGAATTCCAACATATGAATTCTGGAAAGACACATTCATTCCCTAGCAATTCCCTAAATGTTCTAAAGGCTAATAGAAAGAAAATGTAGACTACCCACATGACATAAGGATGAGAAGTCTTCCTAAACTACCAAAGCACAAACCAAGAGGTAAAACATTGACTAATAAAACTTCACCAGAATTAAGCTTTTCAGTTCAACAAAGGATATCATGGGCAAAGTTAATAAAGCACTGACAGAGTTGGCAAAGATATTTACAAAGTCTTTCCTATTCCAGATTAGAAACTCCTAAATCCAAAATAAAAAGACAGCAATCTCAATGGAAAAACAGGCAAATGATTGCAAACTGCAACTTACAGTGAAGGAAACCCCAGAAGATTGCAAGCATATGAATAGACACTCAAATCTACGAGTAATCAGAGGAATGAAAATTAAAACAATAACGATATGTAACTTTACAACAATTCGACTGCCAACATTTAGAAAGCTGGATAATGCTAAACATCAGCTGCAGTGCAAGATTATGAGACCCAAAGGAGAATAAAGAAAAGAACATCATCACAATAGTGACTAATAATACCATAAAAATTAGAAGCATCTTTTTTTTTAAAACCTACATTTTTGAGCACCTGCTCTGAGCTATACCTTGTCATGGTTACCTTAACATGCATTATCTTCTTTAATCCTTGTAACAACAGCTATTAATAGTCTCACTTTTTAATCAGCATAAAAGAATGAAAGCTGAGGATGACTAAGGAGTGCAACTAAGGTCATACAGCTGCCAGCAGTTCAGTTGGCATTGAAACCAATGTCTTCTGACCCAGAGACAAGGTTCTTTCTCCTACACCAGAGTCTTCTCCTATCCCTCTCTTCACCCACTGAAATTTTCTAGAGGACCAAACAAAGAAAATCACTTTTAAAAATAAAAGACCATGGGCCTCCCTGGTGGCACAAGGGGTTATATCTAGGACTGTCAAGCAGTCAGCAGCCTGACACCCAGCCAGGAAGCTGACCCAGAGGGTGGCACAGCAGACCTCTCCTGTCTCATCAGCTGCTCCCCTCAGCAGTGTGTTTCAGTTGATCTGCCTTTCTTCTCCCCACTCAGTCTTCCTCACCCCTGTCCCCACCCTCACACCTCTGGCGTACTCCCCCATTCTTGTATGCATAAATAAATAAAATAAACCTTTAAAAGTAAATAACTAAATGATGATAATTGCTTTTGAAGTAGCTACCAGACAAGCCAACTCCTTTGTTTGGGAAAGTTCATTAATGATCTTTTTTGGTTATGCAAATGCGGGGCCCTACCTCAGACTGGTTTCAAATGTCTCTATTCCTGAATATGTCACTATTGCCACTGTTTCCCTTAAGAATCCTTTCTTGGGCTCTGCCATGTTGCTGAATCCCTTCTCTCATCCTCTGCCATTTTCTTTCTCACTTCTTCATACCCTTTTCATCCTTTTGAACTTGTCAGTGATCAGCTCAAAATCCCTCTCATTGAGCTGATCACTGACAAGTTCAAAAGGATGAAAAGGGTAGGAAGAAGTGAGAAGTCCAGGCTTCAAGCTAGGGCCTCCCTGGTGGTGCAAGGGATTAAGCACTGCGCTATGAAGCATCCACAGCCATGGCAGCAAGACTTTGATCCCTGGCCAGGGAGGTGACCCACATGGTGCCCCAGACCTCTCCTGTCTCACCTGCTGCTCCCCTCAGCAGTATACTTCAGTCAATCTGCCTGTTCTGCTCTCCACTCTGTCTCTGGTGAATCCTCTCACCCCACACACCTCTGGCCTCTGGCCTGTATGCATAAATAATTTAAAAAAAAAAAAGTCAAGCTGGACAGGCTAGTAAATGGCCTAGCAAGGTATAGCAGGTTTCTCTCCAGGGTTGTATCTGCCAGACCTATATGGGGACAAATAAGGAAAAGAACAGAAGTAGGTAGAGAAGAAAAGGTCTCTTCCCTATAGTCTATGATTAAGCAAAGAATTCAACTGAACACACTAAATCCTGCAGGACCAGTGCCTGCACCTAAAAGAATCCCTTCAAAGGAGGTTTTTTTTAGATATTTATTTATTTATGCATACAAGAGCTGGGGTGCAGGCCAGAGATACAGATGGTGAGAGGATTCACCAGAGACAGAGTGGGGAGCAGAACAGTCAGATCAACTGACATACACTACTGACCTAAGCAGTGGGTGAGGCAGGAGAGGTCTGCAGCACCATGTGGGTCCCCTCCCTGGCCCAGGATAGAACTCGCATTGCTCTGCCACTGATGCTTCATAGTGAGCATGCAACCCACCGTGCCATCAGGAAGGTCCCCAAAGGAGTTTTTATCCATGTTCCTCCCCTGGTATTACCTCTCTGTCCTCTTTTTCCCATCCTTCCCTAAACCCTAATACATAAGCTTCTCTCCGCTGCGCACGCTCAGCTGGATGTTTGCCTATTTCCATGTGCCTGGAAATCTGCCCAATGCACAGGCACAAACACACAACAATGTATTTGAGCATTTATCAAGCATATTTTCCCCATGCCCACATTTCCAAGTTTCTGTAGTACACTTGGCTCCCAACCACGCTGGTTATCATCACAATCAATCAAAAGGAACCTCATGCTGGTGAATTTGTTAATGGTTAACCTGACTTGCAACCTTTCAGCATCATCAACTCAAATACAAACTCAGATGGTGAAACATAAATGTAAATACTCCCATGCTATCCATCCTGTCTCATCCTAATACATCCAACATTGCTTTCACCAAAATTAATGAGTCCTCATTCCTCATGACATCTGCTTTTATACCAAAAGCAAGTGACACCCAGATGCAGTAATAAATCAAGCGGGTGGTCTAGGGGTGCTCTGACAGCAGATGTCCAGGCCCCAACACTATTGGGGTTGAGGAGCAGGGTTCCAGCTACTGATGAATAGGGTAAAATCAAAACATAGCGCAAATTGATAAACTGCGGCACTAGCTCAGTTAATGCAGGGAATCAAGTACAAAGAAATGACACCCTGAAGTTCAAGACTAAAAACTATTATCAGGTAGGTCTGACTTTATATTGCACCTCCAAATCTCTTTATTAAATATCCCCAGAATATGGTCCGAGAGTCAAGAGGAAGTTTTCTGCCCTGTAAAGGCAGGTGACCAATCACAGACTTCCAAAACAAAAAGACAAACAAGTACCACAAAAGAGACAGCTGTTAAAGCAAACCAACTCAAACTTCAGACTCAGCAGGTCCTAAGCTACCAAACACATCCTCAGTTAGAATCACAAGCCACTTTAGTAAACTCAGAAGGCTCATGGAATGGCTCAGGGACAGAAATGGGCAAACACCACTGTAAATTTTAGAATGAAGGAGAGAAAAAGTGAAGTTCTGTCTCCATAAACGTGTGCATTCAACTGTGGACATACACCTTTGGCAAAGTCTACAACACACTAATGTACACCTAGTTACAAACACTAAGAAAAAATACTGGTCTTGAAAAGCTGTCTGAAAATGCAAGAAAAAGGAATGTAGACCTCACCTTGACCTATTTTTAAAGACTACTAAGCTGATAGCAGAGTAGAGATTATCAGCAGTGAGTATGATTCCTGCAGTGCCTCTGTCAGGATCTCCTATAAGGTCCTCATAGAAAATATGGGTAAATATGGACAATTAATATTGATCACTGGATGAATGCCAGCCTACAGAGAGGCCTTCTGTGGTGTCCCACCATGGGCGCATCCTTGATCCCACTTCAATCTGTCACTGCAGCTGCAGGATGTATTTTGGACAAGCTCAGTTTCACTGTGACTTAGAGTAATACCACCCTCCAACCTTTGGGCACTACCAGGCCTGCTTGCTCTTTCTTTGGGATTTCTCTGAAGCTGAGGGAGCCTACTGCTCCCACACACTGAGGGAAGAAGCCCCCGGAGAACAACACTCAACCAATGGGAGATGGATCCAGTGAAGCTATGCCATAAATTTATTCCATTTGGACAATTCTGGGAGGAATTCTGTGTGCCTCTGAGGGGGGATCACTGCAAAACTGAAACCCCAAGATCCATAACAGCCTCATGTTGGCTTTTTCTCCTTCCCTGTCCCACTCTCCCAGTTCACACATTCCTGCTTCCCAAGACCACGTTCCAAATAACCTACCTACACTCAAACTCTTGGTAAACCACAATAAGACAGTCATAAAGCTCTTGCCACTGTCCTAAAGACAACTTGAAGACAAACAGGATGCTTGATAAATTTGTAAATGACAAAAAAAAATAGGATGAAATGCCTGCAGTCAAAAAAATTAAAATAACAAGGATTCAAAGACAGGCTAAAACTAAAGGCATAAAACGTTATATGAGAGATGTATGACATGTAAAATATTAACTGTACAACTACAAATGGAAAATAAATAAAAATAAAAAGACACTTGATTCAGATGATCTTGGTGCTGGTACAGAAAGTCTGAATTATTTAACACTTTCTAGAGTTTGCAAATTCTGACTTAATAATTCTCCTGATAGGAATTTATCAAATAAATACACAAAAGTGAATGCACAAGAATATTCATAATGGCACTATTTATTATAGAAAAATAAATTTTAATAACTTAACCATCAATAAGGAAATGGTTGTTAAAAATGGTTAAATGTGCAAAATAAAATACATTAAAGGTATCAAATAAACAAAATAATTATATATTTGGTAGCACAGAGTTTTTTTATGATATAAAAAGTTGAAAAAACATTATAAATTGTATGTCTAGTATTCACTTTAATAAAACATACAAGGCCTCTGTGGTGGCACAAGGGGTTGAGTGCCATACTATGGAGCTTCAGCAGCCACCACAGCACACGTTCGATCCCCAGCCAGGTAGGGTACTCACATGGCACAGCAGACCCATCCTGCCTAGTCCACCTAGTAGTGTATTTCAGCTAACCTGTCTGTTCTGTTCCCCACTGTGTCTCTGATGAATCCTCTCAAACCACCCCTCAGCTCTAGCCTATACCGCAGCTCTGGAATGCATGAATAAATAAATAAATAAATAAATAAATAAATAAATAAATAAATAAATAAAAAAGATACAGGTTTTCCCCACCACTGAAAAGTAGAAGGTCTCTATGAAATCTTTTATAAATATTTTATTAGATTTATTTAATTGTATCTGACATCATTTGTAGTCCCCAGGGAGTTCCCACCACCATTTCACACAAAAACCGTCACCTCAGTCCCTTGTGCTCTTTCTGCCCTCATCCCCGTCTTTTCTCTCCTCTCCTACCCCCCCCCATGATCCCTTTGGTTTATCTTTGACCTTTTGATCTTGTTGAGTTGAAACCTTTAATAAATTAAAGTGGCATAAAATGAAGCAATTACAATTACTTTATATTTTTAAAAATAGTGCATCACCAAGGAACGTATAAAACCTAAAATGATGCTAACACATAGTAAAATCAGGGATGATGTGATAAATACACAGCTTGTGGCTACAGTCATTCCTCAGGAAAGGAGCCTGGAGGTGCCACTCTCACTGCTCAGAGTGTGCTGTCTCTGTAGTTGTAAGACACTGAATGCTCTTTTCACTTTTGACTTTTGTTATAAAATTAAAAATTTTATTCAGATTTCTTTCAATGAGCCAAAAACAACTTTGGTAAATGCAAAGTAGCATAACGTGAACTTTCGTTAAGTGCGGAATACCTGTACCTGTTTCAGACTTAGAAAGCAGTTCCCTGTCCACAATGCTGCATTCCAGGCTCAATTTCAAATGCTGAAAGTAGTATTTATAAGCTAAAGTAGTATTTAAAAACTAAAGAGGATCCAGAGAAGTGTTTCCTGGTTAGTAAAAGACCGAGAAAGCTATCCTTGAGGACTGTCTAATGACACTGGGAGGTTTATCCCTAATGCCAGAGTCTCTGCATTCTCAACCAGCATAAAAGTTGTCATCAATCAATTAAAGGGCTAATGTGTGGAAAGGTCTTGAGTCCTTCTAGCTAACTTTGGAGGACCACTGGGTGGAATTATAAATAAGTCAGACTTTTACTTACAACAGAAGGAAAAGGAAAAAGAGGAAAAGAAAAAGAAGATAAAAGCCCTTCTAGCAATTCAAGCTTTTGTATTGAGACACTACAGGCCAAAGTAGCGAGCTAGTTCCTTGCTGAAAGTGTGCAAAATGCAATTCAGATCCAACTGTCAAGAATAATATAGTGGGGCTCCTATTGTTGGGAATGATCCCTGATGTTTTTTTCCAATTCAAGGATGTTAGGAAAAGTCACTTACCCCCTTATTCAAGCCAATATGCAGGTACAAATGACAGGAAATAAATCAAATGTTTGGGTTCAATAACCCAAAGAAATAAAAATTAACTTCATTCCCTTGAGGGCAGTATGACTGAGAGCATTCACATTTCAGTTTTTTTCCTATAGAGTCTGGAGAAATTGTTATGAAAATACTAAGTGCATAAAAAATGAAATTACTTACCTAGAATTCTCTTACTTCCACACTACAGCAGTAAGTGTTTTTGCTCATGTTCTAGATCTAACTTAAGTCAAAAGAAAGTTGACTTGAGGATTTAAGTAATTGTGTGGTCCTTCAACTGAGAAGCTTCAGAATCCTTTCATAAGAAGTTTTTTCTCACACAAAAAGTTATCTTGTTACAATGAATCTGTTTGAAAATGAGTATAATACTGACTGAGCTCAAATATTAAGATAAGCAAAAATAAATTATTTTATCTAGAATGTCTATAATATTTAATGAAGTGCATTCATTAGCATAACAAATAATATTACAGAATAGGAAATAATACCAAACATAATTGCCCACATGAATCCTACATCAGAACTACAATTATTTCTTTTGTACATGTGATAGTTATGTAACAGAACTCATGAAAATGAATACCATGGGGGCCTCCCTGGTGGCGCAATGGGTAAGCAACGCACTATGAAGCAAGCCGCAGCCACTGCAGCACGAGTTCGATCCCCGTTGCCAGCCAGGGAGGGGACCCACATGGCGCGGCAGACCTCTCCTGCTGTGCCCGCTGCTCCCCTCAGCAGTGTACTTCAGTTGATCTGCCTGTTCTGCTCCCCGCTCTGTCTCTGGTGAATCCTCTCACCCCCCACACCTCTGGTCTGTACCCCAGTGCTTGTATGCATAAATAAATAAATCTTTTAAAAAAAAATGAATACCATGCACATATTTCAGCATCCCATTTACCAAAAAGATTTCTCTATGCCCGATGAGTTCTCCTAAGCAAGGTTGAGAGGGCAAGTGAAGTAGAGTGGATTAGAGCCATTGTCGCATGATGCATAAGACATTTTAGTGTCCCCAATTCCCTGCAGTCAATGTAATGCACTATGTTGATAAAAGAAAAGATAAATATCATGTGATAATATCAACAGATGTAAAAGAAGCATTTGATAAAATTCAGTACCCATTTATGATAAAACTGTAAACAAGATGGGAATAGAAGGAACTTACCTCAACATAATAAAAGCTACATATCACAAACCTACAGTTAATATAACAATTAAAGGTGAAAAAATGAAAGCTTTCCCTTTAAGAACAGGAACAAGACAAGGATGCTCACCACTTAAGTTTATTTTAGTATTAGAGGTTTTAACTAGAGCAATTAGACAACAAATAAAAGGAATACAGGTTTGGAAAAAAATTGAAGCTATCATTTGCAGACAATGTGATACTACATATTGAAAACCTAAAGACCACCAAAAAGCTATTAGAAACAATAGAAGAATACAGCAGATTGGCAGGTTACAAAATCAAAACAAAAATCTTGTTGCATTTCTATTATACAAGCAATGAACAAGAAGAAAAAGAAATTAATTATATTCATAATTACTTCAAAAAGAATCAAACACCTAGGCAGCAACCTAGCCAACAGGTCAAGGACTTACATAATGAAAACTACAAGATGCTATTAAAAAATATAGATCATGACATAAGGCGATAGAAAGACATTCCATGCTCACTGATAAGGAGAATCAATATAGTCAAAATGACTACCTTCCCAAAAGTGATATTAAAATTTAACACAATTCCATCAAAGTAGCAACAATATTCTTCAAAGAAATTGAACCAACAAATATTAAAATTTATATGGCACCATAAAAGTCCTCAAATAGCAAAAGCAATCCTGAGAAACAAAGAGAAAAATGCATCTATCAAGTTACCTGACTTTAAAATACACCATACAGTAAAAGTGAACCAGATAAAAATATACCAATGGATCAATGGAACAATAAAAAATAAATAAATAAATCTACATATATCCTTAATACAATCAATACTTAATTCACAATAAAGGAGCTACAACTAAGAGAGGAAAGGGGACTCTCTTTAACAAATGGTGCTGGCAAAAATGAAAAAATAAAAAATGAAGTTAGATCACTTTCTTCATGCGCAAAAACAAATTCTATATGGAAGAAGAAAACATTGACAATTCATTTACCACATCAGTGACAAAGATGTTTTTGGAGACTTGCCTACTACGACAAGAGATATAAAAGCAAACATAAACAATCAGGACTACCCCATATTAAAAGGCTTTACACAGTGAACAAAAATATAAGGGAAAAACACAGCCTACTGGGTGGAAGAAAATAGTCACATATTATACAACCAATAAGGAATTAATATCCAAAATATATAGAAAACTTATTCATCTTAATGATTAAAAGAACAACCCAATTAATAGCTGAACAAACAATTCACTGAA
Organism: Galemys pyrenaicus; assembly: GCA_019455555.1. Taxonomy (NCBI): domain Eukaryota; kingdom Metazoa; phylum Chordata; class Mammalia; order Eulipotyphla; family Talpidae; genus Galemys; species Galemys pyrenaicus. Next base: position 4,066,146 of record JAGFMF010011644.1, on the reverse strand, counting down.
GAGGATATCCAGAAAGCAAATAGACACATGGAAAAATTTCATCATCACTTTCAATAAGGCAGATGCAGTTCAAACTCTCGAGATACCACCTTGTACCTGTGAGAATGGCATGTAATAAAAATATTCACAATGTGCAGGAGAGGATGAGGAGAAAGAGCCCTAAAACATTGCTGGTGGGAATTTTAACTGAGGAAGCCATGTTGAAAAGCGATTTGGATTTACTTTAAAAAACTAAAAATGGAAATACCATATGACCAAATAATCCCATTTTTTAAAAGATTTACTATTTACACACATAAGCACTGGGATGTAGGCCAGAGTTGCAGGGGGAAATAGGGGGCACAAGGCTATGCATGATGGGGAGGGCAGTGTGAGAGGATTCACCAGAGACAGAGTGGGGAGCAGAACAGGCAGATGAACAGAAATACACTGCTGAGAGGAGCAGCCAATAAGACACTAGAGGTCTGCTGCACTGTGTGAGTTAGCTCCCTGGTCAGGGACCACACTTGTGCTGCAGTGGCTGCTAATAGCATCATAGTGCTGAGACTTAACCCCTTGCACCACCAGGGAGGCCACATAATCCAAGTTTTTGCATCTATTCAAGGAACATCAAGCCATCCACTCAAAATATTGGTTATTGCATCATTATCAATAACAACTAGGACCTGCAAACAATTTAACTGCCCACTGATAGAGGATTTGATTAAGAGATTGTGGTAAACCAATCAAAAAATGGGCAGAAGAGCTAAATAGATGCTTCTCCAAAGAAGATAGTCAGATGCTTAATAGACACATGGAAAAAAATGTTCATCATCATTATCATCAGGGAAATATAAATCAAAGTCACAATGAGATACTACCTCAAACCTATGAGAATGGCCCACATCAAAAAGATCAGAAGCAAGTATTGAGAATGTAGGGGCAAAGGAACCCTGTACACTGTTGGTGGAAATGTCCAGTCCATGTAGAAACAGTATGGAGTTTATACAAAAATATTTAAAATGGACCTACCATATAACCCAGCAATTCTGCTCGTAGGTAGCTACCAAAGAATACAGAAACACTAATTCAAAGGGATATATGCACTCCTATATTCACTGTAACTCTACAAAAGCTAAGCTATGGAAACAGCTTAAGTCCCCAAGAACAGAAGACTAGATCACAAAAATACTAGATCACAAAAGTACTATATAATACTATTCAGCTATAAAAAAAAAAGAGCATGAAGTTTTGCTGTTGGCTGTTTGCTCACTGGGTGGGATCAAACTCATGTTGCAGTGGCTGGTGATAGCTTGAGAGCCCTGTGTCTTTAACCTCTGCACCACCAGGGAAGTCTCCTCAATAAACATAATTTTAAAAAGAGCAAATTGTGGTCCATTCACACAATGGAATATTATCAAGCCATATGAAAGATGAAATGCTGCCTTTTACGACAAAATGGAAGGAGTTTGAGGGAATTACCACCCAATCACAAGCAGTAAATCAAGCCAAAATGAAGATGTGGAGCCTCCCTGGTGGTGCAGGAATTAAGTCCCAGCACTATCAAGCTATCGCCAGCCACTGCTCCATGAGTTCAATCTCTAGCCAGGGAGCTAATCCACATGGCACAGCAGACCTCTCTCCTGTCTTGCCTGCTGCTCCCTTCAGCACTGTATTTCAGTAGATCTGCCTGTTCTGCTCCCCACTCTGTCTCTAGTGAATCCTCTCATTCCCACACCTCTGACCTACACTCCAGTTCTTGTATGCATTAATAAATATTTTATTTTAATGATGGAGACAAATATTGTGTGTTTACATAGCAGATAATTTGTCAAACTATAATACTTATAAAAATGAGTGGGCACTACTCAAGTGAGGTTCTGAGTTTAAGAGGGTTTCAAGAGGGAAGAAAGAATCACAGGGGGAATAGGTATGGTACTGGGGGAAAAAATCAATAAACAAGCAATCTAGCTTACATTCCAGTGTGAGACAACACCAAAGAGCTTTAGATACTTAAAACTATATATGGGTCTGATGTAAAGAAATCTACACAAATGACCTGTGGTTTAAGCTGTGTGATATCCTTGGGAATCTTTTCCAAGTTTTTCTTTATTTTTTTGTTTTTTACTCTTAACGAACTCTATTTTCAAGGTAAATAAACACATGACTGTTTTTTATATAAAAGACTTTGATGATTAAAGAAAAGAATCTCTGAAAAACTTTTCAACACTGATAAACTGCACATGCTATATGACCTTTAAAATAGAAAATGGTTATAGTACCAGAGTCTGATTGTGCTCATCATATTGTATGTTTTTAAAATAGTTAGATACATCTATTAGCTAACTTTGTTAGAAATGTGGTTGACCTCAGGAAATTTACCTGATACATAACTCAACTGTCAGGAAACCCCATTTGGTCCTCAAGGGTTTTAACAGTAGGCCCGACCCAAGTTAAGATCATGCATAGCCTTGTGCCAGATCTACATGCCCAAGGACATATGGAGACAGCTTGGTTAGCTCATTGCCAAGGAAGAGACATAATCTCAGCACAGGAAGAATCAGTGCTAGATCCTAACAGAACTTCACGGTAAACCCAGTCTTCCCATCTCAATCACATCCTGAGAATGATGCTTCTATATACTTCTGACTCTCTCCATCTAGGAAAATTCTATACAAATAGTTATTTGGGCTAGAAGGTAAAGTCATACCCAAATGTCTTATTTTTATTTTAATTTTTCAACTGACTCTGAAATCTGTCTTCACTGTGAGATATTGATATTGATGGAACCATCCACTCATGTACTTAACGTCCACTCCTTTGGGACTTCTCCAAGGTATGAAGAGACTTGACTGTCTTTTAAAAGGTATTGATGATCATCAGTGAATCACTCAACTAACAAAATTCCTGACTTCACTTATTTATTAAATTCAGTAAGGGGCCTCCCTAGCAGATAAGGGGTTGGGTGCCGCACTGTGGGGCTTCCATATCCACTGTAGGGCAAGTCCAATCGCCGGCCAGGAGGGGACCCACCCTCTCCTGCCTGGTCTGCTGCTCTCCTCAGCAGTGGATTTAAGTCGATCTGCCTGTTCTGCTTCTCACTCTATCTGTGGTGAATCCTCTTACCCCCTGCACCTCTGGCCTGTACCCCAGCTATTGTATTCTTTAAAAAAATAAAAAGAAATAAAAAAGAAATTCAGTGAATATTTACTATATTCAGACACTTGACACTGAGGAATATTGACAGTAAGATAAACAGTTCCTTCTCTCAAGTTCATAGTCCAGAAGAAAAAATGATAATGTGTATCTATTTTGGCTGTCATATGTAAAGACTGAGAGATGAGGGAAGGAGGGAAGGTAAAATAATACACTATGATAGTGCCGGTCCTCAAGATGTTTTCAACCTAGTTGGAGACACAGGACATTAAATCAATAAAAGTAAAACATTAAATGAAATGCAAATGAAAATTTGGGCTTCAAAAGGAACATACACACAAACACACACACACACACACACACAAAGCTCTGAAATTCAGTATCCTCTCTGTAATGTGTCAGCAGTTTTCCCTGTCAGAAAAGGAATTTCTCCCAAAAAGCCCTAATTAATGAATCTTCCTGTGAAATCTGAGTTGAGATGCTAAAAGGGCTCTCCATGCTGGCACAAGACAATTTATACACATTTGAGAAATGATTCTGTAAAGAAAAACTTCACGAACATCATTACATTTGGAGCACCCTACGGAGGAGCCAATTGTTAAATGTTATCAGACAATACCTCAGCAGCTGATGAGACTTGAATGTCTAATTACTGTATTTGTATTCCTATGTTCTGCCAAATTCTACACTGTAAAATACTGTCATTTCCACATGACTTTTGACCTGTTCTTTGGGCCCTGATCTATTTGCTTCCCTAGTGTAATAATGACTGAAACATTTTCATATATGCTCACAAAAAGTGTGCAGGTCACCCACAAGAAATAGTTTCAGATATTAAAAAAGAATATTTAAAAGAAGAAAAGTTATGATTTGAGGGGAAAAAGACAAAACACAGGGAAAAAAATGTTGTAAAACAACGTGTGGAAGGAATACATAATAAGTTGTTTAGGAATAGACAAAAAATTGATAATAGTGATTATCTCTGAGAATGGAATAGTAAACATTTTTATTATTGCATTAAATAGTTGTCTAATACAAATTTTATATAGGCAAGAATTATTTTTACAACTAGAAAAAGTTAGATTTGTATTATTTGGGGTTTTTTTAGTGAATAACAGAATCAAAAAAACACTATATCAAAAAAAAGTAATTGAGAAGAAATTTTTCAGCCTTGAAGCATTATTTGTCAAATTGGCAATTACTTTAACTTTTTGGTTTTATTTTATAGGACTTTGCATTTTCTTTCTTTAACAGAAAAAAAGAAACTACTTTTATATGGCAGTTTGGAAATATCTGGCAGCTACAACACACAGATAATTTTTCCACAGGAATTTCAGAAAATGTCATTTCTATCATACACAATGATCCAAATTCAATGTGTCTTAAATTGTTCTTAACCCAAGCTCAAATTTAGTTGGTCTATAAAATGTGACCCTCAAGGCCTTAAACATTCTAACAGCTCTGCAAAGGTAAAGATCCCCCTTTTCCAGAGAGATACAGTTTTGGTTAGGGTTCATAGTAAAGCATTCTGTAGGGGAAATTTTCCAGTAGTCAATCATCAGGCTCCAAATTTTCCATGGAAGAAATATACTTCCATGCAGAGTAGTGCCTCACTTGAGAAATGCCACAGATGGAAGAATGTCTTCAAATGCAAATTTAAATTATCTTCCTCTGTGTCTACTTTTATGCTGATTGCCTGATTAGTTTTTTTTTCTTTTTTCTTTTTTCTAATAATTACCAATAAATAGCTAAAGAAATGCATTGTTTTCAAATCAGGGTCAGACAATGGGGGTAGTTTTACAATAATCAATCAAAAGATCTGAAACTGTGGCATGTCAAATTCCATATTAGTTACTAAGCAATGCTGCAAGGAGAGGGTTTGGGGGAGGGGGTATTGGGGAAGGGGGACTCTTTCTTTTCTTCCAGGGTAACAGCTGGTTTCCAAGGAGGAAATTTCATTTTTCTAAGGTATATTTTCAACTACAGATGCATTGCTTGTAAACTTGTCGGAGTTGTCTTCTGTGTTGCAGAAATACAGGGGCAATAAATCTATGTGCTGAAAACTGAGAGTGGAAAGAGGTTTCCTTTTATTTGTTCCAACTTTCCATGCAATCAGTGCCAGTGATCCACTGAATTGATGGAGGGAGCACAGTACAAAGAAGAAGATGATCAATTAGCTCTGTGCCCTTCCTAGTACTAAATTTGTCACTCAGACCACCTTCCAATTCATATCTATTCCTGGATATACAACTTTTCTGTTCCATAACGCAATGTCTATTTTATTTTTACAATCCCAAACAGAATTGGCTGGGTTTTGTCTTCTTTGAAAATACAAATTGCAAAGTGTATCTAATTTGCTGTTATTAGTTTCTACCTTTTTCCTGACTACCAAGTATCTGTGTACTTTCTATTTATTCTCTTACTGTGTTGCTTTACATTTACATAATCTCCTGATGCTCTAAAAAAAATACATAACCCTCTAGGGAGATATTCATTCCATTGTTCATATGCCAGGTTATAGCTACTCTGAGAGAAATAGATAATGTAGTTTTATTAGTAATTAGAAGAACCCAACCTCTTCATTCTATAAATGAGAGTGTGACTAAGCCCATTGATATGTGGTAACTGGGTCAGACCAGATGATGGCTCAAACCTACAACTGCTAACTGGCAACGCATAGATGGATTTTACATGCACACAAAGGTCAATAATAATAGCACTAACAGAAGTAGAACACCGGCTTTGTATTATAATTATTCGGGACTCTGTCCTCCCCAGTCCCTTCTAACATCATAGAGAGCAGGGACGATGAAATGCTCATTTTACTCACAGCGGCACATCATACACATAATTGTGCTTAACAAATATTTGCCAACCTCGGTGTATTTGTGGTTCTGTAGTAGGTTTCGTGGTAACAAGATGAGTAACTAGCACTGCTTACAAACACAGCAGCATCACTCACCAATATGGCCGGCTCTGCCTTTGCAGATCATTTTTCCTAGAAGCACCCCCCAGAGGACCAGTCATGTCACATTGAGCCCCTGCTGGGTCGCCTGTGCACCTCTGGGCTAGCAAGGGGCATGGAATCATGTCTGATTTTTGAAGTCACCCACTTCTATATAATAATGTTAACTATAGAGAGGCTCATTTGTATAGAGATATAAACAAACATGCAAACTGCATGGAAATTTCTCCAAAAATTAAGAACTGAAATACCATATGATGCTGATATTCCACTTCTGAGTTTTTATGAAAAGAACACAAAAACACTAAGTCAAAAGATATCTGCACCACCATGTTCACAGTAGCATTATTTAAAATAATGTACAATGTAGTACCACTCTGCTAAATAATAAGAAGATGAAAGCTTGATGTTTGTGACAGCATGGATGGAACTGGAAGGTACTGTTACAGGGCAGGGAGAGGAGCACCCAGAACCCCCAAGCCTGCCCTCTCTGAATGGGTTCTGCCATCTGCCGCATTAAGACAAACATACAAAACCT
>JAGFMF010011644.1:4038178-4053643 GCA_019455555.1 Galemys pyrenaicus | reverse complement strand
TTCTATGGTGGCACAGAATTGCTTTAGTGACAGTCTTTTTCAGGGTTTCAGTGTATGCAAGAGAAATAATTAGTCATCAACATTGTCCATGATAATCCTCCCCACGGGTCTCTCACCCACATCTGTTCCAACCAGTCCAAGACCAAAAAGCAAGCACAGTTTCTTCACATGTCCCTCTGCTCCACGTTCCCCATCCAGGTCTCCTTGCTGTTCTCCATCTTCCCTCGGAGCACATATTTTAGACTTCATTACCCTTAGCCACAGAATAGAGCACAAACAAACTTAATCTAAAGCACTGTATTTTGTGTTAGATACATTATAATTGCTTTTATAGTAGTTTTTTCCTTCCGAATTCTATATTTCTTAATAGTTTGAAGTAAGTTTCATTTCTTGAACACAGACCAGCAGGTCTATGGAGAAAAGTAAGCCATCTATTCAAAACTACCTAAGAAATAATTTTCCTTTAGACTTTCAGATTCAAGAGGGCAAATGGAACTCACAAACAGACCTCTTATTCCCTGAATCCCATAGATATAGCCAAGGAAATCTCAAAAGAAATACTTCTGCAGCAGAGTTGGAATACAGCAATGGGTACCAACAGAGTCTCATGGAACTTCTGAAATATGGAACAAAATAAGATCCAATTAAAATAAAAGTCCATTGATGCAGAAGTGCCAACCCATTAAACAGGCAAAGCCTTCCTGAGGAGAAATTAACCAATTTCTCCAATAAGTCCTGGTAGTGATTTGGGAACTAAGGGGAATGCACAACAACTATTGTGTCTTCTAACAGAACATTTACTTCCTCTTTTTGGTTCCTTTTTCCCTCCTCCAACTGCTATTAACATTTATCTATCCCCTTATTCAACAAACATTTGCAAGCACCTCTTCTGAGTCAGGCACTGTTCCAAGCACTGAGGACACAGAGATGAACAAGGCATACAATACTCAGGCTCTCCTGGAGCAAATTTTCTAATGGGAGACAAGCAATAAAAATATAAGAAAACACTGTATAATCTGAAATACTCTGAAAATTTTTAAAGTGCTTTGGCATAGATTATCTGCAATGCTTCCTTACGCTGGCTAGTCAGGAAAGATCTCTCTGAAGAGATGGTCTTTAAACTGAGTATCAAGAAGTCAGCAGTATGGACGTCAGGGGAATAGCTTCCCAGGTAGAGGAAATGGGTGCTTCAAAGGCCCTGTGGCATAAAGCAGCTTGACATGTTTGCTGTCTCCAGTGCATACCCTACTCTGCCCTACACACACACACACACACACGCACAAACTCTGTGTTCTCAGTGCAACCTTGCTCTCCCTTCCTACAGCACTATCTATAGCACCATACTCTGCACAACACTCTATTGCACCATAAATTGCTTGCCAGCTTGCCATTGCCACCTTGGAGTTATTCTCTGCTGTTCAAGTCCACATGGTAGTCCAGGCATAGAAGTTAGCTAGCCCATGACAACCGGTGAATGGTCTGACCACTATCAAGTGCCCTTCTTCTGGTTCTAGTTAGTCCTCTTTCTGCTGTAATATGCCACCTCTCCAATAATGAGGGCTGTGATGAGAATAGAACTCTTCCTTTGTTGTTGTTTCTTATGAATACTTCTTTCATCTCAGAATTGCCACCAGTTGAACCCTGTTGATTATTAAAGTTTTGCTGTCCTTGGTAAGCTTTTATATTTTACTGGGAACAATAGAAAAAGGGATGTTGTCCAGTGTACTTCCAATTTTAAGTTAACAAGAAACAATCTCCCCAGTTTTCTTAATTTTTCCCTATCATCACCTCTGCAAACAGCCGTCAAAAATAGCTCCATATATTTGTTTCTACCAACTCAATGACATTTCCCCTAATGCCTCCTTCTGTTTTTTTTCCCTCCTGTTGATAAAGCCCAATTTCTCACTTTATTATCATGATTAGTCTGATTTTAAAATCCCCAATCACTTTTCTCAGATAATCACACCTTTCTCATTCCACTCTGCTAGTAGCTGCCTCTATGTTGACTTTACCCTTGGCACACTAAATTCAATCTCATTCACTCTGTAGTCCCCAGACCAAGCAATGCCACATTCAGGCATAGCAGCCAGAGTGCTCCCAGACGCCTGCAGCAATAAACACTGCAATCAAGTCATTTGATTTTACTTTCCCAGGTTTCTAAGCTCATAATTCTCTTTTGCATATACAAGTGTCTAATAAAAGAGGGGAATTTGTAATGCCTACCACACAGACACTCAGAAATAAGAAAGGGCAGGTATCATTCAACAATCTCAGAGAGCTTGCATTGCCCACACTCTCTGTGACCTCACACCACCTCATATGAGGTCCACAGCACTGTGTGGGGCATCTAAGTGGTATTATGGCCTCTATTTGAGACTTAAAAAAACATGAAGCTGGGCCTCCCTGGTGGCACAGGGGGTTAAATCTCAGCACTATCAAGCTACTACCAGCCACTGCAACATGAGTTCGAGCCCTGACCAGGATGGTAACCCACACGGCGCTGCAGACCTCTCCTAGTTCACCAGTTGTTCCCCCTCAGCAGTGTATTTCAGTAGATCTGCCTGTTCTGCTCCCCACTGTCTCTGGTCCTCTCACTTCCCATTCCCCCCCCACCACCACCTCTGGCCTGTACTCCAGCTCTTGTATGTAAAAATAAAAATAAATCTTTTTTAAAAAACATGAAGCTCAGAAAGGTTAAGAGAATAGTGACATATAGCTAGTATTTAATGGCATTTATTCAGCAGACCTTCAGCACCCACTGCATGCCAAGGCTCAGCGATAAGAGCATCGAGCAGGCAGATGACATCCCTACTCTCTTGACATTTGCATTTTAGTGGAGAGAAACAGATTTTTTAGAAATACCACCAAGAAATAAGAGATTTTCACAAAATTCTGATTGCTATTTTTAAGTTTGTACCATAATAGGGTGCCTGAGTTGAGGAAATAGTACTACTTGGAGGAAGTGAGCGGAGACCCGGATGAAGAGGACTCAGTCCTGTGAAGATAGAGCAGAAAAGCACATCAGGCACAAGGAGAACAAGTGCACAGACTTGACCCGGAGGTGGGGAAGAGCAGAGTGTTCGAAGGATAGAGATGAGAGACTGGTTCAGAGGCCTAATCATTCCATAGTCAACACCTCTGCGATCCTCTAGGCCTTTTCCTCAGTCATAAGATGACCGCACTAGTTCCAGCCATTCTACGTTTGTGGCAGAAAGAATGGCCAGGTGCCAGCGCACTTGTTGCATCGTTTCCTGTTATCATTTCAAAAAATAAATGAATAAATCTCCTCAGAGACCCTCTAGAAAAATTCTCTTTGGTATTAGTAGCCCAGAATGGTTCATAAACAGGCCTCACTCACACATCCAGCTGTGAGGTAAGCTGGAAAAACAGAGATTTGTTATAATTGGCTTAAATGAGTCTTGTTCCATCACCTAGAAATATTGATACCCTGAGAAAATTGAAAATTACCAAAATTCCATTGGTAAAAAGGACATGACATTTACATAGTTCACGATAGTGACCTTCTGCCATGATGGAGATGGTGAAACCACCAGAGGACTTAGGAGGGACCAGATAATACCAGACCTTATAAACCATAGTAAAGAGTTTAATGTAGTTTAGTTTTTCTTAAATACAATGTAAAGTCACAAAGTATGTAATTCAAAGAATGACTAGTTTTATTTGCATCTTTAAGAGATCACTGTGGTTGCCACATGAAAACCAAGCTGTAGAAGGCAAGAAGATAAACAAGGACTTCAGTTAAGAGGCAGCTGAAGTAGAAGAGACAAGAAATAGAATGACTTTACTTAGACAGTTGCAGTAGACAGAAAAGAGATGAACAGACTCATAATATATTTTTGAATATTGCTAGGAGGACTTGTTGGCACGGTAAATGGAAAAACTAAAAGCTATGGTCTAGACATTATAGAGCTACTGTAATGGCTTTCAAAACAGGCTTGGTGGGGAAAAGCATGAGTGCAATGCTTTAGATATGTTAAGTCTATGGTGTCTATTAGATATACAAGTAGTCATTTCAGACCACATTATAGTGTCCTGTTTGCTGCCAAGTCCCCTCATCAAGTTCACAGAACTAATTCCCTCAATAGCCAGGAGTGATGGCTGCTAATCACTCATAGCTGAGTTGCTCCCTGGATATTACCCTCAGTCTAAGGAAACTGCTCCATCCACAGTTACGCCCTCTGCTTGAAGGTGTCCCAATGCAATGACTCATTTATGCAGAGATACAATGGTCCGATTTCCTTGCCTCAATTTGGAACAATGTTGAAGGACCATTTTGTGCATGGCTTCTCCATGGGGTTGGCTGAGGACTTTGCTGTGCTGCATTTAGCTCATCTTCCTCAGCCTAAAGCTACTTCCTTCACTTCCTTAACAAATATCATTCCCAAGATTACTCCCCAGTGAATTTCCTGCATATGATTCTCAGTCTCAGAGTCTGTTTCCCAGGAAACCTGACCTAAGATGCTTGGTGCCAGAAGCAACTGAGAAAGCAAAATCTAAAATGGGATTATGAAGTTTGTCCACCTGCTGGCTGGCTGACAATAAAGAGCCCATCACTAACGGAGGAGGCAGTACTGAAGCCCTTGGCATCTGGCAGGAGTGCAAATGCTAAAACTGTCACTGGTAATAAACCAGGATAGGATACTGGCAGAAGGGAATGCACTGCCAGGGTATTATCTCAAGCATTTGCGAAGTAGACATTAAAAAGGCAATGGAGTCAGATGGCTGCTGCTGAGTGCATCAGAAAAACTGAAGGTGATTAGCTACTTACTCAGGGTGAATTATGAAATTCAAAGGTCCTAGGTTTGTTGTTTTGTTTTGTTTCTCAGTTTGCTTGCTTTTTGTTGGAGGAGGTTTTATACAAAGAAGGTAGTAGAGCTAGAAGGTTTGGCATATACAAAGAATTTCACTTGGTGAAGAAGAGAGGAAAGACTTTCTTGGCAAAGAGATCAGCTTAAACAAAGGCATCAAAATGTAACCATAAAATTGGGGAATGACCAACTTTGTTTCCTTGGAGGATCACCTCTTTGGTTGTAGATGGTCATGGAGATAAGGGAGGAGTGGAGGAGACCATTAGAATGCAGAAAATATGTAGGTATATATATATTTATATGATCCAAACCCACACCTCACTGACTAAAGGAGAGAAAGGATATCCAGAAGGAAAGACCCTGAAACACCAAGACAAGTATATATGGGGATGACTACCCCAGTCCTTTGCCAATTAGAGCCATGATCACTTACTCAGATAGCCACACGTTGGTTAATGGAAAAATTCCAAAACACCTTTAGTACTGTTGTTTCAGTAGACTCCAGGTTGACACTGATACTTGAGAAGCATCAGGAGCCAGATAATAAATCATCCCATTCTAGGTCCACCTCACAATGAGTCAGCTGGAGCCAGAGACAACCCAGCGGTCTTTTCTCTTGTTCCCACAAAATATAAACCTAATGGTTGGCAGACTCCCCAGTACACTGGTTTCTGAAACTCTAGGCTAAAAATTGTCAGAACATGGGAGCGGTTGGGTACAGCTCCCCAATGAGAGAAAAGTGGAAACAGAAGCACACCCTAAAAAGAATGATGGAGATTAATGACATCTTCAGAGTCCTAAGGGATTCAGGTACAGTCGATTCTATCCTGTCCCCAATTTAATTATTAGTTGGATCGTACAGAAACTAGCTACATCCTGGAGGATGACAGTAGGCTACTGCAATCTCAACCAAGTAGTGGCCCCAGTTTCAGCTTATTGAGCAACACATAGGACATTACCAGAGCAGAACAGCAAGACTACAGAAATTCTGCCTCTAAGAATCTGACAAATGTAGTTTTTTTTATCCCTACTAAGAATAATCAGAAAAAGTCTATATTCACATAGGATGTATATTTATCGTCTTGCCTCAGGACTGTTAACTCCTAGCCTCAGTTATGAGAGATGATAGACTCAAAGAACCTTTACTCTCTAAACATACTTCAAAAAACATATTAGCCCATGTTCATTTTACCAGGTGAGAAAAAAAGGGACTAGTTGATAATATTGGACCTCAAGCAGGCTAGATGAGGCAGTGAATCAGCTTGACAGCAATTGATACTCACTCTGACTCTGGGCTTGCCATTCCCACCTGCAGGACTGTAGCGAGCTGAACTACTTGAGGAAATGTATGGGTCCCACAGAGTGTTTGATTCACTGACATGGGGCCCTACATAATATATCACTGTAAAGTAGCCAAAAGGCCTACTTTACAGTAATGGTGGGATATCATTTACCGCAATGTTTAGAAACTGCTGGCATTACAGAGCAGCAGAATGACCTTTGAAGACGTGGCTGAGGTGCCAGCTTCAACGTGGTAAGAGATGCCATCCTCTAGAGAGCACTAGTACCCTAAATCAAGCATAATTACATGGTGCTATTTCCCAGTAGGTAGGATACAAGAGTTTGGTACTCAAGAGGCAGAAGTAGGAGTAGTTCCTTCACCTCACTTCAGGGACCCCTTGTGAAATGTGTGTTTCTTATCCCTGGAACTTTAGAGGGAAAATCCTTCCATTGAGGACACCAGTAAAGTTTCATTAACTCTTAAACACCCGATTCTTCAGAAAACAAGAAAAGGTGTTGCCTTTCTGTTGCCATTCTGGAAGGGGTGATTGATTTGGACCAGTAGAATGAAGTAAGAGGACTCTGATGAAGGAGACAGGGAAGAATGTTTAGCACTAGGTGATTCACTGGATGTTTGTTACTCCCTTGCTCGATTTTGATGATAAATAGATAAGCAGCCACTGCAACTTGAGAAGGGCATGGTGATTAGGGCCTCAGGCCCTTAGGTATGGACATCTGGGTCACCCATCAGGTAAGCCACCTAGACCAGCAAAGGTACTTAGAGTGAGGGGAATCTGGAGGGGGGAGGTGAAGAGTGCCAGCAGCAGCCCTGCGACCAGCTACAGAAGCAGAGGTTATGGCTTATGTACTAACCTTTCTCTTATAAGTTTCCTCAGGAAAAAGGAACCACAGACAATCTTAGAAGAGCTATTCCCAGAAAGGGAAAATTTATAATATAAACCAAATGGATCTAAGTACCAGGACACAGGGAATTTGATAGGTGCTCTGTTATACCACCCAGACCACCCTCTTGAACTAAAGCTCTCATTTTTTTTTTCTTCAGGTGACTGGTATTTTGGTTGCTCACAGATTCAACCTCTAGAACTGCCCTCAGCTCATGGCAACTGCCTAGACCCCAGGTTACTCCTGCTTCCCAGGGGCAACTCCCACCTAATGACTAGTTTATAGGAACCAAAGCCAGACTCTGCTCCATTAGGCCTATTACTGGAGGACCCTCCCAACTCTAGAAACTGGCTAAGGCTTTTGTTCCAATTACATACTTCAACTTCTCCTTCTGCTCAGTCTGCTTTCCTTTTTCTCTTTCAGGGGTTACAGCCAAGAACACTCCTCAATAAGCTTTCTACATGAAAATCTCCAATGTTTGTTTCATATGGAATTCTCCTCCCACTTCCTCCTGCCTTTCCTCACCGCCCTCCCCTTACCCTCAAGAAACACCAACTCATGTGTCTGGGATGAAAGTTGCAAAATCTATCTTTTTAAACATGGGTAGTAATGAGTAAACTGGAGGCAGTTTTTCCAAGGCTAAGACATGAAGCTGTTACTGCATTCATTTTTAGTGAATAAGTTAACAATGAGTCTGTTAAAACTGGAAACACTGCTGTGCATGCATCCACGTGTGTGAGGCAGTCACATCTTTAGTGTTTCCTCATAGTGTGGAAAAAATGTCTAAGCCCAAGAGAAAATTGTCAGACTGCAAAGAAATGCAGGAATCCCTAATATAACCTTGTTAAGCATTAAGACTAGCTGACAGCTAAGCAGAACAGTGAACTGTAAGCACAGTTTGTTCCAAGCCCTCCATCTTCAGCACTTCCTCTCAACCACCAATTCAGCTTGAACTTTCCCAGACTCTCCTCCACAGAACATTACTATGTCTTAAGCTATTAAGAGGTGTGTGAGAAAAGGGTTCTGTGTGGAAAATCATGCCTAGGTTTCTTAGTCACACTCCTAGAAAGACACATTAACTTCTTAAGAGTTCTGAAGAGATTACTTCATTGTCAAGTGTGTGAAAGGATAGTTAAGTATATTTAGCAATGATTCTCAAACATCTAAAATATTTATATGCTTTGACTCTGCAATTTCTAGTAGGTGACTTTATCCCAATGAACTAATAATGGACATAGGCAGATTTTGCTACAAGGATGTTTATCTCCCTGTTTTATCAATTTAATAAACAAGAAATTATGTAAACCCAGTGGAAGACTGATTACATAAAGACTAATTATATATTAAAAAAAGGGACTGATTAGATATAGTCAAATAAGAGAATATGACGTAGAAAAGAGAAATGACACAATATGTAATAGCATAGGGGAAAGCTCATACTTAAATATGAGGGACAGCTCATACTTAAATATGAAAGGATAACTTCCTTTTAAAAAATTAAATACTACCCAAAAGGAAAAAGACCAAACGGACTTACAATGGAGTTTCAAACCCAAATACTAGTTTGGAAGGACTAGAGAATTCCTTCCTACTTAGAGTGGCCCCTTGGCTCTGAACATGACAGAAACATGATGCCAATTTTCAACATTTCAGAAGAAATGGGAAATATATATGTTTATGATAAATACCCCCATTTTTATATGCTGGGCTCTCATTCAAAAAACTAACTATTATACAGCAAATAAAGCACATCTATAAACGACTGTTAGAATGTGAACAGGGATTGTGTTTAGGTGTCAGCATTTCATGTGATTTTTTTTCTTTCATTTTGTTTTTTATGTTTTCCCCATCTTTTCTCCAATGAAAACTAAATAAACTTTAATAAAAATTACATCTTGTTGGATATTGAAGAGTTCAGTTATTATTATTGCCACTGAAAACAGAGTAAGAGAATTTAAGAATCTAGGCTAGAAATAAAGAATATAAGCAAACGGATCTCATAACAATATGGAGCATAACATTTACATAAAGTGTTAGAAAATGTGTGTGCTTCCTTCCTGGGTTTGGCACAATCTGGAAACTTTTATGTTTTTACAGATTCTCTGACATTTTTACAGGTTCCTTGTTTTTGTTCAACACACTGGCAATATTTCAAATATAGACAACCTGAGATTATGAGAAATGTGTTAAGGCAATTAAGCTATAAAACCATACAGAAAATAGATCCTAGATCCATCTATCCAGAATACTATTTCCCAAGCTGGGTTCCTTGGCTATTCCATGGTCAAACTGATTTGGAAATCACTATATTACTTACTCACTCTCTCAAGAGAAACGTATATTGACAAGTCTCTGAATTGTACCGCAGCTTAAACACACACACACACACACACATACAACAAGGTGACTTTGTTAACCAGTCTCAACTTGTCAGCACAACTCTTTTTCTTACAGCACATCTATTACTATCTTACGATGCTCAGATCAGAAAATACAGAATGAGGTGAATGAGTTAAACACAAACAAAAAAAACTGACTCAGAAATTCATTCTACATAATTGATCATTTGCAGTGAATTTGCAAATTATACAATCAACCTGCTCTAAAGAAGAAGACAGATTTTTGGCATTTAGAAATTCAAGGAACAAAGAACTGGCTCTCCCCAGCCAGGAGATTAACCCAGCTATTCACAGTAAGGTGTATCTTGAAATCCACACATTAAAGGGTCCCTTGAGGTCAGATTTTGGAGTCTAATAACAAAATGATACTGAAGTAAAAATCAGCCAGGGTCAGCCAAAGGGCGAAAATGAAAGATTGCCTGAAAACAGTTTTCCTTTTTCAACAATTTTACTTAGACCTCAGTAACAGGACTTCTACTCAGTGCAATGGTAAAAAAATAAACTGCATCATTTTATTTTTAAAGAAAACAACTACTGAAGTTTCAAGTCAGTCTTAGGCATTCCAGGACAACTTCCAAATATATCCCTTGAGTCAATTGTTTTAAAAATAGACTCTATCTTCAAAAAAGACCTGGTATTTGATTATTAGCTTTGTCAACCACCCAAGGATATAGAGGGCAACATCTCTTCATTTCCTCTTGCCTTCTCCTTCTCAGTTATACTGGTTCTCATCATCCCATCAGACTGGGGAGCCAGGCAGACTAGCCTGTTTGTGAGGTTGTGCTTACATGTATCACCTCGCATTATGAGGTCTTAAAATTGATGGTTATTTACTTTGCATGTACTCTTTTTCTCAAAAGCATGACATACCATGTGGCTATCTGACAGCTTCCTTCCAAAGGAGACCCTGGTTCAGCTCCAACAGTTTCTCCTCTCCTACTTAAAATGAGCAGCACCCTGCACAGAGCAGACTTGGTTTTTTTACTGCTTGGGCTTTTTTATTTCTGGTTTTCCCTTGTTTTACTTTTCCAGGAGACACTATTCCCAGTAGGGTGCACGGGCTTGCAAAAGTTCAGAAAATGGCCCCCACAGGACAACTCGGCCTCTCTATTTTTGTTTGTTCACTAACACTAAAGAAAACAAACTTCTCTTCAATCACCGCTTGTTTCAGAAAAGTCACAGCACAAAAATACACCAAAAATCCAAAGACATTAAGAATTTTTCAGGGACAGGGAAAAAACCCTACCTTTTTCAAGGATCCCAGTACATACAGGGAAGAAGATAAGAGCCCTACAGTCTTGGTCTGATAATAAGCTTAAGTGAAAGCAATTTTCCAACCCAGAGCTCTCTTTTTGTGGTGTACCTCAGAAAAGCCTCAGTAAGATTGTTTTCCTTTGAATCATGTTCCCTTCACATTCAGTAGATAAAAAGCCTTCTTTGGTGAAAGTCATTTGCTGTTCAAAGGACTCTTCTGAACACATGTGAACAGTCTCTGGAGAATTCTTGGAACACCAAACTACACCTTGGTCTTAATAACAGGAAAGTTTCATTAGCTGTAAACAAACTAATGCAAATTCCAAATAGTAAGAACTCCTCTCATCAGCCTCTGAAGTCAAAGGCAGGTTCGATTTGTTCACACACTGCCACCCCTCACCACTTAAATGTCAGGACCAGGTACTATTATGATACCTGAATGCCAGCCAGTCTCGGTTAACCTTGGCCAATAAAAGGAAACAGAGTTTGAGGAGAAGGAAAGTAGCTTGATTTGCTAGCAAATTGAGGAGAGCAGGGACTAGTGTCTGAAAGACCAGCTTCCTGCTCTTTGGCGAAGGACAGAGGTATTTATCTAGCATTACAAGGGAGCTGAAGAGGGGAATGGGCAAGGGTCAGCGTGTCTGCCCTTGCCACACAAGGTGTGTGGAAAAGAAGGAACTCTAGTACATTGTTGGTTGGAATGTAAAGTGGGATGACTATTTTGGGATAAAGTTTAGAAATTCTTTGAAAACTTAAAATAGAATTACTATATGATTCAGCAATCTCAGTTCTGGGTACTTTTTTTTTTTTTTAAGATTTATTTATTTATGCATACAAGCACTGGGGTACAGGCCAGAGGTGTGTGTTGGGGGGTGAGAGGATTCACCACAGAGAGCTGGGAGCAGAACAGGCATATCAACAGAAGTACACTGCTGAGGGGAGCAGCGGGCACAGCAGGAGAGGTCTGCTGCACCATGTGGGTCCCCCCCCTGGATGGGAGCAGGGATTGAACTCGTGCTGCAGTGGCTGCGGTTTGCTTCATAGTGTGCCGCTTAACCCACTGCGCCACCAAGGGAGGCCCAGTTCTGGGTACTTATCCAAAGAATGTGAAATTGTTATCTCAAAGAGATATATAAACCCCTATATTTATTGCAACACTATTTGAAATAAGTAAGACATGAAAACAACCTCAGCATCCATTGATAGATGAGTGCATAAAGAAGATGTGGTATATATACAATGAAATAATACTCAGCTATCAAAAAAGTGAAACTTTGCCATTTGCAACAAAAATGGAAAGAATTTGAGGGATTATGCTAAGTGAAATACATCAAAAAAAGAAAGTCAAATATTAGATGATCTCATCTATATGTGAAAAGTAAGTAAACAAAGCAAATGAATAGATGAAATAAATTACAAACCATTGAATTTTGACAACAGAGCCAGGTACCAGAGGGAAAGATCATGAGGAGTTGGAGCAAGGGTAGAAGAGGTTTAATGAATCACTATCCATTGGGTTTTTTAAATTATTTAACAAATTAATTTAATCATTTGGAAAGCTTTATAAACACAAATATAGTTTGGCTCAATACCATACTAATTAAATCTAATTTTCTAGGGATGGATCTTAAATACTAATAGATTCTTTAAAGACATACCATTAACTCTAAAGTGGAACTTGGGAACCCCTGACATACAATTGTCAAATCAATCATATCTTGCTATTCTCTCTTCTGTTTGTAAGGTCTTAATGCCTGGTGAGCCCCTACTTTTAATATCCTCTCATCTGTGAAGCTTTCCCTAACTTTTTATGGAACCCTGAATATGTCTTTATTACAGAATAATTACACCAAGTTACATTTATTTACATGTGCATCAATAGCTAGATCCTATTGATTTGTATTCAATCTAGCTCTCAAGTCTGCCTTTTCATTTTCCCACACTAGTTCATTATCATCTCTCAGGGGTCTGCTCTCAATTCTCACCCCCTTCCAAATTAGTATTATCTTTGAAAAAACAATTGAGTAGTATCATTCTACTATTCAAGTTCCTGGTGGTTTATCACCTTCTACAAAATAATACCCAAAATCTCCAGGTATAGAATTCTAAGACTTTCCCAAGTGACTCCAACTCCAAGATTCCTCTTCCCCTCACTCCTAATACTACCCACTTCCAGCCCCACAGGGCAACTCACTCATCTCTGAACAAGCCACCACACATCACATTGATCGGCTCCTTCTACCAGAAATGACTGTTAAACGAAGTAAGGCAAAAGAAGAAAGTCAAATGTCAGATAATATTTTTTGGTTTTTCATCAGGCAAACTTCTTATTTTTAAAAATTCTACTTAAGTATTACTTCTCTAAAACTGTCCCCCGGCAAGAATGAATCACTCTTCCCTTTCCAACATTTTCCCTCTTTAAATAACTATAAGTCATTTATCATAGTTTGTCTTCCATTATGTAAATAAGCGTCTACCTTGCTCCCTGGACAGAATGTCTCTAGGACAAAGGTCAAATGATAGCAGTATCACTCCCAATAAGTCATTGTTGCTTTCATTTCAGAAAGCATTTTTAAATCTCTAACTGTAAATTTCAGATAAGTATCTTTAATCATTTCTGTCCCCTTATCCATTGGGGAAACTGGCAGTGTAAATAGCTTAGAGCTCCAAGTCCTAACGTTATACAAATTGCAAAACTTAAAGAAGTCGTTAGAGAGTAGGTTTTGTATACATTTTGCTGATGAAAAAATATTGAGACTCTTTCCAGATGAAAATACTTCCAAACATATTAACCCAATGCCTTCTAGTTCTTAGATTTTTATTCTATATTTTAACTGTGCTCACTGAAGTTTTTTTATTGATAGACATGACAAAACCAAGTAATTTCTGACAAGATCTTGAGATTTTTCTAAATTTTACAGTAAAGTTTCAAAACCCTATCTTTACTAAGAGCTATTATGAGCTACAAACTGGAGAGTTTTAAGTATTTTATGTGTCCTCAGCAGGCCAAAATCACGCTAAGAAAACTGCTAGACCCCCTAATACTGGGTTAGTAATGGCTTATTTGTATAAAAATTAATACTAATGATAGAATCTCCCAAATATTTAAAAGTACCAAGGTAGTATCTGCCTCTGTATGAAGATAAATGAGATATAGAGGAAATACCAACAAGCAGAATTTTATTTTTCTAGAGTATTCAAACACATACCATTTTCTAAAATTTCTCAAACATAAAACCGCAATAAAGCATGAGGCAGATGAAATTTTCTTAACAGTTCCTTCAGGAAATAGATTGTTTCCTCATCCAAAAATGTAAGTGATTTTTTTCCTTCAAGGCAACATGATTTTGTGGGCATCCACTGACTTATGAGTAACACCAGAAAATATTTAGTAATTGTGTATTTATCTTAATGTATTTCAGGGAAATAAACATAATTAGTGCAACACACCCAAGAATCTTGGTTTCGAATGAAACAATGGTTGTGATTGAAGTAACTGGTTATATTCAGATTGAACGAGGCATTGTACCCTTGCTTAGGCAAGAATATTTCAGCTCTTTAGTAAATGACTTTTTTAACTGCGTGGAAGCATTAGTAACAATGATAGCCTAGACCTCAAGTCACAGGATCTTGACCCCAAAGAGTGGGTGTCCTTTGCCCTCTAGGGAAAGAATTCACCAGAGAGAACTAGTTGCAATTGAATCAGGTAAGCCTTTATTAGAGCATCTCATGCAAGTTGGAGCCTGTTTGGGGACCAAGAATATAACCTGGATGCTCGGAGGGAGTTAGGAGGAGATATTTAAGTGGTAGACCCATAAGAAGGGGAAGAAGAGAGCGGCATCATAGCTTGTTCTGGGTTGGGCTATGCCCAGGTATGGGCAGACAGGTTGTTCCAACTGCGCATGCGGGCTCTCAGCTCGCTCCCTCCAGGACATTGAGAGATGATCATTAGTCAGGATCTGATGCTTTGTATCTATCATAGCACCTCGTGGTCAGTGTGGTGGACCAAACTGTTTGGACAGGACTCGCCAGTTCATGATTTAGTCCACCTGTTCTAATAGGACTTGGGGCACTCATCCTACTGACTCGCTGTTTCTTTTACGTAGGCTGGCCTACTCACATACCATCTTTTCTTACACATCATTGATCTTTTGTATATACAAGCACATATAATTTCATCAGAGAAGGCAACCAGTTATCCGTGGCTCACTCTTATTTACAGATATGAGTGAGTCTCTCAATGGTAAGGGACGCAACAATCAAAAACTATTATTGAAGTATGACCATCTTTGTTCAAACTAGGTAACGTTAAACATATTGGCCCTTACTGACTATTCAGAAGTTACACTCTTTTCAAGGAACTTACTTTCAGGTATGTATTTTGTAAATCATTTACATTTGTAACTTGATAATATTGTTCTTATTTGCTCTTTAACAAAAATGTGGGAGTGTTTTATTATAACAATTAGTGTCTGAGTAATATTTCTTTTCTTAAATGAGTTTAATGTTTAAAGACTAATGTTAGGTAAGACTATTTTTTTTTAATTTGATTTTGGGGTAGTACAGAAAAACTAACAGAAATGAGTAATTTTTTCAATCAACACCAAAATCATCAAAGACTATTTAAGTTCTTTTTAAAATTTTTAACTCAGTCTTCTTTATATAATGTAAAACCTCAAGCTCTCCAGTGAGAATCACCAATACACGATGGAATATTATTCAGCAATCAGAAATGAGAAATTAGAGGCATTTATAGAAACATGGATGGAACTAGAAGGAATTATACTCAGTGAAACAAG
>JAGFMF010011644.1:3878394-4038102 GCA_019455555.1 Galemys pyrenaicus | reverse complement strand
CAAGGGACTGAGGTGATGGTGCACGGGTGAAATGGTGGTGGGTACCCCCTGGGGACTACAAATGATGTCAAATATAACTAATAAAAAAAAAAAGAAATAAAAAGAAATAAAAAAGATACAATCTCCCAGGTATCATAATCAACTAAAGAAACAATTTGCTGTGTTTCATCACTAGTTGTTTATATCTTTAGAAAGGGGTTCCCCACACAGATATTTGAAGAACCATTTAATAGTAAGTATGCTTTTATAAAATCCACTCCCCATTTTGGAGATTTCCTAAGACACATGCTTAGGGAATCAGACACCATGAGTTGGGAATTACTGTCTACTTTATATTACCAGTATGAAAAGTAGACCTTGCTTTCAGTAAGCAAGACATGATTCATTACTCCTTATAAAGGTATGCTAAAATTACTTCAAACTGTTAAAATCTCCCCAGTGATAATGAAATATACTATTAGAAACTATAGTTAACGTGTTACAATAAAGACAAATTATAGAGAAATATAATTAAACTAAGTTATTTTCATTCTTATGTTAAAAAAGCAAATTTGGGGCATCACATCCCTGCAGTATGTAAAAGGAAATAAAGTACTAACATGATTTTTACAATAAAAACAAAACAATTGATATGGAGGAAATATAAGCCTACCTTGATTAGCATTTCTAACCTTACAAATATACAGAAACACAATCTTTTACATAATGTTAAATGCCAAGACTAAAAATGGTTCAACTATTCTTTGACAGATATTATATCTGCAGTGTGTGTATTGTTGAGAAAAATGTAAAACATTCTGTAAAATAAAATCACAAACCAGGAAATGTAGAACACCATAAGGTACACATGGAAATTTCAATGTTCTTATAGAATATACTTTTTTGTAGCAAAGTAGCCATAAAGAATTCAGTGTATAAAAACTCATTACATAAAAAAGAAAGGAGATTGATAAAAGATAGTTATGGGCATTCATGATGGCACATATGACTGGTTGACCTACAACAACCTTTCTATATTTCTTTTATAGTAATAGAATCCCCTTTTTTATTTTTATTATATTTTACATCATTGTTCATTTGTGTGCAATGTTAGATTTCTCCTCAGGTGTTGTCCCCTAAAATTACCATCACCAAGACAACCATGAACCATTACCATAGTCACCTATGCTCTTCCCTCCCGTTTTGATCCCTCTCCTTCTCCTGCTGATTGTCTCTGATTTAGTTTGCCTGCTAATTTTCTTTTTTTCCTGATCCCTTGGATGATTTCCCTATGTTCCTCCTATAAGTGAAACCATCCAATATTTTTCTTTTTCCTTCTGACTACTTTCACTGAGCTTCCAGCTCTATCATGTTGCTGTGAATGGCATGAGTTTATCTTTTTTGATTGCTGAGTAATATTCCATTGTGTATATATGCCATGTCTTGATTTCATCATCTATTTTTGAACAATTAGGTTGTTTCCATATTTTAGCTATTGTAAATAGTGCTACATGAATGCAGGAGTGAATATTTCCTTTTAAATTAATGTTTTTGTGTAGATTTGGGTAGATTCCTGGGAACAGAATTGCTGGATCATATGGTAGGTCCATTTGTAGTAATTTAAGGGTCTTCCACATAGCTTTCTGTAATGGTGAAGGGGTAGACCCTTATTTTTATTTTTGTTAAGATTTATTTTTTTCCTTTTATTTTCTTTTTTTTATTAAAATATTTTAAAATTTACATATACTTGCCATTAATTGTAATCCCCATGTATTCCGCATCACCATATCACCAGTGCACCATCACCTCAGTCCCTCGTGCTCCCATCTTCCCTCAACCCTGCCCTTCCCCTCCCCACCAGGTGTCCCCAGTCTGTCCTTGTCTCCTCATTTTTGGTTTCTGTGTCTTTATTGCTGTTATTGTATTTCACATCAATTGTGGTCCCCATGGATTTCCCACCACCATTTCACCTGTGCACCATCATCTCAGTCCCTTGTGCTCTTTCTGCTTTCATCCCATTCCCTCTCCCCAACACACACACAAAGTGTTTCTGATTTGTTCTTGTCTTTGTTGTGTTGTGTTTTTTTTAATTATTATTATTATTCTTTTCCTAGGTTCCTTATTTGGTTCCCTTATATTCCTCCAGAAGTGAAACCATCTGGTATTTTTCTTTTGCCTTCTGACTTATTTCATTGAGCATAATCCCTTCTAGCTCCATCCATGTTTCTACGAATAACTCTATTTTATCTTTTTTGATTGCTGAATAGTATTCCAATATGTATATGTACCACATCTTCTTGATCCAATCATCTATTTTTTGGCATTAGGTTGTTTCCAGGTCTTACCTATTTTAAATAGTACTGCAATAAACATAGGGGTGCAGGTATTCTTTTGAATCAGTGTTTTTATGCTTTTTGGGTATATTCATAGGAGTGAAATTGCTGGATCATATGGGAGTTCCTTTTTTAGTAGCTTGAGGAACTGCCACACTGCTTTTCCTAGTGGCTGGACCAGTTTGCATTCCCAAGAACCCCTTATTTTTAATTGAGTAGCTGGCAGCGCAGAGTTATAACTACATTTCCCAGTCAACATTGAAGATAGGTGTACAAGTACAGCATAAGTTCTGGGCAATAAAATATGAGTTGAAATATTAGATACAAGTAATGGGTGGATACATTCAGTTCCTGTAACTCTATCTTGTAAAAGGGAAAAGCCTCCTTAACTACAATCCATAACTTTTAACTTAAAATACATAATAAAATTTATCCAGAAGAGATATTTTGAAGAACGTAGTTTCAGTGTAAAAGTAGCTCTTTAGGATATAAAACAACATGAGGAAAACATGAAAATTTAAGGAGCATGTTTGAGAAAATACACTGTAAAAGTCAGTTAATAATATTACCAACCTCATCTATTCACTTTGTGATTTTTGGGAATGGCAAAGTTGTTTATTTTGCAACAATCGGTTAAGACAAACATTTAAACTTTCTTATACTTGTCATAATTTTAACTTTTGCTCAGTATATTCATAATGCTTCCATGAATTTTTTGAACACTTGTCTAAATAAATCAGGTCCTTCAGTAGGCATCTGGACACGTGGTCTCTTTATTCTATCAACCCACAATATAATGTAGATCTAAAATGTATTTTTAAAGTATTCTGTATTCCTCTTTCTGAGAACAGACAAGCTAAATATCAAAGTTCAATATGATGAAGAAAATATAATCAGCTAAAACTAATGGTGCAGCTAAAATTCTACAGAATCTCTGGTAGCAAATAGCCTGTCAAACTGTAAAGTTATAAGTTTCTTTTCTTAGGAAATATTTGGCACAAATTCAGATTTCTTCTAATAATAATTTTATAACCTCTAATTTGGTGCTGACATTCCTTGCTATGCTTCTGAAAAATAGCTGCCACTCCTTTGAATGTAGTCATCCACTGTGTATGGGTGATCTTCCTGAGAGAGCCATGGAAGGCTGCTCCACTCAGCTGGTGTCCACTCTCTACTGTCCAATCAGGTCATACTGCCTGTGAAATCAGGATCTTTGATCCAACACAACCATTATCCATAGAAGCATGGAACATTTCATCCTGGTCCCATGAACATCACCAACCACACACTGCAGTAAACAATATTCATTCAAGCTATATTATCCATGATGAATTTTTCAGGGAAAAGAGTTGCTAATAAAATTATCTTCTGTCTAATATTGCACATGGTTTGTCATATGTGATGACCCAAATGAATACAAGGTAGATTATAATACAAACATAGGTGTCTAATCTGTTTCAGTCCATTTAAACAACCTATACTAGGACACCAATATTAAATCCAAGTAGCCTACTCCTTACATTAAACTACAACTTAGCTACCTGAATATTCAACATGATCAGTTAAGGAGACAGAGACCCATTGCATGCTCCTTAAACCAAATTGTGATGTAGTAGATACTATTGATGCCATTTGCTCTCCTTTAGTTCACTTGAAATTAATGGGTCTCAAAAAACTGACAGCTTCCCACCTTATACACCCATGTGTCTCCACCTCTCTACCTGAGGGAGTTTTCCAGAGGCATCAAGAAGACTCAACTAGGAAATGCCTAGAACAAACCCTCTTCCCCAACCATGGAAGACAGAAAAATTGATGGAAAATTATCTTAGCTTCTCTAGCCTCTTCTGAGACAGCTCTGAGTGGTATCATACAATTTCTCAAAGGGTCCCCAGTGAAAATAAGCCCTAGGAGCTCATAGTAGTGACCACTCACTGGCTTCCTTTCTTTACTCTACCACTACCTCACTGCCCTGGGTACAGACAATACAATGGTATTTGTATACAGAGTATTTTTTAAACTATAAGAAAACCAATTAAAAATCAGTCTGTGGGCCTCCCAGATGGCACAGCAGGTTGAGCTCTGCCCTGTGGGGCTTCCGCAGCACAGCAGCACAAGTTCGATCCCTGGCCAGGGAGCTGACCCACATGGCACAGCAGACCTCTCCTGCCTCACCCGCTGCCCCCATCAGCAGTGTATTTCAGTCCATTTGCCTGCTCGCCACTCTGACTCAGTGAATCCTCTCACCCTCTGCCTCTGTCCTGTACCCCAGCTCTTATAAGCATAAATAAAATCTTTTAAAAATAAATAAAATCATCTGTTTTCCATTAATACCATCACTAATTCTAAACAATATCAGTGATAAAATTTCCTCCCTGTTGTGGGAAATGCAAATTAAAACCACAATGAGGTACCACCTAATACCAGTAAGAATGGCACACATCAAAAAAAACCAACAACAATAAATGTTGGCGAGGATGTGGAGCAAAAGGAACTCTACTACACTGCTGGTGGGAATGCAAGTTAATCCAACCACTATGGAAGGCCGTATGGAGGCTCCTCAGTCTACTAGGGATGGGACTACCATATGATCCGGCAATCCCACTCCTAGGGATCTACCCAAGGGACACAAAAACACCAATCAAAAAGAGCACCTGTACCCCCATGTTTATTGCAGCACTATTTGTAACTGGTAAGACCTGGAAACAATCCAAATGCCCAAAAGTAGATGACTGGATCAAGAAGATACATACATTGGTACATATACACGATGGAATACTATTCATCAATCAAAAATGATAAACTAAGGCCATTTATAGAAATATGGATGGGGCTAGAAGGAATTATACTCAGTGAAACAAGACAGAAGGCAAGAGAAAAATATCAAATGGCTTCACTTTTAGGAGGAATGTAAAAAAACAACAACTACAACAAAAAATAAAGAAGAAGAAAAAAAAAACAAGAGAAAGCTCAAGAAATTGGGCAATTACAACCAAAACCAAACAAACAAACTCAACAAAATCAAAAGGTTATAGACCAAAGGGAACATGGGGGAAGGGGCAGAGGGAGAAGAGGGCAAAGACGGGGAGGAGGGCATGAAGAGCACAAGGGCCTGAGGTGATGGTGCACGGGTGAAATGGTGGTGGGAATTCCGTGGGGACTACAAATGTTGTCAGATACAATTAAATAAATCTAATGAGACCAAAAAAAAATAAAGAAAAATTAAAGAAAAAAAAATTTCCTCCCTGTTGGGGCAAATCACCACATAGGTCCTCTCACCTCATAGTTACCCCTACGATAAGGGTTAAACATGCCCACGATGGCCTTGGTATCTAACAAACTTCACTCCAAACTCTGTTGCTTATTGGCAATTAGTAAATGATTTAACCTCTGTAAGCCCCATCTTTTCATATATAAGATGGAAAGACTAACGTTAAATGAGAAATGTACAACTACTCACCAAAATATCTGATATGTTTGAGTTGAATTAATTGGTTCTATTAATATCATCTGACTGCCTGTGTACCACACATTTAATCTGATGGATTTAATATCAATGATTAATGTGTACATTTATCATCCAGGAAGAAAATGTGATTAAATTAAGATTAGCACAAAATACAGCTGCCCCTCAGTATTTAGTTTACTTATACTGTTCCCTGAAATAAAATGTTAAAGTAACCAGATATCTGAAACTAATAACCTTTTAAATATTTATTCAACTTATCTCTAGTTTCCTATTTTATTCCTTTTCCTTTATTTTCATTTTTCTTCAGTCCCCGATGAATTCCTGATGGTCCTACAAACCGTATTTTTAGTTCACAATGGGGACTTCATAGCAAAAGAAAAGTAGATCTTCAGTTCCTCATAACCACTCAGGCTACTGCATTACCTATTTGAATTCTCAAATTCCTTGGTCCTTGAATTTTTAATATACTTTCATCTAGCTTCAAATATCATTGAATATGACAGAACCCTGCATTTTGTCATATTCTTCATATCTTATAACTCATAAATAAATTTAAATAATATTCAATTTAATTCTGGTTATTTCTTAGAGTCTTATCTGGCTTCTAAGGTCACTTACTGACAAGTGCTTTATCACTATCTGACTCAAAGCTACATGTAGCTTAGAACAGAGGATAAGAGCAATCGCTTGGGAGCCAAAGCATGGCTATACCTATTACTGCTTGAGTCACCTCAGGCAAGTCACTTATTTTCTAAGGCTTAATTTCAGTCCTGTAATATGGAGAATTTCCTCAGTCTCTTATGGAGTTACTACAGTAGTTAAATAAAAAATTACCTAAAATGATGCTGGCATATAACATGTATTCAATAATTTTAAGCCTCTATCATCATCAACATCATCATTTTCAATTTGTAATAGTTTTCTATATGCTTTTGCTATTTATTCTCCTTGGCAGTAAATTCCTTTGTGTCAAAATCCAAGATGAAGTCATCTCTCTGAGGTGCCTTTCACATACATGCTATAGAGACAAGTTAAGTTAAGCACATAGCTTGGGTCTTTGGCTTCTAGTATACTTGGGGACATGCTAATTTAGATTGTTTCAATGATCTAGTTCTATACTTGCCCACTTGTGAATTTTACTAACACAACACATGATGGTCAAAAGGTGTTTCCCCTATTTCTTCTTTCAGGCTGACAAGAGCTCCCCCCTCAGTACAACTCTCTAACTCTCCTTTCCAGGCAGGTGCTGTTGCCTTCCTTCTCCTAGATACAGTCCCTTTGCTCTGCACACAGCTCTCTGAGGTGACTGGGGGACTGTGTTCTTTAATATCAAGTCACTGATAATGCTTCATGCTGACTTTCCAAGTTGCCTGAATAGAGATGGGATCTATTGTGTCCATCTTGATTTGAACTCCCCATTTATGTGGACTCCATTGCCCTTTGGAGCTAACCCATTGCACATTCCTACATTCAGAACTGCCAAAATTATTGCAATAGTTATATAGCTGTATGTTTTATAAACTCTTTCAGGAGCATTTTCTTACTTGATCCTCTTATGAGATAGGGAGAACTCATAATAGTGTTCCTAAAATGGACTGGGAGAGGTTTTTAAAAGGTCAGAAAGGTATAACTATCAGAACAGAGATTTGAACAAGAATTTACAATGTGAGTGTACTGTGCTGACGATAAGAAAGAGGAAATAAGACGCGAAATTGTGTTCAACTTGAGAGAAACAAACTGAAGGTGAGCAGACAACCTCAGCTGGGAGGTATGATAAATGGGCCTCTTAAGGAATTGGGAAGTACCTTCAATATGAACACTGAAAACTTCACCTAACACATGCCTTGGGTACCCCAAGAAGAGCTGATTCCATAAAACCTTGATTCTGAACTCAGAGTTTTCCTCAGAGGTCCACTAGGGAATTGGCTCTCCAGAAAATGATTAGCATGACTTTTCTCAATTTTTCTAAGAACAATGCAAACTAGTACTATTACAAATGCACGGGGAAGAAGTTAATTCATTACATTCATTGGATACCTTAAGACCTTTGAGTTTCATTCCCCTGTGACATCTTGGTTGAGAAAAACTAAGCAAGCATGAGAAGGTTTACTTTTAGATCCACTACGAAAACAGAAAATTCCAATTGAAATAAATGTTTCATTTTAAGAATTAAAACAAAATATCAGCACTGAATAAGGACTCCTTTAAAATGTGAACAACCTGTGTCCAGCTAGTTACTTATCTAAAAGTAACCCTCTGTTTTAGGAGTCAGTCTTAATTAGGGCAATGCCTTAAGGTTAAGTCCTGTATATATCAATGTAAAAAAAGTAAAGGTCTAATAATAACCTCAGACTATATGTCTGTTAATGCCATATGTTTAATTATGAGGGGACGAGGGAACAGGATGTGAACAAATTAGTCCCTTCCAGCCCTCCCAGATGGGAAAACATCTCAAGAGAATGCTTTCAGGCAGTCGGCCAGGCAGAGTGGCTCAGTGGATGAATAAGAGTAACTTCAGGTGTCAACACAGATGATAAACTTTGGAAACAGACGGATTGAATCAGGCCAGAGAATTTTTTCTGCAAAGTACTTTCAGAGATTTGTGGAGGATGTTCTAGAGGCTAGAAAATTGATCCCCATTGACCCCAGCAGGGAAATGATGACTTACAAGCGCTGGTTTGACTATAGGTAGGTGAGCCAGGCCACCTGGCAGTAAAAACAAACCAATCCTATTCTGAACTGGCAAACCACCTCCAAGCCAAGGAAACAAAGTCTCCCTTTGCCATTAACGCCCCCCTTCATCAAAATAACATGCAAAAAGAATTACAATCCACTAGACCCAAAGGTGGGGAAAGTAAGGGGAATTTTACCACCCATTTATTTCCTTCCATAAGCTTTTTTATACTTTAGGCATATTTGCTTTAAGGATGAAGATAAAAAGTGAATTTAAAACAGAAGCATAAAGGCCTAAGGAAAAAGACCCCCAAGGAATCAGCATGGAATATTATTTGAATAAATTGCCTTAATTAAGATTAATTTTGTTTATTAACAAGCAGAATTGTTATTAAAGCTAAGCAAGCAGTGGTCTGTGTCCAATTAGGACAGACCACTCTCAGGGGAAGGACAGGCAGGAACCACAGTGACATACACCTGCCTTCAAGGAAAGGACGAGAGCACCCTCTGGTAGAGCAGTCCACACAAAGCCCTGGAAGTGGGACTAAACACAGCTTTATTTGAAAAAAACTAGTTATTAGTCCCCCCTTTAAAACAAATAAAATCTATTTGAAAGAAATAAATATGGAATTTTGCATTTAAATACAATGAGATGCAGGCCTCCCTGGTGGCGCAGCAGGTTGAGTGCTATACTGTGAAGCATCCATGGCACAGCAGCATGAGTTCAATCCCCAGCCAGGGAAGGGGACCCACATGGCGCAGCAGACCTCTCCTGCCTCGCCCGCTGCTCCCCTCAGCAGTATATTTCAGTTGATCTGCCTGTTTGCTCCCTACTCTGCCTCTGGTGAATCCTCTTACCTCCCGCAACTCAGGCCTATACCCCAGCTCTTAACATGTATAAATAAATCAATCTTCGTAAATAAATAAACACTATCAGGTGGAAGTAACAATAGCTAGCACTTCATCTACACCAGATGCCACACTGCATGTGCTGTGAATGCTCAGCTTTAATCCCATCTCTCCTGCTGTCCCCACTGTGACTGTAGAGCAAAGCACTAGGAGTGTCTCTTTTCATTGACTTGGTCATTTTTCTATTATTCGAGATTTTATTCTATATTCACCATGTACTTCCTGTGTGCCAGGCACTGTCCAGTGCTCTAGGTATGGTCACAGCCATCAGGAAATTTATAGTTAGTATGACTAATGAGATGGGAAGAAAATAGAAAGCTATAGTAGAAATAATGAAGGTGGGAGGAACCTATTTACATGGTCAGTTTAACCGAGAGCTGAACGATGAGAAGGAACCAGCCATGTGAAGAGCATAAGGGAAGTGTACACCAAGCAGAGGACACAGTCCACGCAAGGCCAGAGACTAGAAATAACTTGGTATTTTGCAGTTTAAGAACACTGGTTGGTGAGCAAGGGGTGAGGGAAGGACAGGAGGAGAAAGATCAATTTGCAGAGGAAAAAGGTCCAGACCCTATAAGAGGCTTCAAAATAGTGTATATTAAGGATGTGAAAGCTCCTGGAGGGTTTTAAGTGGATAAGATCCAATTTGCATTTTCTAAACAAATCACTCAATTTAATCTTCGTAAAGACCATTGTAGGGATTCAAGAAAGAAAGGAGGAAAGTGAAGGAATGATTGTCCAGATAACAGAGACAGTTGCGACTTGAGTTACAAAATGACAAATTCAAGATAGTCTTTAGAAGCAAAGTCACAGAACTCACTCTTCTAGATATTATACATTAGCACTTGCCACATGTTCTTGTAACTATTCTTTTGTCTTTCTGCCATGAGTCTGGCCACTCTAAATGCAGGAGAAATATTTCACTGATATTTCACTAATCTGTGCTTTCTAGAGCCAACCATAGTGCCTGATAAATTTTCAAAAACAGTATTTGTTAAGTCTTAATGAAGTTAACATGTTAATCAAGTAAAAAAAAACTAAACTATGCAGCTATGCTTGGAGGGGTAAACTATTTTGTGTTGTCTTGCATAGGTTAGGGTTGCGGAAGAGCAAGTCAGCAAGTACTGTCCAGTAAGGGAGAGCATTGTCCTAGTCATTTGTCTAGAGCAGTGGACCCAGGACCACAAGGGGTTTGTTGATACTGTTGAACTTGGATGATCCAATAACCCCTGCTGCTAAGACAGCAGATGAGATACAATAATACAGCAATTTTTAAGATGGACTTTAATGTCAGAGTAAAAGCCAATCCCTTTTCTTTCCTCGCTGTGTGACTCTATGTAAATCACTAAACATCTCTTTTTTTATGGTCTGTAAAATGTTTATAAAAATAATGGTTCCTGAAATATGTCCACATCCTAACCCCTGTGATCTATATTTTATTGTATTTTACAAGGGGGCATTAAGGTTATAGATGGAGTTAAGGTTGCTAAACAGTTGACTTTAAAATGAGAAGATTGTCCTGGATTATCTGGGCGGCTCCAAGGTAATCATGAGTACTTAAATCTGGAAGAGGGCAGTAAAAGGGCCAGTGTTCAAGTGCCAGAGCATGAAAAAATATCAATCTTGAGGATGGGAGTGGGCCATGAACCAAGGCAGCCTTTAGAACATGGGAGAGGCAAGGAAATGAATTCTCCCCTAGTGCCTCCAGAAGGACACAGCCCTGACAACACCTAGATTTTTAAGCCAAGGAGACCCATTTTGGACTTCTGACTTCCAGAACTGTAAGATAATAAATGCGTATGCTTTAAACCACTAAATTTGTAGTCAGCTGTTATAGCAGCAGTAAGAAGATATTGATAATTCACCATTACATATTGGAGTTACTGTCAGGATTAAATATGTTAATATCCAAGATCAGACTCTTAAAAGCACCTTGGATCATCTTGTATGAAAAGGATGCTTCACTAATTCTACATTCTAGCTGCACAGCACACTCAGGATAGCACCACTTCATTATATGATTACATAAATTATGATAAATATAGTCAAATATAATTACGTAAGAGAATATTTCAATATACAACTTTAGACACTGTGGCTTAAGATTCAGACTATCGTCTTAGAAATTTTCTAAGTCCCAATATTATTTCTCTCTCACCCACATACTGTATCTTGATAGTCTTGAAGAACAAAATAAATCATCCCAACCCCCTCTGGGTTCTTCTTGGGTAAATCTCACAACCATCTAGATGGTGAAAGGTAGGGCTTCCTGGACAAGGGTTGCTTGGAACTAGGGGTGTAGCAAAGCCATCATAGGGTTTTTTAAAGAATGGATGTAAGTGGGCCACTCCTTTTGGCTGGCATCCAACTGCCTCTTATCTCTACTGAGTGAACTCGATCTATGAGTATGACTGATGGCATTCACTCAAAAAAACTTTCTTCTTCCTCTCTAAGCTCTTCCTTTCCTTACTTCATATGTAAACAGACCTTTTTAAATCCTTTTTTCTGTGTTTCTGCTTTTAGGGTCTTGTCCTGTATTCTTAAGCAGGCATGTGAGGACCCCCATCAAACCAGGCCATCCCCATCTCCCTCAGGTTTGCCCCAAAACAGATAATCAAAGCATCATTACAGGACCTCCCTGGTGGCGCAGTGGGTTGAGCAACGCACTATGAAGCAAACCGCAGCCACTGCAGCACGAGTTCAATCCCTGCTGCCGGCCAGGGAGGGGACCCACATGGTACGGCAGACCTCTCCTGCTGTGCTCGCTGCTCCCCTCAGCAGTGTACTTTCATTGATCTGCCTGTTCTGCTCCCCGCTCTCTGTGGTGAATCCTCTCACACACCCCTCCACACACACTCACACACCTCTGGCCTGTACCCCAGTGCTTGTATGAATAAATCTTTAAAAATAAAGAAAAAAAACTAAACATCATTACATGGATTAGCACAGGAAAAATAGTCAATTCACAGCATACATATAGAGAATTTATATAGAACTGAATGGACATGGAATGTCAAGCCTGTGTTTTGGGACCTAGTGCATCAGAGGATCGAGGGAAGACTTTTCACAGGACAGAAAAGGCGATGACCTCACCTTACTCTGAAAGTAAAGATGATATTCTTAGAACATGTTTACTGACAAACCCAAAACTGTGAGACATGCACCCTCCAAAAAAAAACTATTCTCTTAGGTCATAAAAGGGAGAGCAGCAAATGCTTCTTTGATTAGGAAAAGAGCGGAAACTTTAGATTTTATGATCTCTTCTTCAGTCAGGAGGGACAAAAGACTTGAACAAGAACAGAAGCTTCTCCTAGCCTTTTAGAAAAACAATCTAAGTGCTGTAAGTAATAGTAATAGACTTCCTATGGTTCACAGGGCCTCAACTGACCTCTCATCCTTATATAAGGTAACAGGAGGCCTACTCTGAGCCTATTGAGAAAATTCTACCTGACCCTTTTGGAGAGATCAACCCCATTATAGCACACAACTGAAATGACTCTGAAGATAAGCATCTGAAAATTCCATATGCAAATTCTTTTTTTTTTTAAAGATTTATTTATTTATGCATACAAGAGCTGGGGTACAGGCCAGAGTCCAGGGAGGTGAGAGGATTCACCAGAGACAGAGTCGGGAACAGAACAGGCAGACTGACTGAAACACACTGCTGAGGGGAGCAGCTGGTGAAGCAGGAGAGGTCTGCTACACCATATGGGTCCCCTCCCTGGCCGGAGGCAGGGATCGAACTTGCGCTGCAGAGGTTGTAGTTTGCTTCATAGTGCGTTGCTTAACCCACTGCGCCACCAGGGAGGCTCCCATATACAAATTCTTAAATTCTAAATGATCTTGGGTTCCTAACCTCCTTCTTCCCATCACCTAGAAAGGAGGGATTTTTATATTCATTATGAAGCATCTCTGTTATTAATGAATAACCTGAATCAATGCAAAGAGAATCGTTAATATTTTCACTAATTAAGGAAAGACACACTTTCATTAACTATAATCATCAGTTGGCTTAAACGGAAATCTCCTTGGTTTAATAAACTCATCACTGCCATTCACTGGAACACAATGTGCTTTGCCAGGAACACCCCTCTACCCTGCACTAGCTCGTGAAGTCACACTGGAGATTCAAACTGTCATAGCAAGTGAGAATTTAAGGACAGACCCACCTATGATTAAACCAAACTTATAAAAGTGGGGCCATTCCTGGAATGTTTATGATCTAGAAGGCTAAAGATGTCTCTGTCTTCATGAGGACCATTTCCCCAGAGATTTACTGGGAGGAGAGCTGTGTTTATTCCAGTCAGGTTCCAGCCATCCATTTAAAGCTTTCTAATTTCACTTCT
Organism: Galemys pyrenaicus; assembly: GCA_019455555.1. Taxonomy (NCBI): domain Eukaryota; kingdom Metazoa; phylum Chordata; class Mammalia; order Eulipotyphla; family Talpidae; genus Galemys; species Galemys pyrenaicus. The sequence continues at coordinate 4,024,396 of JAGFMF010011644.1, read as the reverse complement.
TGGTAATTGTTCCCACAGCATTTCCTGTAACTGTGCTTTATCTGATTCTTTCACTCCAGAGTGTTATTTTTATTGTAATGTAAAACAGAAAAACATTTTTGAATTATAATTGGAAGTCCTGACTGGTTTCCTATTTGATGCTGAATAATTTAATCCTGGCTAATTAGGCATGTGGAACCCCCAACTTGCCCTGCAGAAAGGCTTACCCTGACTTCTGGTGTTGCTTCTAGAATACAACTAATTGTCAAAAGCCATGTGTAGTGATAATGAGCACATCTTTGTCTCCTTTGCCCTCATGAGGGAAACTGGATTTTTTTGTGTGTACTTAGATGAGCTTTGATGCTTTTGCTGTGTTCTAAATTATAAACTGCAACATCGTGAAAATGACTGGACCATCGATCTCACCCAACTCTCAGTTTGAAGGGAATGTGCCTGCTCAACACTCCCGCTATGGGATTTCTCATAAAACAGAAAGTTAACCTTAAGTCACTTTCGACTGTTTTTTTTATTTAAGAAAAATAGGCAATTACCTTTGCTCCACGGTCTTCACAAACTCAAGTTTATTCTTCTGAAGATTTAAGTAGTTACAAGGTGAAGATTTGTGCCTGTGCTAATTAGCAGTTCCTACTTCAGTTTGAGGACTTAAAAAAAAGACTAAGGTGGCCTATGGGACCAGAGTACTTCCAGAATCTTCATAGAAGTACTTCTTTTACTAATGTAAATTTTTGCCTGAAAAATCATATCTAATCTTAAATATATTTTCAGCAGCATCTCACAGAAGACACAGCAAGTGTCTTCTGCCTACATTCCTTTTATTAAATGTTGATTTTATTCCACCAAGCATTTTCATCTTTTACAAAAATTTCATCTATCCTCAGGAAAAAAAAAGAAGGTTGTCAACATAATTTTAATTCTCTTTCTGACACATCTTTTCATGTTCTTATATTTGCATTTTTTCATTTTTGGCATTATTTGGTCTATTATATGAAAGGATCTCTGTCAAGTACTGATAACAAAATCCAGGAGGATATCAAATTCAATTGGTGTTATTTATTTTTTTAAAGGATGAAATGTATCCAAGAAGTAAGATTTAAAGAGCTTAAAAGGAGTTTCAAGATGCTTCTACATCTGAGAGCACATATTAGAAGTCCTGACTCTGTATATATATATATATATATATATATATATATATACACACACACACACACACACACACACACACACACAGAGATATATACATATATGACTTCTAAGGGAGTCAATTTCAAGATCCCCAAACATCAGATTCTTTTTCCTAAAGTAATCTTCCTGAGAAGAAAAGCATCACGCTGATTCTCTATTCCATCAACTCCTTTCACAAAGGCCCTCTACCTTGCCCACCCATGCTAAATCTCACAATCAGTGGGTACCCTGGAATGTAGAAACATCAGGCAACAAAGCAAAAATTCAAAAATTTCTGCTGAAAAATCAGAGACTCTAATTGAGCTATCTATTTTTTTTTCATTTTTTACTGAAATAACACTGGTTTATAATATATAGGTTTCAGGTGTGTATTATTATAAATCTGACAACATATGTTTAACCACCAAAAGTCTAGTTTCTATCCTTCATCATACGGTTGACCCTTTTACCTGATATACTGCTCACTTCCCCCTGATAAGCACTATTTTTGAGGGTTTTTTTCTATTTGTTTTTTAAAGATTAGTTATTTTGCATAGAAGAACTGTGGTAAAAGGCAGAGGTGTAGGAGGTGAAAGGATTCACCAGAGACAGAGTGGGAAGCAGAACTAGGTAGACTGACTGAAACAAACTGCTGAGAGGAACAGCAGGCAGGCAGGAGAGGTTAGCTCACACATGGATCAAACTCAGGCCAGCACAGTGACTGTGATAGCACTGAGACTTAACCCCTACACCACCATGGAAGCCCTGGTAAGCATTATTTGTTCTTACGGTCTCAAGACTTTGTTTTGTTGTTCATCTGTTTTGCTTTTTTATCTTCCACATATGACTGACTTATTAGCATGATACCATCTAGGCTCAGCCAAGTTGTTGCAAACAACAAAATTTCATCTTTTTATAGCTGAGTAGTACTCCATTGTGTAATATAAATATTCCTAGTCCAGTCTTTTGTTCACCTGTCTATAGGTTATTTTCAGCTATTGTGAATAAGCTGCAATAAACATGTGTCATTTTATAAGTTAGATGGCTTCCATTTTACTTTTCCAGATTTTAATCTAGTTAAAGACTGAGTCAACTCACTGAGAAAAATATTTCTCCCTGGTCTAAAGAAAGATCACTAGGTGATTTTTTGACACTGAACTTAAAAGGAGTTCAAAGAATTTGACTGACTCAAATAGCAAAACTCTCCATTTATTCACTTATAAAAATTTTTCAAGTGCTTACAAATTGAAAAATAGATTTAATATTGATGTAGTGTCATTCTAAAATTTGTCTGCAAATATAAAATCTAATTTTGAAAACTCTGTCTCATTACTTGACGTATTTTCTATTAGTTTCACTTTTTATGGTTTATAATTACCCCAACCTGTAATAATAATGCTATACAGAAAAAATATTTTAACACTTTGAGACTTAGAATCAGAGAAATACATTAAGGTAAAATTCAGCCTCAATGCTGCTATTATCTTCAGATTCTTAAATGTACTGAATATATTTAAGAGGAATTCAGCAGTTTTATTTCAGTCCATATCTATGGGCAGTAAGTTACGCCTTTAACATTTACTTAAATTTATCTTTAAAATTTTAGAACTTAAAAAGTGTGGGAAATAATATTTCATTTTTCAAACTTCTTTAGATGTATTCATGTTAAATGTGTGTGTGTGTGTATATATATGAATGAACTCCAAATCTTTTATTTATTCCTAGTTCCTCTGTTAAGGGGTCATCAGAAAAATATCCCAAAGCTTCACAGTCTTTATTAAATCTTAGCCCAGTGAGTGATCCATCTGGAAGAATTAGTGATTCCTACTTTTATACTTCTTGTTTAAACATCTCAGTCTCACACATTTTAAGAGATAGCTCTAATTCCTCATTGGCTCACAAATTCTTTCCTATCATAGGTATGCTTAACCAGTGCAGAAGTGTGATATCATTTGTCATATTAAAATAAAAGTAGCAATGAATCCAGAGGGAAAATTTCACTCCTTGGTACTCTCCCCAACTCATTGCTAGAGAACAACTTAAGGCAGTCACTCAAGCCAACATTCCTTTATGGCTTTCCTTTGTTCCTTTTCTTCCCTGGATCAAACCAATATGCCCACAGACCTTGAACCCAGTTAAGTTTCTTTAAAAGTAGGAATAAGGGAGAAGGAAAAGAATGTCAGTTTCCCCATCAGATATGGAAAATCAATAATTGAATAGAATTCAGATTTGGCATGGCAATCAAGGATTCTGGCTAAGGTTCTGAAAAACAAGGTTCTTAAAACAAGAGGAGGGAGGTGCTCAGGGCTGGAAAGGCAAGATAACAGCAGAAAACATGTTCAAGTAAAAGATAAGATTCAGATACTTAGTCATGACTTAAAACCAACTATAGTGTAGAGTCACAGTAGGGAACAATTAGCAACTTTCTTAATTAGGATACTTCCTAACCTTCTAGAATCGATTGTAAATTTTTTTAATGGCGAATTCTTGCTAAATTTGTTAGATACAGAAATACCCGTGAACAAACATAGATGAATTTCCACCAACGTGTTTGCATCTCACCATCTCGCATGTCACCACAGGGACCTAGGTTCAGTCAATGTCACACTGTGATTCTCACAAGAAAGGTATAGGGTAGAAGTGAAGCTAGCATTTTCCTTCCAGATAAATGTATAATTAAAATCCTGATTCATGGATTTGGTAATTGAACTTCCTGCTGTGGACACAGGCAATCTTGGCAGGAAGAATAAGGAACTGTTCCAGAGGGCTCAAATTGCCTTGTTGTTTTTTGTTGTTGTTTTTTTTTTAAGTACTTCAATATGTCTGTCTTTGAACAATGACTGGAAATAAAAGAATGCAAGTGGGAATTAATTCAAGAAGGAAATAAAGGAAACAAATGGTTGTAGAAATGTGATAGGTACTTCTCAAATAAGAAAAGTGGGAAGAGGAGTTCATCTACTAGCATGGGGTTCTCTACTCTTGCAACCCAAGAAAGCATTAAAGAATTTGCTCCTTGTTTTCACCACGGCATGCACAGGAATGTCAATCCCTGGCCAACTCTAGCTGTTTGTTCTCTCACTAAGTCAGTAGGTTGTATGTCAACACCCCATTGGCAGAAGCCAAATAATAGGATTGGAAATTACAGAGAATGTCCCTGGGACCAGGAAAAAGTGCCAGGCTGCTCCTGAATGGTACCACTCTGGGAGACCACCCCTATCCAGGCTTCTCAATATCTGCAAAATGCCTTGAGATCAGCTCTCTCCGTTCCTTTTCCTCTCCAATCCAAACTCTGATTGTCAGCTAGCTGAACAGGACCCACTTGGTGCCCTCAATCCTGAAAACAGGATTGCCACATTTCACCACAGACCCCTTTGGTCATATGATATCTATTAACATCCCATAAAGTTTATTCCCTTCAGTGTGTTTTGGGATATACTGATATAACCCCATTATGGGAACAAATTCTGAAATTAAGTGTGGAGACCTACCAGCAAAAAAGTCACCAGTACACTGATCAGTATAAGTTAAGGAATACTGGGAACAAGAGAAGATTGGGACTTAGCTAAAAGTGAGGGACATAACTGAAAGCAGAGAGAGTTTTCAGGGTAGTGAGATGTCTGAAAGGTCTTAGACTTGGTAGTGAACATTAGAAAGGAGAAACTCTTACGAGATAAGCTGAGTCTGTAAGTGCTTTTGTTCAGTAGTAGTCAAAAAAGTGGGGTTCCCTCTGACAGTGAGAATCAAAGGAACCAAATAAGCAGCATGTCACACTTGGTATAATCTTTTAAAATAAAAATAATTAAGTTTTTAAAAATTGGCTAGTCTAAGGTCAACAGTCATAGCTATTGTTTAAAAAATAAGCTTCCTTTTTAAATTCTTGGTTCCATGAGTGGGGGGGGGGGGAAAGGAGGGAGGAGAGGGCAAAGACAGGGAGGAGGGCATAAAAGCACAAGGGTCTGAGGTGATGGCACACAGGTGAAATGGTGGTGGGAACTTCCTGGGGACTACAAATGTTGTCAAATACAATTAAATAAATCTAATGAGAAAAAAAATAAATTCTTGGTTCCCAGTGAGTCTAATTTTTCACATTCTGATTAAACACTCCTCTTCTTGCTCTTATTTTTTTTTCTTGCTCTTATTTTAAAAAATACAACTAAAATACTACTTAAAATAAAATGGTGTCCAGATTTACTATTTACCTTTCTGATTTTTCTTATAAAATAAGTACATTTATCTCTCCAGGGATTTGTAGCGTAAACTGAATAAATCTCTCACTTTAATAATGCAGCCCCATGGCAATTGAAATCTCAGCTATTTCGGAAATATCATATTGGTAAAGTAATCCTACCACACAAGGTTTTGCCTTTCTCTCATATACCAAAATGAGATGTACCCACTAAATTGTACCCCAGGCGCTGAACAGCAGTCCGTTATTATTAAGAAAGGTGGCAGATACCTGCCCTGCCAAGTGTTTGCATATATAAATGTCTAGAAGCCTAAGATGACAGACTATCTGTTGTGTGTCTGAAGATAAAAGCACCTACATTTATAATAACCAGGCGATAAGCAGCACAGAACATGAGTGACGCTAATCCCCCAGCTGGTCTTTTTGCCTTCGTAATTGGGTTGCTGTTGTGTCCAGGAAAAGAGGTAGGATTAATTTCCTATAAAACATACAGAACAATTTTTCTGTAATGCCTTCCTCAACTCTAACATACATACAAGACTCCACTCTCCTACTCAAAGAATACATAATCTCGTCTCCAGTTCACTCTGGACTCTTCACCCTGCTAAGAAATCTTCATGTCAAAAGCCCTCACCTTTCAAGGAAAAGGATCCTTTCAATGTAGAGGGTCTTTCAAGGCACTGGGACCACAGCAGAATAAGCAGCTTTATTAGCATGTGGGATTCCAATTCCCCTTTCATCCTTCTCCACTCATGCAAATCCCTCAAGCAGCATTTGCTGTGACTGTGGCATCGCCAGAACCCAATGACAGACCTGTTGTAGGAATTATATTCTTTGGCACGGAAATTACTTATTTTTGTTGTTCGTTTTCATAAATGTTCTCCCCGCACCCACCACCTTTTTGTCTATCTCACACAGGCTGAGTGACTGAGCTCAGAATTGCATCCGAATTGCTCTTGCACAATTATTGTGAGCAACCAGCGTGTGGACTGCACACTGCGAGAGGGTGGAGAAGATGAAGTGTATTAAGACAAACTCATTGGTTTCTCCTCACTTCCCTGTTTTAGATGAACCATAGACTACCAGTCAAAATACAAACTCATCACTTGATTCCCTTCAGTCAGAAAATATGAATTATCTCCCTTAGGTTAAATACTCTGCCAAACCTTGGGGAAAGCAAAGGTGATAACACTATTATGCACCAAACCACTGGTTCTCGGCTGCGTCTGCTTTTGTCCACTGGCAATTCTAGAGACGTTTTGGGTTGCCACAACCAGGAAGAGGGTTGCGACTGAGGGTGCTAGTGGCCAGGGGTGCTGGGAAACCTCTACCAGGCACAGGACAGCCCCCACAACAAAGATTTATCCACCTCCAGATTTCAGTGGGGCTCGAGTTGAGAAACCCTGCCCTGGATTAGGAATGTGGTTAAAGTGTTATATGAAATATGAATTTAATTTTGGTTCCTGATTTTTCCTTTCCTTTCACCACAGTCAAATAGGTAAAGTCAACTCCACGATGCTTGCCTCAGGACAAACAGGTGCCTGGCAAGTAAAAAGAAGTTTATGAGCCTTTTCAGTTTTTATGAGAGGATTTGGGAGCAAATTTGGAGTTTCTTGTAGAAACTTGAAAGAGGAAGGATTTTCCCCACAATTAGAAAGAGGTGTTTCTACATTTGGGAAAGACAAAAGAGAGGGAGAGGGGAGGGATCTGTGATCTCACATCTGGAAGGATCCTGAGGTTTGCGTCTTATTGATAATACCCACAGTGAGCCAGAAATTACCTCCTTTTGGTTAAATACTCTGCCAAACCTTGGGGAAAGCAAAGGTGATAACACCGTCATGCACCAGATCAGTGGTTCTCAGCTAGGTCGACTTTTGTCCTCTAGGACACCTGGCAATATCTGGAGATGTTTTAGATTGTCACAACCAAGAAGAAGGGGTTGCTTCCGAGGTTGCTAGATAATCTCTGGATCATGGGAAACCCCACTGGAGACCCCGACGCCCTCTGCATAGCTGTACAGAGCCATCGGATCTGCAGAGTTCACATCCACAGGGACAAAGGTCATCTGAATAAAACCCATTACCCCAGGGCAGTGGGCCTCCACCAAAACCATAACACAACCCTAGGGAGGCATTTGGGGGAAAGGAATTTCTACAAAGACTAAAGTTGAATAGAAACTTAAAGGCAGAATAAAGACAAATGAGTAAAGCCTATTTAATTGAGTTTATGAACTGAAGGAGTGGAAATCTACTTTAGGAAATGAGACTAACAGAGAAAGCAGGAGTTGATTGGTGGATCTTCTGAGGTAACAACACCCACAGGATCACAGACTCACACCAAAGACATTTATTCCATGCTCATGTTTTATGTCAATTACAGCACAACTGGTTTACACATTCTAGGGCTCCAATTGAAGACGCAGCTCCTATGTGCAACAAGCCATTCTTATGGCAGAAGCGTAGAGGGATGAGGAAGGAGAGAGAGGGAGAGAGTGGAAGAAACTCATAACTTCTCCAAGAATGAGGTATGTCACATTTGTCCACATTCCATTAGCCAAAGCATCAACATCAAGTCAATCATCATGAAGTAAAGATGAATTAACCCTCTTACAGGAAGAGGGGATAAATCATAGATGATACTAATAATTACCACAGACGCAAACCTCAGAAAACATAACTATAGACTGAATTGAGAGACTGGGAATCCTAAGAAAGCGAGAGATGCGATGGTCAAGGAAAGTGCTATCGACCATGCAGACACTGAGATGGAAATAAAAGAAACACTAATTTGATCTCCTACTATGTGCCAAGAACTGAACAACTTCCTTTCTATTACCTTAGTTAATCCAAGCATCCTATGGGGAAACGAACTTATTAACTTGGCCATAGCTGATTAAATACCTTGTGCTAAAAATCGCGTTCTTTCCAATTCATGGCACAAATGAGTAAAGCTTCAGATAGTTGAAAGGAACGGGATAGTATTACAGGCAAGAAAAAAGCTAAGGACAAAGTCACAGATGCAGGATTTTCATTTCCACAAACAATAAAATCTGCTTTAGTCAGCATGGCAGGCAGAGTTGGAGAGTTGTAAGAACTAAAGATTAGCAGGAGAGATCAGGTTATGGAGGGTCTTTATAGCCCAGAATAGTAATAAGAGGAGAAATGATAGATTGGGGTCAAGACATCTTGCCATTAATAGCTAGATGATCTTGGGTAAGTGTCTCCTATCACTGGAGGAGAGCTCACTAAGGAAATGAAAAGGTGTGGGGAGGAAAAGATGGGGGCAGATGATTTCTAAATTCCCTATGGAAGTAATGTACAGAGATCTAATATATTTTAGAGAAAGGTCATTAACTCAACCTCTTGCTTTATTATCTCTTCCCAATTCCTAGCTTTCCCAGCTCCAGGCAGCAAGAGATGTTGAAAGGATGTCATACCTACCACACTCACAAAGAACTGACTCTACAGGTGAGGAAAGCAGTGAAATTTGCCCCATTTATACAGGCAAAAAATTCTAACTCCCATAAGAAGCCACTGGCACTAACACAGTGAATGAGACGTATTAGAAACACGAACATGGCAAGGATATGCTACATACCCCAAGGGACTGGCATGAAAAAGGCAAAGAGGGAATTTGCAGCTGTTTGAATAAGAAGGCCGGGAAGGAAGGGACATTTTAGAGGCACTTCCAAGGTGACTATGGAAATGCAGTCTCAGAGTACTTATCTCAAGTATGAGATCTAAACTGACTTTCCTTCTGGAATGATTCTTGAAATAATCTGTGAGTCACTCAAATCATGTTCCCTTCACCTCCCCAGGGTAAAACTGTTCTGTGCTCTTTAGCAAGTCAAACAAATCAGAACTTTGGCCACTTTAAAGTGCTCTAAATGCCACACAGATGGAAGTTGTCACTCTAGTAAATTAGCTAAGTATATTTTAGGTACAATTGTAAAGGGTCCATTATTTACAGCAGCCCTGGCAATGTCAGGAACCCTGTGATTGTGCATTGAATATAGAATGATAGTGATTGTCTACGAAAAGTTTTAAATTTGAGGTCCACAGATTTGCCTCCTGATTCAACAGGGGACAAAAAAAAATGACTTTTCTAACATAAAATATGTTCTCCATAGCCAGCTGAAACATGGTACATTTCTAAATCTTAAGAGACTTTTAATTCATAAAGTTCAAATGTCAGAGAGAGAATTTATGCATACTAGTTTAATTGCCGCTGAAGATACTTATCCAAACTAAAAGTCAGATAGAAATGAAATTCAACCACTTTGGAGCAGGAGAAAGTACAAGTCCTCTCCACAGAAATGTGTAAATCAGACAACATCAAAATCTATTTTAACTGGAAATTTGAGATAAAAGTATACCAGAAATGGGAAATGGAAGGAAAAACCCTTTTCTAGAGTCCATGTTCTACCATGGTCAGCACAACAAAGGTTCACTCCCAATATTGTGCTCTCACCCACCTAATACAGACACCTCAAGAAATCTTCCCTCAATTCAGTTCATAACAGGTGACCTATACTGACATAGGGCTTGAGGGATACAAATGAAAAGAAGTGGATACTTATCCTTGAAGCATGGGAACAGAAAGGAAAGGACATTTAAGAGACAGTTCCTGGATCACCGAAGAATTAAGCTTAGGAATTACTAAATAGTCAAGCAAAAGAGAAATTTATCTAGTCCGGTACATAAAACTATACTATGAACATCTTTGATGGACATCCTAAAGCCATAGTCCAGGCCTGCTGGTTTCTTTTCATCACTGTGGCAGGTATGGGAAATGCTGATGATGGCCCCAAATTTAGAGCAAGAGACCATAATATGAGTTTGAAGTACATAACCTACAGAAAAAGAATCAATGAACTCAGTTATTCCCCAGGCCTCTGGCAGATCCAAGAATCTACAGAGAGCCTCTGAGCCCAGAAGACCTGGTCAATATGGCTAAATGGAGAAGGAAGACATCATCAAGACTTGAGAGCTGTCTTAAGGATCAGGTAGGATTTGAATAACGACATGGAGGCCAAGGGGAAGAGAGGAAAAGGAGAGGAAGCATTATAAGCAGATGTGAAAGAAGAGGAAAGTAATCACCATCCTAAAGACTAGATCCAAGTAGGTGAGTAAAAAGAAATAAATTTTAGTCAAATTAAGTAAAACATTAAGATGCTAGGTCAAGAAATGTAGAACTTTTCCTATAAAAATGCAAGAGATGGATTTTTTAGGAGGACGAAACAATGTTTAACAAGGATGGATTAAAGCAATAGCAGTCAAGGCAAGGAAATGAAACAGGATATTGTGGCATTAATTCAATGGACCTGAAAACAGAGGTGCAGAGGTGACACAGAAAGGAAGCCATGGTCCTCTGTCAAGATGAAACAGATTTTGGACAAAAAAATAGACAAAAACTGGCAAATGAGCAGAATTATAGGACAAATAAGAGAGAATCCAAAGTGACTGAGAGATCCTAAGGCTAGATTAGTTGGATGTTATTTACAGAAATAGTAGAGTTACTTACAGGAATAAAGTTGAGTGAAGGAACAATATGTGCATACAGACAGGTATGCCCAGCATACCTGTGGCAGATAATGCCCAGCCTCAGATGACACGCGAAGGAGGACTGGTTTTAGAGTTAGTGTCTATCTATTGCACATCTTTATTTTTAGAACCATCTAGGAATGATAACAATTCTGCAGCTTGGCTTGAAAAACAAACTATTCTATTTTTAGTTGCTAGAGTATTTAAATTAGCAGTCTGGCCATTCACACCCTCACAAGTATCCTTGCTATAGTTAACTATACGTATGGTATAAGGTTACTCTTGCCAAAAGACAAGTTTATGAACAATATGTATGTCATTGTTTTAATCACAATCTGAACTACACAAAGATATATATAAACATGGAGCTTAAAAGAGTAATTGTAGTGCCTTCCCCCAAAACAAAGAAAAATCCATTTATCCATCCAGGTAATACAGTGATCACCACAGGGATTCTCCTGAGAGACTGCGATGACAGCATGCAGAAACAACATCCTTCAGCATCCAGTATTATGGAATAGGTACTAGAAATGGCAAGGACTGAGGAGGAACACAAGAAGACATTTCTAATAAGCAAACAAGGAGATAAGACAAACAGCCAAAAGAAGGAAAACCCAATGGTTAGAGTGATTCCTAAAATAATAACTATTGAAAACCAGAATTTTTCTGAGTCTTTTGGGTAAAATGATGAGATAAAACAAATATGAGTCAGATCAGATGTTTTGGATGTGGACATGAACATTTTCAATCTCAGATTCTACTAGACATGCTCAAAGGCCATTTTCCCAAGTACAGATCATTTATCTTTTTTATGTATGTTTGCAAGAAAAAGTATATGATTTACAGTTCAACTCTCATTGTAAATATTTGGGAACATCTCTGAAAAAGTTTCAACACATTAAAGTATTAAAAGTATTGGTTCAGGGGCCTCCCTGGTGGCACAAAGGGTTACGTCACAGCATTATGAAGCCATCTACAGCCACTGCAGCACAAGTTCAATCCCCAGCCAGGGAGGTGACCCACATAGTATAACAGACCTCTCCTATCTCACCCACTGCTCCCCTCAGCAGTGTATTTCAGTAGATCCGCCTGCTCTGTTCTCCACTTTGGTGACTCCTCTCACCCCCCGCACCTCTTACCTGTACCCCAGTTCTTGTATGCATAAATAAATAAATCTTTTTTAAAAAAACTATTGGTTCAGTTTATTAATTCTTTCCCCATGGGACATTTTTAGACACACCGTACCCTTTTAGATTTGCATAACTTCTTAAAACCAGACAAAACAGGTTTGGTTTGAGAAAGGTTACAAGTTTTATTTTTAATTCCTTCTGAAGGAGGACTATTTCATTGGAAGGTACCTTACAATTTGATTCTTTTTTTTTTTTAAAGATCTAGTTACTTATGCATACAAGCACTGGAGTACAGGTCAGAGGTGCAAGGGGTGAGAGGATTCACCAGAGACAGCAGGGAACAGAACAGGCAGATCGGCTGAAATACACTGATGAGGGGAGCAGCAGGAAAGGCAGGAGAGGTCTGCTGCACCATGTGGGTCACCTCCCCCCGCGGGGGGCAGGGATGGAACTTGCTGCAGTGGCTGCGGTTTGCTTCATAGTGCATTGCTTCACCCATTGCACCACCAGGAAGGGCCCACAATTTGATCTTGATTCATAACCATGCTCCAGACACAGAGACCATTTCTACAACTAAACTGTTTAGCTTCAGAAAAACTGGCATCTCTATTGGTTGGGGTCTAGTATCCTCTTAAATTCATTACTCTCCATTTCTCCATTTACAGGTTTTCACATGAGAAAAATTTCTCACACTTAATTGATAAAAATTTTTATTTTTTCATGATGTAATTATTATTAAATGAAAGTAAATAGTGTTAATTATCCTTGGATAACCTGCAGATTATCCAGCAGTCGTTTTCTCAAAGAAAAACAAAGGGAGAAATGCAACTACTTAGAAAACACATTCACGCAGCTACTTAGTGTGTCCCATGAACCAGAACAAAACTTGCTATTTATCATATTCCAGACAATGGCAGTTCCCTATTAACCAAGAACAATCTTAGCCGATCAAGTAGTGCAGCTGTTGGAATCTCTTGATTCTTCTCAATCCTGCAATGTGAGAAACTTTCTAATAGGTTCCAACGCTCTACAAGAAAGAAAACTCTTGCTTCAATCTGGTAAAATTATGACCTGATCAACTCAAATCTAAAACTGTTTACTCCAGAGGACAAAACTATAGCAGTACTTCCCTTACTCCAACTGCTGCAGACTCATGGAGGTCTGTTTACAGTCCCACTCAGTGCTTTAGTGAAAACTATAAGAAAAAATCAACAAAGAAATGTGTTAAGAATAATGCTTTTCTTTTTTAATGACTTTGAAAATTTTCAACCAAAAAAAAAAAATTCTTAGGAGCAGAGATTCAAGTCAACTCAAATTGAATGACTCTTCATCAAAATCAAACAGAGCTGATTCTGACCCACCTTTTTACTAATTCATATTTCAGTTCAGCGCGGAATCACTGGGACAGACTGTTCATTACCCCACAATATCCATCCTCCCCTCCACACTTATTGTGACAGTGTTGAAGTTTTAGCAAGGTACTTGACTATCCAGTATAAGTAATACTTGTCCCTGTGACTGACTTCTAACTAATAGGATGGAAGCAAAGTAGATATGTGCCCACAAATCCTCCAGGGTCCCCTGTGTGTGTATTTCAGTGACCCCAAAGCCAGCATCTTGAATTCAGCCACATCATCCATAGTGTTTCACTCTGCAGTGATTGGAACATCTCCTGGCTACCCAGTACTGAATCTGGCTCTATCCTTGTCAGAATCTGAGTTGTCTGACATCCTTTTTAGAGGCTCTTTTCTCACTTAAATTAGCCATAACTGATATACACTGCTTGCAACTGAGAAGTCAGTCTCACACACATTCTAGGCTTATGTGTGAATAAACATGGGTGGGCCCTGCCCTAAAAAGAACTCATGGTCAAAGGATTATTGTCTTTTTCCCCTCTAACATTTCCTCCCAATGTGGAATCCCTCCATAAAATGATATTAAAGTAATGGAACATTTCTTTAGCAAGCATTCCAGAATATATATATATATACTTCAAAGATATATATCTCCATCAAAATATATATATATCTCCAAGCAATGTATATACCTTAGACCCCTTCCAAATGATACATCCTTGCTCACACGCTATTATTTATTTAGTTATAGTATTAGTGGGATTTAAACACTGCTTAAAACATTTAGGAACTGCTTCATATTCACCTTGCATCTTACACGTTTTCTCTTTCATTTGTTTTTTGAAAGTATGTGTTTAAAACCTCAAATATTACAAGATGGAAAAGTATCTTCTTTGCAACCTTTTGCTTCAGCTTTTTAGTTCCCCACCCTAGCAATAGCTACTTATTTCTTCAAATCCTTCCAGAATGAGAGAATACTGATACAGAGAGAGATGGATGTAGCTATAGATGCTTCTAAGCTTACAAATTAATATGAATTTATATCCTTTAAACCACGTTTGTAGTACACTATCTATACTTTTTTTTTCATTAAATATCTTGGAGATTGTTCTTTATCAGTACATATAAGCTCTGCTCCAGTCTTGTTAATGGAAGTGTTCTAATTTATGGATGTCCCATACTTATTTAACTTGTCTCCTATTGCTGGATATTTATGTTTCCTCTAATCTTCTCCTATTGCAGTAAATATTCTGTAAAAAAAAATCTTTCTGTACTTTCATGAATTTAGCTGTTGGGTAAATTCCAAGAAATATAATTGCTAGGTCAAAAGTTAAGGTCATTTATAATTGATAGTTATTTCCAAATTGTCTTCCAAAAAGATTATGTAAAATAATATACTTTTAAAAAATGCATGAAGATTACCTGGTCTCTCTCCTCTGCCCTGCCTACCCCCAAGCCTCTAATTTTTTAAACTATCTTTGGTAGTAGTTAATTTATGTCTTTTAATGTATGTCTTTTATGTTATTTATAGTCAACTCATTAATAAAACTATGATCATGTTAGACAACACCTTTCTGAATACAAGATGAGCTGTGACTCTACAATAATTAAATAAGTTTCTTTGATTTATAAAGTGATTCTGAGGTTAGATCCAAATGGAGATCACTCAACAGTAACATCACTCAAGTAAGGGCTCTGTCTCCAAAAGAGATACAATTGAAGAAGACAATGTTCAGTTAAGATACAAGATCCCATCTACAGTTAACAATCTTCACTGCATCATACTTACACTAAATGTGAGGTGTAGAGAGCAGGTGATAGGGCTTCTTGGGGTCAGGTATTACAAGTCAGCATCATTACTTCACAGCCAGATTTTTATCCTAATGAATCCTCACAACTTACTTGGGTTGAAGATAGCAATGGGATTTTGTCTCTGCTCAACTTAAGAATTCCAGATAACCTCGGTGAGTTGTTCACAACAGAAGTGCCTTAAAACCCCTCAGAACACACCATGCCACCTGGGGAGTCCTGAGAGATCATCAGTTGATTTTCCTACTGGCCTCAGAAACTCTCAGGTTCTATTGTATTTCCAAAGGTCCTCAGTAGAAAGATGAATCATAATTCTGAGAATTAGACATATGCTACTACAATTATAATTAACTAAAATTTCTCCAAATAGAGTATGAACATAAGCAAAACTTAAAAAGACATACAACTAGTGGTGTTCTAGTAATATTTTAACAACCAGCTCTCAAGGAGAGAAAAATCTCTGTAGCATTTGCCAACATCTGTGGTAGAAGTGCTCCTAGCATGGCTGATTTTTAACTACTTCTGTGACACCAAAGGATTCACAAAATTCCTGGAAATTTACTAATAGAGTCTTAGGAGTGTGCCTGAGCAGGTTCCAGCAAGCTCTGTGTGGCAACCACAACATTTTTTTTAATGTGTTCCATTCAGCGTGAAATTTTAACCGAGGAAAGAACACAAACTCATGTGGGCTTTAATATACTGCACCTCTGACTTTTGTACAACTGTAGATTATTGTGTTCTTATTTCATATATTTCTGAACTCAAACTTTGCTTTAAGCTTCATTATCCTCAATGTACTGTGCTTCAAAGCATGTAACTTCAATTTTCATAAAAATATATTTTTTACATAGGTTGAT
Source organism: Galemys pyrenaicus (assembly GCA_019455555.1). Lineage (NCBI taxonomy): Eukaryota > Metazoa > Chordata > Mammalia > Eulipotyphla > Talpidae > Galemys > Galemys pyrenaicus. The sequence continues at coordinate 4,008,355 of JAGFMF010011644.1, read as the reverse complement.
ATGGGAGTCTATTAATGTTCACTCATTCAGTACTTCCTTTCTAACTTTTTCTCTAGCTCATAAATATGAAATGGGAAGAAAGCAGGAAGCATGTACAAGATCATTTTTCTATATTTACATAATGAAAAGTAACAAGTAATATGAATAAAGGAGTCAAAAGGGAATTCAGGGCCTCCCTGGTGGCGCAGTGGGTTAAGCAATGCACTGTGAAGCAAACCGCAGCCACTGCAGCACAAGTTCGATCCCTGCTGCCGGCCAGGGAGGGGACCCACATGGCATAGCAGACCTCTCCTGCCTTGCCCGCTGCTGCCCTCAGCAGTATGTTTCAGTCAGTCTGCCTGTTCTGCTCCCCACTCTGTCTCTAGTGAACCCTCTCACCTCCCTGACTCTGGCCTGTACCCCAGCTCTTGTATGTAAAATAAATAAATCTCTTTTTTTTTTAAAAAAAAAAAAAAGGGAATTCAATACAGCAATTCAGAACATCTTGATAGATAGGATATTTTGCAAGGGATCTGTTTAAATAACTGTTGAGACAACGCATTGGTCCTGAAAAGATGATTTTTAAAACCACAAAAATGTTTAAAGGTGATTTAACATGCTCATCAACTTGGTCTGTACATGTGTAGATGTGTAACTGCAAGGTGTGAATTCAAGAAATAAAACTCTGTGGATTACTGAATAACATTCTTCAAAGTAATTGCCTCGAATGGACACATTCAGTCATGCTTGCACTGCCCAAAATGTTTCTGGAACTGCCTTCATAGCAGTGTATAAATCACACAGGGAAATTAAATTCATATGTACCTTTATAATAACCCTTTATTTACATGAAAAATTGGAGCCATCCAACTACCTTACTCATTAGTTAACTCCAAGTGGATTGCATCTATTTCCAAAGATCAAATCCACCCATAATGAATAAAAATTAGTCAATATTCAAAGGGACCCACTAATAAAAGCTTTAAGCATGTTTTCAAAAGTTTCTTCTTCAATGAAATACAAGTTGCCCCCACTGTCCAAAAGTAGAGTATTCCTATGAAAACTTCCATAAGTAGAATGGCAAAAAGCAAAGAAGCAATTACTATTTATTTTTATAGAAAATGTCTAAGCACTCATTGACCCAAAATATAACTTACCAATTCACACTAAATGAACATAGCAAACTTACAATAAAATAAACAAAGCAAAAGCAGGAATGATATGATAAAATGATATGAAAAACCTGTATAAAGCAGTCAAGAGCTTACAATGGAGCAGGAAATTCTCTTCCCTAAGTGATTTTGGGAAAATTGGGCAGTCACTTGCAAAAGAATGAAACCATCCTATTTAACACCATACACAAAAATCAATTCAAATTGAATTAAAGATTTTAATATAAGACTAAAACCATAAAACAAATAGAAGAAAACAGAAGTCATTCGCTTCTTGACACTTGCCTTAGAGGTGCATTTGAAAACTATCAATTGACTCAAATGTCAAGAGAAACGAAAGCAAAATAAACAAATGGGACTACATCAAACTAAAAAAACTCTCTGCACAGTCATAGAAACTTGCATGTGAACAAGAAGAGGCATCCTTCTTGGGGTATAACAGAAGATATTTGCATACAATATGTCCAACAAGGGGTTAATACCCAAATCATATGAAGAACTGATAAAATTCAACAGTAAAAAAAAATCCAATAAAGAAAAAGCAGAGGATCTGAATGCTTCTCTAAAGAAGACATGCAGATGGCCAATAGGCCCACAAAAAGATTTTCATCCTCTTTTATTTTTAGGGAAGTCAATTGAGAACAGTGTGCTATCACCTCATCATAAGAATGGCTGTTATCCAAAAGACAAAAACAAGTGTTGGAGAGGAGATGGAGCATATGAAAACAGCGCAGCTACTATGGGAAGCAGTAGAGAGATTCATTCAAAAATTTAAATTAGAAATTCCATACAATCCAGTTATCTCTGTTCTGGACATTTACCTCAAAAATACAAAAACACCAATTCAAGAGATGTATGCACCCCCATCTTTATTGCATCATTATTTACAACAGCCCAGAACTGGAAACTTAAGTGCCAAATGACTGACAAATGGATAAAGAAGATATGGCATGTATGCATGCATGTGTGTATATGCACCACAGATAATTTGGCTATGAAAAAAAGATGAGAGAAAAATAAACATTATATGATATCACAGCTGTGCAGTATATAGAGAAGATGAACAAATGAACTAAATAAAACAAAAATAAATTTCTAGACTATAAGACCAATTAATGGTTACCAAAAGGGAAGAGGAGAAATGGGAGTAAAGGAAAAGATGACAATGGTATGAAGGATAAAATTTAACTTTTAATGGTGAACTTAATGTAGTATATCCACATGTTGATTTTCAGTGATGCACACCTGAAATTTGATATGTTATGATGAAATTACTTTACTTAAAAAATAAAAGAAACCTCAGAAAAGCAAATAAAGTTGCTGTTCTCATGAACCAATGGAGAAGGCCATGTCTTAAAACTGAAATGGTGTCATGGGAACTTTTGAAAATCAGAGAATATCTATAGTTGTGTGGCCTTCCGGGTGATGATTTAGAATGACACACCCTTATTTGGATACATACACTCAGGAATGTTTATTTTAAAATTTCACTATGTTATAAAATTTTACTTATTAGTCAAAAACATATCTGGAAGCTATGAGGGTTCAAATCCCATCCCAACATTTCCCAGCCTTTAGCAAATTTTACACACTCTCAATGCCTCGGTTTCCTCACCATAATGTATAAAAAAAAAAAAAAAAACCTCTTCTCATGGTATTATCTTGAGGTTGAAACCAGGGTGATAAATGTAAAATACAGTTATGTCTACAACAGGACAGGTACTTAATAAATGGTAACTAATGCATTTATTTTTGTTATCAGTCATATCTCACATAGTTCTGCCATTTCTTTTTTTGCAGATGACATTCTTTACTCTTTCATCTCACCTAAAGGCACTACTACACTTTTGCTTGATTAAAAGGAACATCTGAGCTGGAAAGTAGAGAAAATACAGTAATAATTACTACTCACATATGGTAGAGAAGTGGAGAGATCAAACCTAGACATCAAAATCATATTTCTGGGAGGAAATTATAATTCAAATGGACTAATGGAATCACTCTCTTCTTAGTTGAAAATATAGTAGTTAGGCCTCCTTAGTGGCGTAGAGGTTGTCTCTGCACTATGAAACTATCCACAGCCACTGTAGCATGAGTTCAATCCCCGGCCAGGAAGCCAACCCACATCGTGCAGCACACCTCTCCTGTCTTGCCCACTGCTCCCCTCAGCAGTGTATTTCAGTGGATCCACCTGCTCTGCTCCCCACTGTGTCTCTGGTGAATACGCTGACACCCCCCAAACCTCTGGTCTGCACCTCAGCTTTTGTATGCAAAAAATAAATCTTTTTAAAAAAAAGAAAAAGAAGACTTAGTGACGGTTCTCATTTAATAGAAGTTTCACATTGAAAAAATAAGCAGTCTTATTTTTCTTAGCCTAGGCATCCTTCCATAGTATCATAAGTCCTAATCTCTATCCCTGTTCATATAACATTATTAGCCCTACCCGCCACTCCATGACACCACATCCTATGCCCAACAATGAAGAAACTCCCAGAATAGTCATCACTTAGGGAAAAGGAAAAATGGAGCCATACCCATCATAGGAACAAGTGCATGGTCCAGTTCACCAAAATGAGTGGAAGAATGTATCTTCATGGGACTGTGCTACCGTCCAGAACTATCAGATCCAGGGTTGGAAAAAGACAACTGAAATAAACAAAGAGACACTGTCCGCTCCCCTCACCTGGCTTTAAAGTCAACATTGTCTCCTTCATTAATAGAGCTTTCGTGAGGGTCATTTTCTTTTTGTGAAAAATTCACAAAGTGCTAGGCATGGCCCAGAATGTACAGGGAATAATTTCTTCCCACTAGGAAATTTTTCTAGATATTAACTTCTGGGAAATGATAGAGTGCATACATTGTGAATATAAAGGGTTATATAAATAGTTAACAATCGAAGCATTTCTACTACTCTGCCTGCAAAAAGTCGTTACCTCTGTCTTTATGACAGAAGGTTTAATGTCTCTGAATCTTGCTCAAGTGTAATATTCACTTAAACACTAAGGTCCGATTTTATAGTGGCAATTTTTTATCCCAAATCATAGTCACAACCCAATCCAATCCAATTCAAGTATTCTGATACCCCATCTTCCATGAAATATCTTTTCTGCAGCCTTACTTAATCCCCAGTTCACTGCCTTCCTATATCCTCAGAATCTGCCCTGGGACTCAACACATAGAATGCACACAATAAATTATGGGTGGCAAGGTGAACACTTCAATATCATACTTTGTGTCTCCTTATGAAAGGTGCCCCAACAAGAGAAAAAATAGTAGCTACCATAACTGGCAGGTGCTTCAGTATATTATCCCTAATCTTCACCACCACCTTGCAAGACAGCTAAATTATTATCCACTTTGCACACAGGAAACAGACTTAAAGCAGATCAGTAACCATCTAATGCAAGAACTCAAAATTATTAAGTAGCAGAACAGGGGTATAAACCCAGCCTGCCAGTCTCTGGAATCAGAACTCCCTTTCACTTTAGTAAATTGCCATTAACCTGGGCTGTCCTCTCCAAGAGCTCCCTCAACTACCATGTGACAGTCACCGATGTCCTCATCTCCCAGGATGGGTCACTCTGAAGCTGCATCATCACCTTGCCAAGAACACTGCCAAGCCTTCCAGCACTCCCCAATCACAGCGCCCTCATCTGCCTCCTCTCCCTCTGCAGAGGTCAGTAGTTGCAATCCGAGGCGTAACTTTCACATTCATTCTGGGTTCCCACAGACTCAGAGAGGAAAGAACCCTTAATCCCCCTCATTTTGTTCCCATAAAAATTAGAGGGTTAAACCTAACAACAATGAGCTGTGTAAAGAGCTCCGTGCTGTCCTCAACATGGCCCCTTCCCCACTGGCACCCATCTTGCTCCCCCCAGAACATGCTCAGTCCCTCCTGTGTACAAAGAGACTCCCAGAGCATGTGAGGATCTACAGTAGAGTCACATTCAATACACGCTTAGGTTCTAAAATCAGCAAGTACAGCAAAGTTCAATAAAATAACACTTAAAGTAATATATAACATATATATATGTTCAAATGATGTTATATACATACATATATACATTACCACTGAAACCCCTCACAAAGCATAGTGTTTATGATTTTGTGTATTCGATTCTGTGGCCAGATTTAATTCTGAGCACCACTAAGCTAGAAGAAAAGCCGAGATGCAGATCACTCCACCTAGCAGAATGCAAAACTGTTCCTGGACACAGTAAAAAGAACGTACTTCTTATTATAACAGTAAAGGCGTTAAAAGTGTGTTTGCTATTGTGACATCTTATTCTAAGGTAGATTCTGAAACCAGAGAGGAGGTCGAATCCCAAAGCCATAGTATCACCCAATTACCTGTCCATATAGAACAAAGAAATCCAGGGATAAACACAGCTCAACTTCTTAAACTCAGATCTGTGTTATATGAGGAAGGAAAGTGAGGAAGCAACTCATCGGAAAATTAACCCTCAACTACTGTCTTGCCAACCACATCTGTTTCTTCTGTTTCTTTCATTTCTTTCTACATGTGTGTTTTGCCTTCTCATAACTCTTTCCTGAATGTCTTTCTAAAGTGTTTAGTACTGGGCTCAGTTATTACACAAGTCTCCGAATTTCTCTAGACATTTTCTTCTCCCTAGATGCTACTCGTCAGAGCTTTAAAGGAGAAACATGCCTCAAGCTTCTGACACGGCCCCATTTTCTGATTCACATCTCCGAACTCTTTTTATTGACCGCGGTTGTGAAGGCTGCGGAGATGCCATCTGGTTGCCTTCTGAATTGTGTGAGGAAAGAAGAATGGGGGGACCACCTAGCAGGCCAGGAGAGCCTTGCAGAGCTGCAGGCGCAGGACACTGGCACCGCGTGAGGCACCCACCCCTCTGCAGTGTATTTCAGTCAGTCTGCCTGTTCTGTTCCCCGCTCTGTCTCTGGTGAATCCTCTCACTGCCTGCCCCTCTGGCCTATACTCCAGTTGTTTGCGTAAACAAATAATCTTAAAAAAAAAAATGTTCACAATAGTCACTTTTAATTTTTAAAAAATCACTTTAGGAGGAACTCAAAAGGGATTCCAACTTAAGCTGGGCAAAGGGTAAAAGGAACACAGAGCAAGGGGTTGTCCCAGGATGAGAAGGAGAGCCAGAAACTCTCTCAGGCTAAAAGTTAACTTAGTTAGGAAGTCAAAGTCTTGAAAAAGAAAAAGCTGTAAAGCTTTGATTAAAATTCCCATTGCTGGTTATATTTATATGCCCATTCAGGTGCTCATAAAGGCAGGGCATTTTTATTAAGAACTCTGTAGATCACTTTGAATACATTCCCGTGTACTTTTCCTTCCTCCTTTCTCCATCTTTCTATAATGATATAAATTAAAGGGCAGAGACATCAGGTGATAATGATGGATTTTCTCAGCTATTTGCCTTGTGCCACAACAAACCTTAATATTATTTTAGCAATGTGAGTTATTTGACCTAGAAGGATCAGTGTGTTCAATGCATGCGGTGTTAGTGCTGAGGAAGTAGCTTGCTTTGCCTGGGGCAATCAATAGATTGACAAACTAGCCTTTTTTAAGTCCAAGACCTATTTCATAAGAATATTAAGCTTGTGGCGTTCATACAACAAAGGGACCTGAAGTCTGTACAAAAGGTTTCACAGCTGAAAGCATTTGCAGGACACTTTTATATCTTTAAAGAGGTTCTCATATACACAGAGCCAGCCAAAGACAGGGGTAAGAGGCGGGGTGGTGGGGTGGAGTAAATAGACACAGCCATTCATCTCAAGTAACTATGGACAGGTATGAAAATACACAAACACAGCCTTGAACATGTGGCGAGGAATAAAAAGGTAGCTTGTGTGAATTATCCTGTGGCTGGTACAACTTCAAACAATGCTCCTATAGCTATTTTGAAAACATTATGTGAGAAGCAAAATAAGTGAGTAAAAGATGAAAAGCTGTGATAATGGGAAGAAGCAATATTCATGCCCTTTCCCCAGAACTCACACAGAGCCTGCCTGACCCAGCTCACACGCCTCTGTGCCCAAAGGTGGAAAAGTACTTTAAGTTTACAGGAAGCTCGCCCCAGACTGCAAGAACCTCCTGACAAATCATCCTGTTATGCCATTCTAGCTGGCAGCAGATGGGTTGGAAGGGAAATGTCAGAGGAAAAGATGTCGGGGATACAGATTTTCAGGGGGTTCAGCCCACTCAGAAAGATGCTGCCATTAGCCTTGTGATCAGTCACTGGGAACTGCTTAAATGCATTTTCCCCACTGAAAGCTAATACAGAATGTCAGTCTCTTCAGTCATTAAAGGCTACGGGGGGCCTTGCATTGGAAAAATGAGCTGCTTTCTCAAGGAAAAAAAATTTTTCCTCCAGTGGACTCCTTCACTATTATCATGGACTTTCCCATTATGGTGATGTTTATTGCTTTCCCCCTCTCCCAGGTTTTTTAAATGTCCCCTATTGAAAAGACAGAACCTCATGCAGTGAATTTTGATTAGAAGTTCGTATCATCGCTCTCCTAATACTAAGCTGGTGTTCAAAAGGTACTGTTAGAGAGGCCTGATATTCCAAGCTGGAGCACTGTAATATTTCAAACAAAGGATATGATAAATGACAAAGCAGGCAAGAAATTATTCGATTAAAAAAGACAGTGTGAGCTATTTCCCTCTAGAACATATTAATAGCCCTCCAACTGATCCCTCTGGTACCTATGTAGGGTGAAATCGAGCTTTCCCAAGCAAACCCCTGCAATGCCAATGCCAGAGAAGGGAGCTGGAGGAAGAAAATCAGCACCAGGGAGGAGCAGGCACAGCAGTAACTAGAAACATTGATTACACTCCAAATCAATGCAAGATGCTGACAGGGCTCTGTGGTAGGAAAAGCTGGCAACCAAATTGCGTCTCTTGAGCCCTGCCCATCAGTAGGTGTTACTATTCATACATGCAAATCAACAAGCACTGAGCAGAGATTAAAAGAGAGGGAGGCAGAAGATGGCAAGAAGAAAAAGACTCAGACTCAGACTGCAGATCAGAGTGGCAAGCATTATCATAAACATAAAAATTCCGAAATTCTCCCTCCGTACTGGTACACAGGTGCTTTGCTTTAAAAAAAATAATAATAAGATAAAATAAACCACAGATTCCTTTACATCAAAAAAAACTGCCTAAATTTTGTTTTATCATTGAACAGCTGTTCTTTCAAGCTCTGGCTAAGCCCCCTAAATCTCTGTCTTGATTAGTCTAATTATGCAGTTGGGGCATCTACTAAAACTCTAATGCTAACGTTGAATTTAGTTCATCAGTACCCATAGCAATATCATCACTCATTCTGTTCCATGAATCTTATCCTAGGAGTGCCTAGAGAATGTGGCTGAGGGTAAGTAAATCTAAGGGCATGTGTGATGTGGAGAATAATTACTCAGACGCCCTGGTAACAAACAGCTGAGAAAGCCCCGTAAGTAGATTCCTACTGACATAGGATTTTTTCATGATGAAGCTTTATACTTGTTCTCCCTGGAGGCTTTCCTTAGACATTAAAACTCTGACTTTTCCTTATGATGATGCACATACAGCATCACTGTAGACTGATAGACCATTTTTCAGCTGATGGGGACAACAGAGACCTTCAGAGGGGCATGTTCTCCATCCCGGGGGAGTCACTGGTAGGTTAAGAACAGTGGCTGGGTGTGAATGCTTCAGGGATCATTAGAAACATCAGTGAGGGAAAAATGTTCCCATGGCCTGGATTAACTGACGGGCCATAATCAACTTCCAGCCCTAATGCTCCAGTGGAGATATGTCAAACAGCCAGATTTGTGCTTTCCTGATCAAGCCAGGCTCTAGTTTTCCCTGGGAGGAAAATAGGTTAGACACAGGGTCAGCACATGCACCCTCTCCCATTTGGAGAAATGTGTATCTTTAAACAAGCTTTGTCAGTGAAAACCATTTTTTTTAAAGATTTATTTATTTATGCATACAAGAGCTGGGGTACAGGCCAGAGTCCAGGGAGGTGAGAGGATTCACCAGAGACAGAGTGGGGAGCAGAACAGGCAGACTGACTGAAACACACTGCTGAGGGGAGCAGCGGGGGAGGCAGGAGAGGTCTGCTGTGCCATGTGTGTCCCCTCCCTGGCTGGTGGCAGGGATTGAACTCATGCTGCAATGGCTGCAGTCTGCCCCACAGTGTGTTGCTTAACCCACTGCGCCACCAGGGAGGCCCAGTGAAAACCATTTTATTGGAAAATCTTTTCCAGATTTTGAAGCATCTTGGATTGTTAAGTAATAGCACTTTACTTTTACACTGCTTTCCTACACTGATTCATTCCATCTCGTCCTACCATACAGAAATTGTCCCATCCAGGTATCTACTGCCATGACTAATTCACCACCTATAAACTACTCTCTATAATAATTACCATCTTCTGCTTAGTTTTAAGATGTGCTAATTATTTTTGCCACGGATGTTAAAGTGTCCTAAGTCCCATTAGATCTCCCTTTAGAGCTGAGAAAACAAAGTCCTAAAAAGCTAAGCAAAACTCTCATGTTCCCAAAGTTCAGAATTAGTCTTTGATCAAATCAGATTTGACATTCTGATGGGGAAAAAATTTAAGTGAAAGATTCACATCACAGAGGAAGCAAAGTAGTGTCTTTCTCTAACCCAATCTCCTATTCCAATCACATGTCTACCAATTCTGAATTGCTAAAAAGTAGGACCTCGCAAGCAATAGTAAAGAGGTGGTCTTTTTAAAGAGGTAGCTTTTAAAGAAGAAAGTTTGAAATAAGTCAAGGGGAAAATAGAATTTAAATTAGGATTCTTATATTAAAGCAGGGAGCAAATGAAGACACAAAAAAACCAACCATAAATGAAGGGATAAAGATGATGTGATGTATAGATATAGAAATAGATATATATCCATAATACTATGGGGAAAAAAGATCAAATCTTGCCATTTGCAAAATGAATGGAACTGGAGGGAATTATCTTAAGTGAAATAAGTCAAAAGGAAAAAACCAAATGCTGATTTCACTCTTATAAGGACTATAAAAAACAAAGCAAAGGAACAGATGAAACCAAACCAAAATACATCCTAAAAATCTATTTTTTTTAAAGATGTGTTTATGCATACAAGAACTGGGGTAGAGTCTAGAGCTGGGGGTGGTGGTGAGAGGATTCACCAGAGGCAGAGTAGGGAGCAGAACAGGCATATCTGCTGAAATAACAGAACAGGCATAACAGAAATAACAGAACAGGCATATCTGCTGAGGGAAGCAGTGGGTGAGACAGGAGAGGTCTGCTGCACCAGGTGGGTCACCTCCCTGGCCAGGAACACAAATCACACTGTAGTGGGTGGGGATAGCTTCATAATATTGCCACTTAACCCCTTGTACCACCAGGGAGGCCAAGAAGATGTATTTTTATTTAAATAAAAGGAAAAGGGAGAAAGATCCCTAACCCCCATATCCAAAGATACTTTATTAAATACCTCAAACTTGTCTTTTCCACTTAACTCAAAATAAAATTTACCATTATTTAAAACATGAAGTGTGAATCCTTCTCACATTTAACCTTAGAAATTTGGTTTTCCCTTCTCATATGTTTTCATGAAAAGATATTTTACTGTCCATCATTCTTCTTATCAAATTGTTCTATGATAGTGACAGATTTTCTGCACTGATGTCAGAGACATTTTCATCTTCAGGTGAAGGAGTTGCTCTTGTGAGAAATATATTTTAAGTGTCCCATTTTGCACAAACCATAAAGGTCACTGTGGCTGTTTTCAAATACATATACAAATTCTTTGATACTCCTCCCTTTGATGGAACTTAATTCCACTCTCCTTATGTGAATTGATAGTGATTCTCTTTTAACAAACAGAATGTGGTGGAAAGATGGTACATGACCTCTGAGGGTCATGTACCCTCATTCATGAACTACGCTGTGGCTTCCATCTTGCCTCTCTCTCTTAGGTCACTCTCTCCAGGGAAGTCAGCTACCATATTGTGAAGACACTCAACCAACTGGGTAGAAGGGTCCATTTAGGGAGGAAATTTAAGCCTCCATCCAACAACCTGCACAACATTCAGGTATGTAAATGAGCCATCCTTAGAAGTAGATCATCCAGCTCTATTTAAGCCTTCAAAAGTCTGTGTCTGTAGCCAACATCTTGACTGTTACCTCAGGAGAGATCCTGAGCCAGAACGCCCTACCAAAGCTCCTCTGGGATTCCTAAACCTAGAAACAATGTGAGATGTGAATCCTTCCTTTTTAAAAAATTTATTTATTTATGTATACAAGAACTGGGGAACAGGCCATAGACAGGGTAGGGCAGTGAGAGGATTTACCAGAAACAGAATGGGGAACAGAATAGGTAGACTGACCGAAATACACTGTTGAGGGGAGCAGCGGGTGAGACAGGAGAGGTCTGCTATACTATGTGGGTCACCTCCCTGGCTGGGAATCCAACTCATGCCACAGTGACTGCAGATAGCTTCACAGTGCCGTGACTTAACCCCTTGCACCACCAGGGAGGCCCCAAATGTTCCTTTTTAATCCACAGAGTTTGGGGATAATTTGAACTACAAAAATAGGCAACCAATATGTTCACCATTGTCAATAAAATTATTGTGCCCCTTCCCTGTGTGAGACATATGCATGGGTCTCATGCATGTGTGCATGTGTGTGTGTGTGTACAGCAGCCTTTCTGGCGAAGTCATGCATTTTCTTCAGTGATAACACTGGATCTTGGAGGTAAGTTTTGAAACAGGAATCTACAGTAAGATCATCAACTCAACTCATTGGGAAAAACAGAATTTCCCTACCCATTCATTTCTTTATTCTGGAAGGGATTTTTGTTTGTTGTTTCAGAACAAGTCATGCTATTATCTTGAGTGTCTTCAGAATCTGACACTGTGCCATATTTATGTTTTGTCCTATTTGTTGCCTTCCAACTGCAGCTGAGACACAGCAACATTTTCAAATAATAGGCAAAGAAAACAAATTCTTGGAAGAAAGCTGTCACCCAATTTATTGGCAGCACAAAACTGTGTTTTTAGCTAACAGGACACACATAAATATTCCTGATGCCTGCTTACTCTGAATGTTATGTCTCCCTGGCTTGTCATTAACAATACAGATCAACACCCAAGACTCACGAATAAGGAAGGCACACCAATGTTGACAGAATGACAGTGCCTGTGGATGGCTCAGATGATCGAGCAGCTATTTAGAAAAGCTCATCTCAGATACTAACTCTCTGACAGTGAACTGAGCAAGCTATTTCATGTGCTTTCCCCTTTATAGCTGGTTCACTTTATGAAGTTCTAAGACATGTCTGCCTAACCGCTCAGCGATGTTTCCTCTCCTCTGTACCCCTTAGGCTAGTGTCCTTCCTCTCCAGGGCACTGAGTCATTCTGGACCCATCTAGAACCTCTCTCCAGATGAGCTGTGCACTTGAGCTCCAATCCAAGTACCAGTTCCTGGAGGGAGCTGGGGCCCTTGGTGTTCTCTGTGCCCAGTCATTAGCTTTTCAGATTTAGAAAATAAAGAAGAAAAAGGAGGAGGGAGGAGGGAAAGAAAGTAGGTCACTCATAACTCGAAAGATCTCTTGACTCTGTGTGCCTCTTGTCTGGTAATGAGTAAACGCCAACTCAACTCATTGGGAAAAACAGAATTTCCCTACCCACTCATTTCTTTATTCTGGAAGGGATTTTTGTTTGTCGTTTCAGAACAAGTCATGCTGTTATCTTAGGTGTCTTCAGAATCTGACACTGTGCCATATTGTTAAGGGAGCAACACACATCAGTGCCCCACACGTTAGGGCACAAATTGAAGCAGAACAGTCCAGTCAGAGACAGTCTGGCTGTGAATCCTTGCTCAGCCATTTCTCAGGTTTGTGAGCATCAACGAGTTACTTATTCTCTGTAAGCTTCAGGTTCTCAGCTATAAAATGGGATGATAAACTAGTTCCCATCCCTCAGGGTTACAAGGAGATCAAAGGAAGCTTTATAGGAAAAATACTAAACAATAGCTGGCTTATAGCCTGTGCTCAGGAGACGTTAGCTGCTATTATTTTTTATCATAAGCATGACAGCTCAGGCAGCAGAAGTTGTGTTTCTCAATTAGCCCTCTGGTAAAGAACAACTACCCATCTAAGAACTGGAGACAGACCTCCCTACTCTCTCTCTTTCCTGCTTCTCATTGTTCTACAGCCTTCCATGGAAGCAGTCACATCAACTTGGAAGAACAGCACCCAGGAGTCAAATGAAGTCTTAGTTAAGGCAGATCACAACTAGAGGGGAGTTCTGGGTATGGATAACCTATAGTTAGCACCACTCCGGTGAGTCCAGATACCAGGGTAGAAGAAATGGCATCCACCTGGTTCTGAAGCAGGCTATAGATATAAATATTTTGCAAGGAGTATGCTTAAAACCAGACACAATACATTGAAAGGCACCATCTCCAGCTTCAGCCCAACTTATAAAATTAGGCAGTCACCTGCAGGGCTTAGTCTGTGGGGAACCCTTAAAACTTATAATCTGTAGTTTCAACCCCAATGTCCAAAAATAGATGACTAAATCAAGAAGATGTGGTATATATACATAATGGGATACTGTTCAGCAATCAAAAAAGATAAACTCATGCCATTTGCAGCAACATGGATGGAGCTAGACGGGATTATGCTCAGTGAATAAGCCAGAAGGAAAAAGAAAAATATCGGATGGTTTCACTTATAGGATGAATATAGGGAAACCAAATAAGGGATCAGGGAAAAAATAATAACAATAATAATGATTAAAATAAACAACAAAACTAGCAGGCAACCATAAATCAGAGACATTCTGTGAGGGCAAAGGAGAAAAAGAGACCAAAACAGGGGAGAGAAGAGCACAAGGGACTATCGTGATGTTGCACAAGTAAATTGGTGGTTGGAATTTATGGTGAATACACAATGATATAAAAGATAGAAATAAAAATAATAATAAAAAGATTATCCTGCCCTCTAAAAAATTAAATATATTTTTACTTACAAAAGAAAAAGAATGCAGTTTCTATATCAAGGACAAAGACTTTTATTCCATAAATGGGTATATTTCAGTATATAAATATGACTGGAGAAGTAACCCAAAATAGCTGTTATCAAATCATCTTTTCTGAAAGAATTTTAAGGGGGTGGACTACAAGGGGAATGGAAAGACAACAGAAGGTGGGAAATGGCTGAGTGGGAGGTAAGACTCGTGAGCTATGGCTTCTAGGAAGTAGAAACCAAAACAGGATGAATAGGCAAGAAATTTATTAGGCCGAAATGCCAATGAGAAAAAAAAAATGTAGATGGAGCAATGAAGTCATCAGAATACAATGCAGGTCTGAGTCTGAGTGAAAGAGAGGGAGAAGAAAGGAAAGAAGACTCAATGGAAGCATCTTAGACTAAAGAGCAGTCCTGAGTTCAACAAGGCCATAGGAGCACCTGAACCAAAGTTGCCCATCAAGAGTCCCACATCAGGGGCTCCCGGGTGGCCTCGGGATTATGTCTCAGTGCTACCACCATGATGGCCTGAGTTTGATCCCCATTGAGGGAGCCAGCCCACTCCCGGCAGCAGACTTCTCCTGTCTCACCCACTCCTCACTGTATTTCAGTGGATCTGCCTGTTCTACTCCCCACTCTATCTCTGGTGAATCCTCTCATTCCCACACCTCTGACCTACACTCCAGTTCTTCTATGCAAAATAAATAAAATAAATAAATAAATCTTACAATTTCTACAATAATTAAAGGAATAATTTTTTTTAAAGATTTATTTATTTATGCATACAAGAGCTGGGGTACGGGCCAGAGTTCAGGGAGGTGAGAGGATTCACCAGACAGAGTGGGGAGCAGAACAGGCAGACTGACCGAAACACACTGGGAGGGCAGCAGCAGAGGAGGCAGGCAGGAGAGGTCTGCTGCGCCATGTGGGTCCCCTCCCTGGCCGGCGGCAGGGATCGAACTCGTGCTGCAGTGGCTGCGGTTTGCTTCACAGTGCGTTGCTTAACCCACTGCGCCACCAGGGAGGCCCGGAATAATTATTTTTTAAAAAGAATCCCACATCTCCCAGAAATAGGCCTGCCTCAGTATTCCAGCCCCATTCCAGCACTGGTTCAGAGTCAGTTGAGGGTAGACATGGACTTGGTAGAACATAGTCAACAAAACTGAAGGACACTGAGGTGACGGTGCACTGGTGGAATGGTGGTGGGAATCCCTAGGGACCACAGTTAATGTCAAATATCTATATAAATAAAGAAAAAAATTTTTTAGATTTATAAAAAGTAAAAATAAAAAAACCTGAAGGACCTCTTCCAGTTACTGAATGAGTCAAGGAGATGGAATGTACAATATCAGGAATATAACCAATAACATGGTATTAAAAATTTGAAAGTTGCTAAGAAAAAATTACCAAGTAGACTGTTAGGATAATTATTTTGCAACGTGCAACTGTTGAATCATTGTGTTAGACACCTGAAACTAATGTTGTGTGTCAATTGTACTTTGATTTTTTTAAAACTGTATCATAAACTTGAAAGCTGCTAAGAAAGTAAATCTCAAATGTTCTCACCACACACACAATAATTATGTGAGGTGATAGATGTGTTAGCTAACCTAACGTATAATCATTTCACAATATAGACATGTATCAAATCATCACATTGTATACCTTAAACCTATACAGTGGTATACATCAATTATACCTCAATAAAACTGGTAAAATAAAAAGCAATTTTTTTTAATATACTATGGGGTAAGAAGGGGTAAGAGAGGATCACTTGTCTTTGACCTTGAATTGAACCTCAATCACTATAAAAAGGGATCCAGGCTTTGTGAGAGCACAAAGTTGGCTAAAAGAGCTATTTATTGGCAAATAACTGTTTTCAGTTCCCTAATAGCCATTATGAGACTCTATGGGTACCTGATAAGAGTGCTGCTTGACTGAAGAGGTGCATTACAAAATAGAAAGAAAGGAAGATACACTAAGACTGTCTCT
Organism: Galemys pyrenaicus; assembly: GCA_019455555.1. Classification (NCBI taxonomy): domain Eukaryota; kingdom Metazoa; phylum Chordata; class Mammalia; order Eulipotyphla; family Talpidae; genus Galemys; species Galemys pyrenaicus. The sequence continues at coordinate 3,992,197 of JAGFMF010011644.1, read as the reverse complement.
GAATGTCTTATTTTAAAATGTCCTTGAAGAAGTTTGCTTTGTGTTCTATGTTTCTGAAGTGTAACAGGAAGTATATTCACAAATTTTATCCCAATCATATGGAACATTCAGAGGATTACTATAGTCAGAAGTAACTCAACCTAAAGAGTAAAATATTTAAAACAGTATTATCCCAAACAGAAAAAGAAACTGGGAAGTACTTAACTATGCTATTTTAGTACTAATACTTTTTAAAGATTTTATAGACATTCTATGTAAATAAAATAATTCTTTCTTCAAACACACATAGGAATTTGATTTTTTTTTTCCAAACTCTGTAGGGCTTTATTTGTTTTGCATTTACTCCTGGGATCCAAAAGATAGGTTGCACTTACACAAAAATTATTTGTCTCATTCATTTGTTAGGTTTGAATATTCATCTCTTCTTGAATAGCAGACTGATTGTGACATTAAAATCTTGCATAATTTGTTTAAAGATTTTACTTAATAACTAAGCTTAATATGCATTCAAAACAGCTTCTGAGCAGCAACAGTTCATTCACTTGCTCCCTTGCTACCTGCCCAAGTGTGAGCTGAGGCAGCACCAGCTCCTGCCTCCTGACCTGTCTGCGTCACGCTCAGACTAGAACGCCTTCCAGGCTGGGAAACAAGCACAGTTTGCACTCCACATGCCACTGCTGCTTTATTAGTGAATCCACGACCCCTATGTTGTCCATATTGTAAGTATATTTTAACAAAGAGAAAGTATATATTAAGAGAAAAATCAAATAACTGGCTAAAGCCACACTGTTGCTAAAGGCAGAAGCTGGGGCTGACGCCCAAAACATCAAGACACCAAAATACAGATTTCGGTCTATACTGCCTCTATTACACCAGGAAATGCACTTTATATCACTTTACATATATCACTTTACATATATCACTCCTTCAAACACCAAGACAAAGTGTCTTTCTTTGTTAAGGTGGCTTTAACAATGACTGGGCAGCTTATTAACAACGAATTTATTTCTCACAGTTCTGGATGCTAGGAGGCAAAGATCAGGGTGCCAACAGGTTAGATTCTGATGAGGCCTTTTTCCTGGTTACACAAGACAACTTCTTGCTTTGTCCTCATTTGGTGGCTAGGGTAAGAGATCTCTGTGGGATCTCTTTTTTAAGTACATTAATCCCATTCTTGAAGGCTTCACCCTCATGACCTGATCACCTCCCAAAGGTCCCAGCTACTAATGTCATTACAATGAACGTTAGGATCCCAAAATATGGGATCCCACTTTTCACCACCCGCACCTCTGTCCTACACCCCAGCTCTTATATGTACAAATAAATCTTAAAAAAAAAAAAAAAAAGAAATACCTACTTGTCTTCCTCCCAGCCCTCTTCTGGAATTCCTCAAACCTGGGACCTAGTGCTGAGAGCCAGAAAGGTGCCCTCTCTTCGCTGATGAAGTGACTTTGGGAAAGTTCAGGGTAATCTAAAGATGGAGGCTGGTTGCCAGGAAAACCAACCCTGTGATTGGGAGGCGGAACTTTCAGTCTTATTCTCTATCTCCCAGAGGTAGAACTCGTCTAGTGCCCAAGAATATATGTATTATGCCTAAGTAATGACACCTTCATAAAACCCCAAAAAGTTGGGGTTCTGAATGCTTCCAGATTAATGAACATGTGGAGATCCAGGGGAGTGACATATGTGGAGAAGATATAGAAGCTCCACGCCCTTTCCTTGCATCTTGCCCTGTGTATCTCTTCCGATTGACTGTTCCTGTTATATGCTTTTATAATAAATGAGTGCTGTAGCAAGTAAACTGGTTCCCTCACTTGGAAGCCACTCTGGAAAATGAACCAAGCCCAAGGATTCATGGAAACCTTGGGTTTACAGTCAGTCAGTCAGAGGCAGGGGGCAACCTGGACTTGTGACTGGCATCTGAACTGGAGCAGACTTGTGGCTCTGAGCCCTTAACTTGTGGGATCTGACAGTACTGTCATGTAGAGAATGCCAGAATTGAGTTGCATTGCAGGACACCCAGTTAGTGTCTGAGAATTTCTTGGCACGGGGGAAATAACCTACATACTGTATTGAGATCAGAACTGTGTGGCACACAGAGGTCTCCGAGTGACCAGCCCCCTCATTCACATTGTTTTGTACTAATAATTTTGTACATGTGATTTTGAGTCTTTTATTAAAGGTTTTCTGTTTTTTGCCTTAATGATCTACTGTGAACATCTTTTTATATACATATTTAATTTTTAAAGCCATAACTTTTAATGGTTATGCTCCATCTTAAGTGTATCATGTGCTAAGTTTTCTCTTATTGGACCATTCATTACATTGTTTCCATTTTTTGTACAATGTGTAAAACTACCATAAAATTCTCATATATAGATTTTTGTAAATCTTTTTCTCTATTAAGTGAATTCCTAGATGTGGAATTACTGAGTCAAAGTCAGTGTTTTCAAGACTCTTGATGTAGCAACATAGCCTCAAATTGCCCAATGAAATGATAATACTAATTCTTCTCCCACTAGCAATACATAGAGTGCATTTTTATTCCCGATGTCACCTATGTACATCAGTTTCCTCATCTGTAAAATGGGAAAATCAGTCTGTACCTACTAATACCATCATGTTGATTACATTAGTTATATAAATGTTTGGGAAATGCCCGTCCTCTCTTCACCTATACACTTGTAACTTTTCAAAATATTTGCTATTTTTTTCAGTTAAAAAATAATACATTGTTACTTTAATTTCTATTTCTTTCATTATTATTGAAGTTGAAGGCAGGTCCCTTGAGGCCCCTTTGCAAACCTAACTTACATGACCGGTCCGAGCAGCTGACTATTTCACTTCTAGGGTAATTATCTGAGTATCACAACGTGGTCATATTTGCCAAAGCACATGGTTTGCAATCTGTTTAACAGAAAATAATTAAACCAAAGGTAGAAAGCTTTTGTCAGAGCTATAGTAGGTATCTATGAAATGTGAAGCTTTATTATTTCTGATAAGCATGGATCTAAAAGTAATTTATTGGGGCCTCCCTGGTGGCGCAGTGGGTTAAGCAAAGCACTATGAAGCAAACTGCAGCCACTGCAGCACGAGTTCGATCCCTGCTGCAGGCCAGGGAGGGGACCCATATGGCGCAGTGGACCTCTCCTGCTGTGCCTGCTGCTCCCCTCAGCAGTGTACTTTCGTTGATCTGCCTGTTCTGCTCCCCGCTCTCTGTGGTGAATCCTCTCACCCCCCCCCCCAACACCTCTGGCCTGTACCCCAGCTCTTGTATGCAGAAATAAATAAATCTTTAAAAAAAATAATAAAATAAAAGTAATTTATTAACAGATCAATAGAGAGTCACAGAGATTTGCCCCCTGCCACCCATTTCTAGTTGTGACCTTAATGAGAAATTAATTGCTAAGCCTCAATTTCCTCATTTAAAAAGAAAGGAAATGATGGTACATGTCTTGTAGAATCATCCCCAAGAATTAACTTAGACTATATATGCTAACACAATTTCTGGCACCCAAACAAACAAACAAAAAAACCCAGGAGGAGAGGCCTTATCTTGATTAAATGAAATTTTTGCAGCTGAAGAAAAATCAGTCAATAGCAATTAATAATAACTATGTAACACCCCATTTTGTAAGTCACTTTCTCAGGCACTATTTTATTATATCCTCTGAATATTTCCATGAGATAGAAATAAAACACCTGTTATGTATGGCTCTTTTACAGGTAGAGACAACTGAAGGCTGAGCAAGGTTACAAGCTATGTAGTTAGTAAGAGGAAAAGTTTCAACTTTCTGCTTCTAGAAGCAAATATCTCAACATTTGTTAAAAACCTAAAAGTCCAGAGACTCCTTGAGACACCATATTACAGTCCCTATAGTCATTCAGTAATTGGAAATGTTGTCTGGTATATTCAGTCTAAGGAATACTGTCAGGACTTGGGAAGTACAGTAAACAGTTGCCGGCTTGAAAAAGCATACTAAACAATAGCTAAATAACATTAAGAGCAATTATCATTTTTCCAGAATCACAACTTGCTCTAAATTACCTTCAATGTTATGTACAACTCAAAGAAACCATCACAGCTGTCAAAACTTCCATACCACAAAACTACTCAAGACAGGTTTAAAAGTCAAGTCCAAATGCCCTCTGCACCTCTGAGACCTCACAGCCTCCCACACTTGGAGTTGTTGATTCTTTCCCACGCTCTCAAGCACTCTCCTCATTTGCTTTAAAGAGTATTTGCATAAAGGTCACGGTAAACTTTAGGTCCAAATTATTAAAATGAAAATCCTCTGTCCTGAGGTGTAACCTAGCGAAAACAGAATTTTTTAAAACTCCTCCACCATTTTTCTTTAAGTTTTTCCACAACTGAAGAATCATAAAATGACAGGGAAAACAATTCATTGAGATTGAAAACAGCCTATCACTCTTCACAGATCACTGTAGCATTTGAATATAGCCCCTTGAATATAGCCTCGTTCTGTGTTCCCAGCTTCAAGTCAGGACCATTCATAGTTCAGCACTTCATAATTACATACAATTAACAGCTCCGAGGCTGAGCAGCAGAGTGACTGGTAAGCGCTGAAAGCTACAAATCTGTTTTGCAGTAGTGTATATTTTTTTCTCCCTTGATTTTCTTTATTGTTGTTTTGCTTGTTGCCTATTAGCATACCTCTGGGGAATGTTTCAAAGATGCAATGTTAACGAGCAAACACTTGTGAGATTGCCAGCCATTTCAGTAGACTTTTCTTTCTTTTCAGGGCACAGAAAGGGGGGAAATGAACTGACACATTGTTAAGCAGCAAAATAGAATTATGCAGAGAATGCAAAATTATGCAAAATATTATTTATGCAGAGCACATCCCTGAAGAATTCAGGGCATCATTGATTAGCAATAAGAGTAGGAAAAGATCTGAATATTACTGTCTACTAAAGAATTTTGTTAAAACATCAAGGATATTTCAAATGCAAGAAGTAGGAGTTTCTCTGTCCCTAAGCTAATAAGGCAATGAACTAGGTGAGTGGAAAAAAAGGTGGAAATTTGCAAGGAGGGTAGACATACAAAGAAACTCAATGTTCACTAGAAGATATTAATAATGAAAACAATGGCATGAACACAACTAACATTTCCTGTGTCACAGGCATTGTTCTAAATGCCTCACATGTGTTAATACATTTATCCTCACAACAATTTATATGATAAGTAAAGTGATCAATCCTTTCTTTGGCTGAAGAAACTAAGACTCAGAGTAGCTTGCCTGAGTTCACACAGTGAGTAAAGGAGCAAAGACAGAATTGGACCCCAGAAACCTGCTCTGACACTCTAATACTCATAACTAAAGATTGTAACTCCACTGTTGTGGAGTTCTAGGGCCATGGTTCTAAATTCTTAGGTTCACAGACCCCTCGAAGCTGATGAAAACAATGGACATATCTTCAAGAAAACCTATATAAGCTCATACCAATTTTTACAAAGAATTCCAACAGTCCAGGGGTCTCTTGAGATACCTACTGGGATACTTGGAGAGACCTCTGTTCTAGATGAAAGAATGAAACTGATGTACGAGATTAATTCTGGACACTCACAGATGCAATAAATCTCAGAAATCCCAAGCCAGCTCTCTTGTGGTTCAATGGGACAGGACACGTGTGCCACTGATGTCCTTGGCAGTTCTAATTTGTTCAATTAGCATTCATGTTTCCTCAATGACCTTACTTCCCAAGAGCAGCTCGTATTACTATTTATGACAAATGGAAGGAAGGGAGGGAGGAAAGAAGGGAAGTCTGTTCTGTAAATGTCATCCTGCTACGAATGCCTCCATTCCCTGGGACTTCTGAATAACTCAGATCTCATGTCCTCCTTTTTCTCAGAAACTTTATTCTTTCAGAACTTCCAGAGGGTATAGGCACCTGTGGTGCCAGGAAGGGCACAGAGCAGGTTATCTATGATTCTGGGCAGACAGGTCAAGGAAGGAGTCTTGGAGCCCTCAGTGGCTTTTTATGCTTTTATTATCAGAGGCGACCAGTTACACGGCAGGTAGGGGGCCAGGGCGCCAGGAGGCTGGGAGGCCTCCTAGCCCCTGGTGCATCTTCACTCTCTGGGCTCTCTAGCCTCTCTCTCTGTCTCTTTTCTTTCTCTTTCTTCTCTCTGCTTTTCTTCTGCTCTGCTGCTGGCATCCTCATGATGCCGTCCTTATATGCCCGTGTCTAAGGCCAGGTGCACCCACTTGTGCGTGCCCACTTAGGCATGCGTGCAGGACCTCAGGTGTCCATCATTACACCAATGGTGGGAGGTCGGAAAAGCATAATACTTTTCCATTTACCCTACAGCACCAGATGAACAGAAAAATCTGTTTTCTTTGCAAAGAAAAAAAATAATAATTATATTGGTGACTTGCAACTTGCCAATATATCCAGCACAGTCATACAAGTAGAATCAATATTTTCCAGGCCAGTGGAATTTGAGGGCATTGCCCAATGTACCAAAATCTAGGCCCTGCCCACGGTACTCACAAGAATCTTGGGGATTTCCATGGGATCTTGGGAATGGGTAGAGAGAGGAGAAGGGACATGTAGCCTGGGGATGGGGTGGAAGCCAGCAGGGGGAGATCATGAGAAGTTCTGAGCCCTGAAGAAGTCAGAATGATTGGCACATACCTTGAGCCAAGAAACTAGAATTTTATCCTTTCAGTCGTTGACTCTCAAATTTTAGAGTCCATAAAAGTTACCTGAGTTAAAAGTACAGATCCCTCACCTACTCCCAGAGCTTCTGAATCAATAGGTACATGTTTGGCAGGCAGGCGATTCTAATGCAAATGGTCTACAGCCCACACTTAGAAAAACAGTTCCACTGAAAGCAAGGGGAGGGCTGTTAGCAAACTGAATGGCTTACTGACAGAAGAGCTATGTTTATAGCCACTGTGCAGAGGGCAGTGGGCACACAGCAAGCCACTGTCCCCTTAGGCCATGTCCAGAGTGATTCCGGGCTGTGACAATCCCATTCAAAGACACTCTGTCCTTACATCAGGAGACAGGAACAAAACAACCCCCACCATTCAAGACAACTACCTGCGTGTGTGGCCCATCCCCAGAGGACTTACCCACAGAAAGTGCCAGTCATGGAGCCTGGCCTTCCTAGGTGGACAGTAAAGATTGAGAACAGAATCTCCTCCTGGAAGGCAAAGGAAGTCTAAGTTCTTCACTCACCAATTCAGAAATCTCATGATAACAAATTCTCAGCAGCCACTTTGGTCAGCAAAAAGCTACTGTTTCCCCCAGGACAAGGCTGGTAAAAAGAGCAGCCCCTGGTCATGGCTTTGTTCCCTGGCTTTATAAGGGGAGGTTGGAAGTACTTTGGAAAGAAGCTGTATAGTAGCAGTATCTCTCTAGGCTTCTAGTAGTTTCAGCTGCTGCTGGCTGCAGCGGGAAGATGTTGCCCAGATCTTTGTACTTAACTGTGATTACTCTGCCTGCGAATGTTACTGAGAGTCTGCACTCAGCAGCTGGGTAGCTTTGGATTTACTCTCCTGGAAATCAGCAGGTTGGAAACATTCATTTAGTCCTTTCAAAGAACTGTTTGAGAACCTTTCAGCCAAACTCCCCAGTGAGCACAGGATCTACTCTCAGAGGCACCAAACAACCTGGGTGTGGGCAACACATCACGAGCACTGAGGAGCAATCTGAGACCTGCTCCTGCTCAAAGGGTTTCATTGATGATGAGCAGATGCAAGGGTTCAACGCCAACGCCAGGGGGCCCCAGTGCAGACCTGCCTGATGCTCCGGCTTCAAGATTCATCACATCCCGAGGTTTGACTCAGCCTCACCACTTGGAAGCAATGTGTGATGTCCCTTGATCAGCCGGTAGGATGTAACTGCGTAAATATTTGCCCAGGCTCATGCTAACAGTTAACGAGTTTCTGCTGAAATGGATCAGGCTTCTCACCAGACATGTGGAAAAGGGTAAATACCTTCCCTCTTACACTCTGGTCAGTGTTTACTTCACTAAAACACTCCATTATTGCAAAATGAGTAACAGAAGGGACGTGGGGCGGGCCCGTTTTGTGGTGATTAAATGCAGGGTAATTGTCGAAATTATTTGCATTTGTCTGAATAACACTAACTTTTAAGACTATGTCATTTAAAGCAAATTGTTGGATATTATTTCTCTGGCAGCAATAATCAGGCATTTTTCATAAAATGGCTTTCTTGCAAGAAAATCGCCAAATAATGGCACAAAAATACCCAGTTCCAAATATAATGAAGCATGAGGTGGCAAAGTCAAGATTAAAATGGCTCTCACGCTGCGGATACAGACTAGAGTCACTGAAATGATGTCTTGCTGTTCCTGAGCTCACTGGGAGCCGCTGCTGAGGCGCTAATGGGCCCCACACAGGTCTTTAGAGTGGCTTCCTCACAGGACGTCTGTAATAACTGGGCTAAGGGGTAGACCAGATGAAGTAAATGCAGGGCCCTGCACTACTGGGAGAACAAAAGCGTCTCTGCACCAGAGGAGATGTGCCGGCTTCTGCCCAGGTCGTAGGCTGGTTCTGACAGTCTATCTGTTTGTCCCCTTGTTCGTGAGGCTAACAAAACATATCTCATGAAATGTACATACAAGACCCCCACACGGCCCATGGAGCCAGAGAACTCTGGAATCCCAAAGCTGATTGTTTTCCTGTTACCACCTTGCTTCTAAATTCACCAAAAAGTAGGGGAAGGGCAGGCTCCTTTAAAGAGTATCACCTTTTAGAATTAAATCTTAGTCATACCTTTCCCTGTAACCCTAGTACCACTAAAAGTTGCCAATGAATCCTGGTAATAACATCTATGTTAAACTCTCAAATAAGAACTACAGTTTAGTAACAACACATAAAGGGAGACATCCTATACCTCTAAAATACAAAAAAAAAAAAATTAAGTCAATCTTACCTCAATAAAAAACTTTAATTCAAGGAGACAAAGACAGACTGGGGACACCTGGTGGGGAGGGGGGGAGGGTTGAGGGAAGATGGGAGCACGAGGGACTGAGGTGATGGTGCACTGGTGATATGGTGATGCGGAATACATGGGGATTACAATTTATGGCAAGTATATGTAAATTTTAAAATATTTTATATTAATAAAATTTTTTTAATTTAATTCAAATTAAATATTTTTTAAAACCCTTCTGATTCATTTTATTTATTGTTTCCAAATTTGTCTTCAATCCCTTTTGACAAATGTGTGCTGAGTGTCTTTATGAACCTGTACCTTCCCAATATTACTCAGATAAAGAAAAAGTACTTCCTTTAGAGGTCAAGGCCAACAGTCCCATCCTATGTCCACCTACAGCCTCTCCTATTCCTCACCAGTCACCCCTCCCAAAAGGTTGTCTCTCACGAGCTACTCCATATCCGTTCTCCACTAATTTTATTTTTTAAGATTTATTTATGCATACAAGAACTGGGATACATGCCAGAGATGCAGGGAGTGAGAGGATTCACCAGAGACAGAGCGGGGAGCACAACAGGCAGACTGACTGAAACACACTGCTGAGGGGAGCAGAGGGCCAGGCAGGAGAGGTCTGCTGTGCCATGTGGGGCCCCTCCCTGGCCGGCAGCAGGGATCAAACTCGTGCTGCAGTGGCTGCGGTTTGCTTCATAGTGCATTGCTTAATCCACTGTGCCACCAGGAAGGCCCACATTCTCCACCAATTTTAAAAATGCCTCACAGTTCCTCCACAGCATTCATTCTCACCGTCCTGCGATGCATCACATTCATTCCCAGTTCCATTCCTTACTGGAAATCTCTGCCCACTCTACTACTCATTCTCAATATGACTATACTCCCTCCCAAGTGCTCCTCATGGTTTATGCCACACTCACTAAATATATGCTGAGAGCTCTACTCTATAATGTTCTTTCTTTCCTACATTGGCCTCACTTAAATATTCCATTTTTCTCTTTGAGTTCATGTATGGATAGTTTCTTCCAACTGGGATTTGAAATTTGTAAAACTGGAAGCCGAGTCTTTTCATGCTTTTTTTTGTGGATTCACCCTACGTTCATCTACTTCCTATGGTAAACCAGTCATGGCTCTCAAAGCTCAAAATCATTACTTACTATTGAATATGTACTGGGTGAATGAATAAACAATTGTTGGTTTCATAAATAAATTTGGAAGCCAGCAGGCTCATTTGTGTTCCATAGTTGCTTTTTTCTTGTGGGGAGGAACTGCCTAATAAACACAAACACATTCACCCTGTGTATTTTTAACAGGTGGGAAGTTATCTTTGCATGAGTAGTGACATCATTTTAAACACTGAGTTTGACACTCCCCATCACAGTAGGAAAAGTAATCCAGACACCACCATGTAAGTCATCCTACTGTGGGGACAGAAAATTACAAATAGATGCAAAAAAGGGGGTTGGAAAAAAGAACATGTATACCGGTTTATGGATAACACCAGCTATAAATTGCATGATCATTTAAAAAATATTAAGCCACTATCAAACCAATCTCCTAAAAAGAGTCTCTCTTTCTTTATTGGAGTGACTATAACCATAATTAGAAAACCAACACATAGGCTGGTATTTTGCCAAGGACACCAAACAATTACATAAGTTGATGGTCTGCTGTGGTAGAATTGCCTCTATTAATGAAGACAATGAGTTCCTAGGAACAATCTTTTGTCAGAAACTTGTTAAAATGGGAGGCAGAGAATTCCCCTCAGTAGAAAAGACCTAACATACAAATGGCTAGATGCAAAACCACTATAATGACAATTCAGTGAACAGCATAAGTGATCAGTCTCAGATTTTCCCTGGCTTTGGATGGGGGAGAGATGGGTGCTGACATGGGATCAGGAAGATTGAGGGACCGAGGACACTAAAGTCCAACCACACCGAAGTCCACAGACATAGGTGCCAAAAATGAGACAGAGGAACCTAGAACTGGGGCCAATTCATTTTTTTTTTTTTCAAAATGGTACAAACTCAGGTGCCTGTTAGATGGAGCTGCACACCAAGAGCATCTGGTGCCTGGTTGCTGGCTCTATACCCTCTGGCAGCCGAGAGTTCTTCAGCCTGATAAAGAGACCCTCATGCCTTCAAAAAACCATCCCCAGTGGAGTTCCTGTCATGTGGCTGGTGCTGAATGTGTCAGCCTACAGTGCTTCAGACTGTGGGGGTCACCAAGATTTCCCCCTCAGTCCTTACACCACTGGCCGAGAACCATGTGTCCATTCCAACGCTGTCCACTTACCAGACAGGCTTTATTGTGGTGCCAAGGCAGGAGCTTTCCCATGATCCACATGCTACCCAGGAATGCAACTTACCAAGAAGACCGCCACATGTGGTGCATTCCATCCAGAGCCCACAGAACCACTTGCAGGGTCTCACTGGACCCAGGGAAGAAACCAGCCATTGCCACTGCCCTCATCAATATGCTCTTCTTTCCTCACTCACAGTGCACCCAAGGGGACAGTTTCTGCAGTCCTGGATAGACCCAGCTCCATCACATTCTTTGTTTTTTCCCTCATCAAGGCTTTATCTCCATCATCATGGAGGCTGAGACTGAGAAAACTTCCCAGTGACCTCTGGCTGACCAGATTCTCAGGGGGACTGTGGAGGATGGGCCACATCGGTGAACAGCCCCGAGGCTTTGATGAATGTGGGATCTTGGCCAGATTGTGGGTTCCCTGGCTGCAGCAGATGTCTCTGTCTACTACATCAGCACCTTCAACTTTAACTATGCCCTGGTGGCCCAGGATGGAATAGCAGTACCACTGAGGTCCTCCAGCCAAGGCAGGAGGGTCTGGATTCCTGAAGACAAGGAGAATGTCAGCCTCCATATTTTCTCCTATCCCTAGGCATCCAGAGACTTCTCTAAACTATTTCCTCAAGTTCTGGGACAAAATTACCTACACCATCCCCTTTTCCCACAGGGAAACCCCACATTCTGCTCTACATAAACTGTGCACAGGCACCAACTCTCATGCAGATACATGTGTCTGTCCACACGGAGACACACAATGCTTCCTATTGGCTTCCAATAGGGTTCCCCTGCCCCAGCAATCCCTACAAGGCCTCAGTGTTTGCGTTTTTCCTGCCTGAGTCATCTCCTTTCAGCACCCAGCTGGCCAACTGCTCCCTAGCCCTTATCTCCATTTCGCCTCTGGCTGGGTGGCCTTCCATGCCAGGGGAGTTCTGACAGTGCCTCTTCCTCTTAGGGCCTCCAAGAAAAGTGTTTGCACACCTCATTCTTCCTTTTTTTTTTTTTTTTTTTGACTTGTGAATAAAGTGCTCCCAGTAATAAACAAAAATGGCATAAACAAGTCCTGGATTGCACAATTTATATAGGCTAGAGGTTTATTCTTTTTAACACTTCTGTTGTTCTAGATACTCCTTTCCAGAAAATTCCTTCATCAAGTATCAGCATTTACTGTCAGTTCCAAAAATGGTGTACTTGCAATGGTAGATGAGTAAACAGAAGCATCCACGGTTCGATTTTTAGATTCAGTGAGGTTTCTGCATAATTTGCTATGTAATGTGAAAATTCCTAGTTGTATTTGTTCTCAAAAGCCAACTGAACTCACAGAATTGCAAGTCGCAGCTCCTCATGACCTTTCCTAATATAGGTTAAAATACTACAAATTTGAGGAAAATTACATTTTTTCCATTAAGGATCATGCAGTGATCACACTTGATTTTTTCATATTTGGCAAACTGACAGATGACAGTGCCTGTGATAATAGTGATAGAGGCCCCTAATTATCAGCCCAGATAAATTAATACATTCTTACTCTGAGCCTCTCTTCAACTAGTACAGCCAAGCACTCTCATTAAAGTTGAGTGAAACAGAAGGCACCTTCTGGGGAGTTTTGACTAAATATAATCGGAACATTCACCTGAGAAATCAGACCATATGTACATCTGGAGATTTCAGAGTCAGTACTATGTAATTGCATACTTACTCCATTTATCCAGAATAAAGTGGTCATTAGGAGGTAACCAAGTTGTCTCAATAAGCTGAATTTTTATTAAGATACTAATGTCGGAGCAAACTTCTACTCAGCCCATCTAATGTTTCTCAAACCAAACTGAAAGAAAGTTCTCTGATTATAGCTACAGTAAGATGGAGATGTTCTGAGCTGTTCCAGACTTACTATCTGGAACAGCTATCCCCAAGCCCATAAAATATCCGCCAAACTATGATATTTCTCTATCTTAAAAACAACCATTGCACAACTTCATACAACCAAAGCAAACCAGAAGTCTTGCTTCAGAAGCTGGGGTTTTTAAAGCCAAAGATGACATCACCACAACCCTCATCAACTTGTTTCCCTTCGTATGCAAAACCCCTTTAAAATAGATTTTCAAATCAAAGATCCCTAAAATATCCAGATGATTCACAAATTAAAACAACAGATACCAATGGAACAAATCCTCTACTTGCACACTAGAAAAACCACTCTCATGTTACACAAGATCCATTCTTAAAGATTATTCAAAAGATATTTTAAAAATAACATTCTCTACCCTTGACTGTCATTGAAACTTGAATATGTAAATTTCCCATTATACACAAAGGTATCAAAAATTAAAATGGGATATTAAGATCTTCATACTTCTTCAGAAGTCACACTCTATGCCCCTCCCTATGTGTATCCGATAGACAATGGACTCAAAGGGACAAAAGAATAATAACTGACCTAGCATAGTTCAGTACCAAAGATGTTTGCAAAAAGCCGGCAGGCGAAGGCAAGGTACTAATTCATAAGAGATTTTAAAGCTATGAGAAATTAAGTTCAGAAATACTGAATTCCTTACTGTTCCTGGTTTGGCCCTGGCCCTACTAGTCACTGAGTAAAGTCAGACTTTTGTGCTTAACTTCAACAGCAAGATTCAAGTTGCTGAAACCAGTTTAAGATGGTTGGGGCTGGTAAAGTATACTGGCTGAAAGCCAGGGGTCTAAATCCCACATATGCAATTTACTAGCAATAATTTAATCTCTTAAAATTTGGTTTCCTCTCCTCTAAAATGGAGATAATAATCAGGTATGTCTCATTGGTTTGTTATGAAGATAAATGCATCATTCAATCCCATAGTATACGCTGAAAAATTTAAAGTAGATCTAACAATTTATGTGAGAAAGGGGATTAGACAATAGAGCACAATGAAAACATTTCAATATGATGAGGCATCCGCAAAAAGGATGAGGGAGAGACAAAAGGGATTCTTCTACAGGAGTCTTTGAGGATGACACCACAGAGAGCTGAATGTGAGCAGAACAAGGGCATACGGTTGTTAGTGAGACCTAGAGTCTTGACAACTATTTGAACTCAATCCTAATGTTGCTTAAGCTGAATACAGAAAGAAAACTAAAAGGGTGTGGTAAGCACGTGGCTCACTCACCCTCTGTGTTTGAGAGGTAAACATGAAAGTTAATAGGTTGATACAATGAAGCAATAAAGCATCACTCACCACCTCATCCTCAGTGTCCCAGGTAAGCCCTGAGTTGACTGACACCAGGAGGTGCTGAGGGTTGGGGAAGAATCCCAAGGGCAGTCCATGTGAGAAGGACATTTGGGACCATGCAGCTTTCCATGGGGACAAGCACCTGGGACATTTTGAGAACTAGAAAACATTCAAGTCACACCTACCACAGAGCCTGGCCTACTGGCACACAGGCTACTTAACCACAGGGAGCCCAGCTTGTACCCACTGCCTGAGTGCTCTCACTGGGGGAGTGTCATTGAAGACCTCAATTCGTGGCACTCTGCCTGTATGAGACGTCTCCCAAAATCGAATTGTTCTTATAGAATAAACTAAAAGTTCCGCAGTGTTCAAAGAAGCACTGCTAGTACCATACAAGTACATAAGTATTGATGAAAATACTCATGTGTTGCTAAAGAATGTCACTCAAGGACATAAAGCCCATCATGTCCCAAGCCACACAGCTACTCTGCATCTAAGGAGGAGCACAGGTAACAACCACACGACACACGCCTGTGTGTGTCAGGAAACTGAGGTGGGGAAGACACAGGTTCTGGCTCTATTCTGATACTTCATGTGACTTGAGTAGGCCTGGGCCTCAGTTTTCTCATTTAAAATGCAGTACTGGGGGCCTCCTTGGTGGCACAAGGGGCTTTTGCAGTCACTGCAGCATGAGTTCAATCCCTGGCCAGGAGGGAACCCACAAGGTGCAGCAGACCTCTCCTGCCTCGCCCACTGCTCACCTCAGCAGTGTGTTTCCATCAGTCTGCCTGTTCTGCTCCCCACTCTGTCTCTGGTGAATCCTCTCACTCCTGGTGCCTCTGGCCTGTTCCCCAAATCTTGTATGCATAAATAAGTAAAATCTTTTTTAAAAGTAAAATAAAATGTGGTACTGGGACCAGATAATAGTTAAAAGCCCATCCAACACTTTCCATTTGTAAATCAGAGACCTGGAGCTGAAAACTTCAGCCACTATTTTCTGCTATGACAAGAGGCATCACTCTATCCAGAACCACAGCAAAGGGTCCTGAGTTGATAGTGGGACCCCTCAGTGCTGGGAGGAGAAAAGGAGGCCTTCCTCCAGCTGAAGGCAGGGCATAGGCACCACCTGGCAGCAGAATGGGAAATGTGGTTCTAATTCTTTATACTCCTTTCCCTTTCGTTCAATGCTGCCTGAAGCTTGTTACTGACTCAGGAAGAAAGTACCAGAAGCTGAGGCTATTTCAATTAAAACTATCAACAAGTCTGACTGTGAGGCAGGTTTATTAAAAGAAAAATAATAAATTCTGCAATGTGCCTGAACTACAGATTGTCTACAAAGTGGCCCATGTGGCATAGCTATATAAACTTTATTGCCTACTAAAATTTGTGTCTTAAAACTCTTGGCAAGAACTTTGATTTGACTAGCTCAGATTTTTTTCCCCTTTGGCTGGCCCAAATATAGAAGAATTGATGCCACTGAATGAAGTATTAGACACTTGCTTTTTGTAATAGATACACCATTCTTTATACTGCCCTAATGCTCTGTCATAGAACTCCACTGCTGCCTGAACAAGGAAGTAACTGTTCACTTTTTTTCCCAATACATCTGAGCTGAAGATTCAAACTAAATTCAGGAACATTTGATTCTTAAAAGGCCAGTCCTCCTTTGGTCTTCAGTTCTTTCCCCTCTTTGATATATGTGTTTACACAATCAACACAGGAATGATTATTTAAAGTTTGGATTTCTTTTTCTTTTTGAAATGTGTTGTCTATTGAGTTCAAATGAAATGCAGAGCAGTATTTCAGCATCTCCTGGTTTTGGAATTTGGATTCTGGATGACAAATCTTACATTTCTTTCCATTTTGTTTGAATTGTTAAGAAACTCTGTGTATGGGTGTGTGTTCTTTTCAATTTACAGTCAGCTCTGAAATTACAATGTAATAGCTTTAAAATGGTCCAAAGTGCCTCTAATGGGAATGAATTATAATGGAAAGTATCAAGAAAGGCACTGAGCATTATTTGGAATGCAGCTTTGTTTTTATCTTGGTTTATCCTTTGCCAGTGGCTCCATTAGGGTATCACTCAATCAGTCTCACTGCAGGACAGCAAGTTTACATTTATCCATGCACTAACCAGTCAAAGAAAAGTAGAAAGCTCTGCTTTTGTAGATCTGTGGCCCCTTTGAGAAAAGAGGAGCTTTCTATTAAATTGTTTCTAATTCTACCAATGGTGGCAATACCATATGGGACAGTGTCCACTCTTTCTTCACTAATATAGTTCATGCCTCCTTCCTTCACCCTCTGGAAGAGTTCCAGTGCATATCAAAACTAGTAGTTTCTTCTAAATAAGTGACAAAATATTTCACACCATAGGGTATTGTGAAATAAGGTGTTACTTAATTATTTAGTCCTCTGAGTACATGCTGTAGCCCTTGCTTATTAAAAACTGAAATAATAGAATAGTAATAATCAGTCACAGTTATAACGCACTCATGACATACTGGATACTATGCTAAATGTTTTACATGCATTAGCTCATTTAATTCTCACACCATGAAAATTCTAGAGAGCAGTATTGTCCCCAGCTTATAAATGAGGAAATTGAGCCTTCGAGAATTTATTTCCCAAGATTACAAAAGGAAATCAGGTGCAACCAAATTCTAAGCCCAGCTGACTCCGAGCTGGCATTCTTACCAGTCCTATACACTGACACTAGTGAGAAGACATCTTAGGAAATCAACAGATGACTTGGAATTAGCGTAATGAAGAAAAACACCACTGCTTAAATGGCTTTCTGAAGAATTTCTCTCAGGGAGAAAGCTGTCTTAATTATACCTACATCTTAATAAAAATTAAAAATAAAAGCTAAGATTTAGGATGTGATTACTATGTACCAGGCATTTTTCTAAGTATTTTACATGTAATAGCTCATTTGATTCTCCTTACAATTATCATTTTATACCACTGCTATGACCATCTTGCAGATATGACCTGAGGCCAGTACACTGCACAACACAGGAAAGGCCACATGGTCAGTGAAGCTGGAGACTCATTTGGAACCTGATTGTTTGCCCCTGGGGTTCACCCTTTAATACACCATTTGCTGCCTCTTATTAATGATTATGATGTGTTCGCTTATGAAAATAAAATCCTAGGGACAGAAACTGGATGAGCAAAAGCCAAACAATGCAACAGTTAAGATTGATCTAAGTAAGGTATGAACAGGCATTTTGGGGATTTAGGAAGAAGGCAGAAGACAAAGAGAAGCCCAGAATCATCATAGGAACCTGTCATCCAAATCCAAAAGAGGAACAATAGGGATAGGGAATAGGGATAGGACCATTTAAAAAGAGATGTGTCATATTTTAAGAAACTTGCTCTCCTACATTATCAAGTAGCTACCCATCCATGACACAAAGAGCTCTAAGAGGGGCACCTTGTTGTCTGTAGTACCCTCAGAGAGGGTACTAATGGAGTTGGGGTGGTGCTTGGAGGAAAGCTGCAGTACAGAAAAGGGTCAGCAGAAACAAGGTTAATTTCAAAAAATCGGCAGAGGGCCTCCCTGGTAGCAAAAGGGGTTAAGTACCGCACTATGAAGCATCTGCAGCCACTGCAGATGTTCCATTCCTGACCAAGGAGGGAACCCACATGGCACAGTAGACCTCTCCTGTCTTACCCACTGCTCCCCTCAGCAGTGTATTTCAGTCGATCCGCCTGTTCAGCGTCCCACTCTGTCTCTGGTGAATCCTTTCACCCCCCACACCTCTGGCTTGCACCCCAGTTCTTGTATGCATAAATAAATCTTTTTTAAAAACTGATGTTTAAAAAAAAAAAGTCAGCGGAGATGCCTGAAAGATATGGAAGCATCCTCCAGTGATCTACAAAGATAAGATTGCCCACCATAAATAGGATGGAGACTCAAATCAATTTCACTTCATTTTTTTAAATTTATTTATTTATGCATCAAGAATAGAGGTGCAGGGAGTGAGAGACTGCACCAGCCACAGAGTGGGGAGCAGAGCAGGCATATCTCATGAAATACACTGCTAAGGGGAGCAGCAGGCAACACAGGAGAGGTCTGCTGCACCATGTGGGTCAGCTTCCTGGCTGGGGATCTAACTCATGCTGTGGTGGCTGGCAATAGCTTGATAGTGCTGCATCTTTAACCCCTGTACCACCAAGGAGGCCCAGACTTCATCTTGACAATCTCACTGCAATGGTGAAGAACTGGGGAACAACCAGACACTGAAATCTGAGTTGGGTTAAACTTAAGACTTTCTGGTTTTAAAATTAAATACTCATTCAATAAGTATTTATTGAGTGCTTACTGCATGCTGTTTAAGACCCTAGAAAGCAAGATAGACTGGGTCCCTGCTCCTTGGGGCTTATAATCTAATGAGGAAGGTTGACAATTAAGCAATAAAATGCACCACGGTGTGACAAATGATGTGATAAGGGGAATCCAGATGTTCACAGAACAGATAGCCAAGGGCTCCTTAACTAATACAGAAAAAGTGGTGCTTAAATCGAATTGCAGACCAGAGTAAGGCAGGAGATAATTTTTACAGACAGAAGAAAGAAGAAACACTGAGGAAAAGGTCAGGAAACAGGCCTGCCTGTTTGGCAACAAAAAGGAGTACATGTCTGGAACTTCATGCTAGAAAAGGAAAAATAAAGGGAGTGATAGCAAGAGAGGAGGCTATATGTCTACAGGGTGGGACCACAAGAGGCTTGGAAGCAATGTGGAAAAACTGGGGGCAATTCAAGTGTCCAATAGGGAAGTGACATGATGAGAGCTGCAAATTTTGAAACTTAAAAATTAGGATAAAAAGAACATTAAATTGTTTTTGTTTTTTGAGCTGAAGGTGTGAGGTGCTTTTCAATGGATCATAAAGCAAGTTTCACTCCTAAATGAGATCTACTCTGAAGTCACTCTAACAATCGTCATATAGAACACAATTTGCATGATATCCATCAGCAAAGGTCATTCTCTGTGCAATCTGAGAGGACCCCTAATCACCAGCCTCTACCCATTGTGTAGATTCAGATTCCCCAAAATTATTTTATTTAAAATTCACCTTCCAAAAAAAAAAGTAAAAAAAATAAAATAAAATAAAATCCACCTTCCATGTAGATGAAACACTCTTCCAAGAACTTCACAAATAGCGACTCATTTAATCCTTATAACAATTCTGTGAGGTGGGGGGCCTCCCTCGTGGCACAATGGGTTAAGCAACACACTATTCAGCAAACCACAGCTGCTGCAGCACAAGTTCGATCCCTGCCTCCCAGGGAGGTGACCCACATGGTGCAGCAGACCTCTCCTGCCTGGCCCGCTGCTCCCCTCAGCAGTGTGTTTCAGTTGATCTGCCTGTTCTGCTCCCCACTCTGTCTCTGGTGAATCCTCTCACCCCCACACCTCTGGCCTGTACCCCAGAGCTTACATGCATAAATAAATAAATTATTTTAAAAATTCTGTGGGGTAAGTACGATCATCATCCCCATTTTGAGATGAGAAAACGAGAGTTCAGACCCATCACGCAGCAAGTCCGTAGTCAACACATGATCTCAACCACTGGACTTGCCCAGTAGCCTCCACTCCAATCACTCCCCCACAGCCTATCTAACTGATTTCAAGGAAGCTAAAGACAAAATGGACTGGAAGAGCACAGGCCTGCAGAGGCAAATCATGTGAACATGTATTGAGCCTGGGCCAGGCTAAGCATAGAAACATGAAAAAGATGCAGTCCCTTCCTCCATGAAGAGTCCAGTCTAGCCACAGAACAGATAACTCAAAATCACAGTCATATGAGAAGAGTGAGGATGGTAGCACATGGCAGGTGGGTGGACACCTCGCCCTCTCTGGGACAAAGATGTCACCAGAGGAGAAAGTCTGCAGAGGATGATGTTGAAACTTACACCAAAGGATTAGTGGGATTTGACTTTGTTTAAGGAATAGTAAATTGCTCAACTTGGCCAGAGATTGGGCCTCGCTGGAGGAAAGGGAAAGACATAGAACTGGAGAAGTGGGATGTTTCAAGCAAATCTGAGCCAGCCATACCTTGAAAAACACTCAGAACAGCCACATTCCAGACAGCACATGTTTTGCTCCCCAGCCCCCAGATAACAAAAACATGCTGAAAACAATGACTTAAGCTGTGGATTTGTGGGTTGTTTCCTTGGCCATAGTCCTATACTAAAATCTCTCTCCCAAAAACCCAAACCCTGGGTCTTTGCCCCAGGGCCCAGTTCTGAAACTGCAACATTCCCCAAGTTCCTTCCCTGAACAGCTGGCATCCATATATTGTGAGAAAATTACACATTGGCCCACATAAGATGGAGCAATACTTTATAAAAGTAGTGAATAGTCTACCTCAGGACTTCGGTCCCTTGAAAAATAACCCAACTGTATAACTGTATAAGGATAAAAAAAAAATCCCTAATCATTTTGCAACACTGTATTAACTCTGTCACATAACAGGCCCTAGAAGTGTCTCAGATTTGATGCATGTGTCTTCAAACTACTTCCAGTCACTGTGGGTTTTAACATTTCTAATATAATCTCTTGTAATAGTCAAAACAACTCCATCAATTAATTGTTTTGATTTTTTTTTAAACATTATGCCTGGAAGTGACTTTAAGCCAAGAACATAATTTGACAAAACTAATTACACACACGCTCATACTCACTTCATACATAAATACATAGGTATGTTCAAATGAAAAGACCAGGTTGGAACTGAAACCAATGGGCATAAAATTAATTAACATGACTTTATGTTATTCTCTACTGAATGCAAAGAGCTTTGTAATAACTTTTATCTTTGATGGCTTCCAATAACCCTGCAGGGAAGACTAAAATCATTTAGCCACAAATACTGCAAATAAATGGAGGTCCACAGAGACTCCAGGGTGGCTATGATTTTGTGAAATGAAGCAAATGTTGAGACAGAAATCTATACAATTCAGGGGATAAAATACGAATGGGGACAGGGGAAGAGAACATCTATTCCAGCCTTCCCATTGTATAGATGATGAAAGAGATCCAGACAAAGGATGCAGTTGACCCTCAGGCGCATGACCTGTTAATGGAGAAGCTGGACCTGAGCCACATCCTCTGATATCGGCTCAATGTTTTGTCCGCAACTTTACTTCTCAAACTAGTATATGTTGATCCTCATAGAAAAAATCCACAGAGAACTTGTTGTCCCAGAATAAAGCTCAGGT
This sequence comes from Galemys pyrenaicus, assembly GCA_019455555.1. Classification (NCBI taxonomy): domain Eukaryota; kingdom Metazoa; phylum Chordata; class Mammalia; order Eulipotyphla; family Talpidae; genus Galemys; species Galemys pyrenaicus. Next base: position 3,970,511 of record JAGFMF010011644.1, on the reverse strand, counting down.
AGCAAATATACATAAAGACCGGAGGGGAAATAGTAGAATCTTATGTAATATTTATATCATTCTAATATTTATTTTTTAAAGACTTATTTATTTATGCATACAAGAGCTGGAGTACAAACCAGAGTCATGGGAGGTGAAAGGATTCACCAGAGACAGTGTGAGGAGCAGAACAGGCAGATCCACTGAAATACACTGCTAAGGGGAGCAGTGGATACGGCAGGAGGGGTCTGCTGAGGGTGGGTCCCCTCCCTGGCTGGAGATCGAACTCATGCTGCTGTGCCGCAGATGCTTGACAGAGCAATACTCAACCTGCTGTGCCACCAGGGAGGCCCATCATTCTAATATTTAAACAAGACAAAATCATATGGAGCTTTAATAATTTTTTAATTGCATGATTAAAATATTCACTAGACTTCCAAAATACTCTACTAGACTTCACAGAAAGGTTGTGCTGATAGAAGTCTCTTGATCACCCTAGAGATTGCCCCACGATATGGTCACACCACTCCTGCTGCCCACCCAGCTGTGCCTGCCTCCGAGAATCAGGGCATCTCTCCGCCGGACTGGTCCGACCTAAGACTTTACAGAGCAGCCTGGGAAAAGGGAACATTTAGGACTAATTCCAGGTCCGAGTCATCCCTTTCAAAGGTAGGAAAAGGAGCAAATTAATTTTTACACGAGAAGTAGAAATAGGAGAAGAATACTTTGGGAGAATTATAAAGCTACTGTTAAGTCTCAGGAAAGATAAGCTAGCCAGCAGAAACGCTAACATCTGGAAAAACAGGCATATTTTATGATACTGTGGTTGAAAAGGCCTTTTGTTTTCTTTTAAAAGCAAAGAAAAAGGCTCTTTCTACCACTGGACATGAAGATCTGAATCAGACACATAGCCAGACCCAAGATCCCATGATACCGCCCTACAGTGAAGTCTCACCTAACTGTGACCTAGGACACAATTCCAGGACAGGGTTTTCTCCCTGCTCTCTTGGCAAGGAGATGGTTTGTGGTCAAGCAGAGCCATCATGGTCACTGTGGACACCTCTTGGTCTCAACATCTAGAATTCCCACTTCCACATCAACCATATCATGCACTGTACCAGAGCATTTCTCTCCTCATAATTTCTTCCACTTCTTGGCCATCAGCTTCCAGAGGCTGCATCTGTGAGATGCAACCTCCTCTTTTGTGTGCCTTCTCTTCTACTTCTTTTCATCATGGCTGCCCACATGTTCATCCTAGGCCTTAGATCACTGCTACACCACAGGTAACAGCAGTTTAGTAATTTGTCTTTTCTGCTTTTATCAGTTGTATTTATCAGATCAAAAAATAAATTTTTTGAAAACAACTTTGCCTAGAGAAAACTCCTTCACATTTCTCTGTGATTAATTTTTTCCTTGTAGGTAACTTTTAAAAAAGTACTTTCTGTCTTCTCAGAATGTTAAATGTGTCTGATTTTTTTATTCTATTAACGTATCAGTCATAGAACCTCAAATATCACCAGTAAGACAAATTATAATGGAACTCAGAAATATCAACTTACAAGCTTTAGAAAGACAGTTCAGTCAGCATTAAAATCACCAAACTCAAGAAGCAGACAATAGAGGTAAGAAGTGAGATTCCAAACTAAAAAAACAGGCATTAAATGAAAACCTGCTTATTTAAGATGCCATCCTCCTTCCAAGGTACTAAGAACCAAGCACACACCACTTGATGGTGACTGAAGAAAAACTGAATGGCACAGGAGAGAACCTCACCATCCTGAGCACAAAGGTTTCCCTGAGCACAAGGTCTGTTTCTAATACAATCACCCTGCAGAGAAGCCCACTTACGTTTACTCTTTCCTACCAGTGCTTTTGTGCCTAGCGTTTAAATAGTAACAGACACACCTCTAATACAAGATTATATGTTGATTATATCTTAATTTTTTTTAAAAATTTATTTATTTATGCATGCAAGTGCTGGGGTACAGGCCAGAGTTGAGTTGTGGGAGGTGAGAGGATTCACCAGAGACAGAATAGGGAGCAGAACAGGCAGATCCACCAAAATACACTGCTGAGGGGAGCAGCAGAGGTTGCAAGAGAGGTCCCCTCCCTGGCCAGGGATCGAAATCACACTGCTGTGCCTTGGATGCTTCACAGTGTGGCGCTCAACCCACTGCACCACCAGGGAGGCCCTATCTTAATTTTTTAAAAAGAAAAAGGTAAGGACCAAATTACAATTTGTAACATGTGTCCAATGTAGGGATTAATTTTTTCTGATGTTCAAAAAAAAAGCTACCTTGTACAAGATTTGTGGTAAAATATTCTTCTTGCTTTGTTTTATTGGATGAAGTCACTTAGTGGCTTTAAGATGCATCATTTTTATGTAGACAGAAATGATTAAAAAATTATAATAAATGACAACAATTTAGGATCACTAGAAACATGAGCAGAGATGTCAGTATGAAAGAGTGAAATCATAAAAACAAGTAAAGAATTTAGAGGAATTGGATAAGCTGAAAGAAATGGCAAAACTTTTTTAAATTCACATTAATGTCCTCAGTATTGAAAATAATGTACAGTCATACATACATTCATAAAAGAGAACTAAGAAGAATAACTTTTTTAAACAATAGCAATGAGGACACAATAAAGAATTCTTGGAAATTTTAAAATACATAGGAAAGCAGTAAGGTTTGGACTGTGGTCTCAGTCACGGAAATAGAACAGAAAGATAAAGAAATGAAAAACAGGAGGTGAATACGAAAATTAGAACTAATTCAAGAGCTTCAACACTGAAATAATACCTGTTCTGTAAAGAGAGAACAGAGGAGAGGATCTATCAAAGAAAGAATACAAAAGAGCCCACAGTTTTTCAGGCCCAGTGAGTAAAGCAAGACTCATACCAGGAATAAAGATTCTCAAAGTTTCTGAGACCAAAGCAAAGTGATTTAAGACAAAAGTAAACAGAAGACAAAAGAACTAAGAAATAGAGCATCCAGGGTCTCCGGGTGGTGCAGGAGTTAAGTCTCAGCACTGTGAAGCTCTCCAGAGCCACTGTAGCATGAATTCCATGATCCACGTGGTCAGGCAGACCTCTCCTATCTCACCCCCTGTTCTTCTCAGCAGTGTATTTCAGTAGATCTGCCTGCTCTGCTCCCCATTTTGTCTCTGGTGAATCCTCTCACCCCTGCACCTCTGACCTACACCCCAGCTCTAGGAAGCATCCAACACAGAAAATGGTGAAGAGAAGTCCCAGGACATCAGCTGTACCTCAAGCCTGAACTCAACCCAGCCAGAGAGACAGGAGCACAGTGGGACAGGAGGATGTGGGGAATGGGGAGGGGGAGACAGTGGAACTGACAGGATGAATAGTGTGCTTGAGCATTTGGCAAAAGAAAAAAAAACAGTGAGAGACATCTGACAGCTCTGCTGAAGCATTTGGCAACTATACCAATAGGTACAAAGACAAAGCCAATAAAATCTGAGATATTAACAATTCTAGGAATAACAAAACATAGAACGGCCTCATCACTTCAATACTGACTTTAAATTTTGATTACCCTGGAATGTTAGAGTCAGCCTGAAAAAAAAATAGTACTAGAAAGAAAATCTATCATTTTATATTTAGCTCATATTGGTTCAGCAACATAAAATATTTATAACAGTCATAATAATGTAAACACTGATTATTTAACCAAAAATTGTGACATAACTACTTTAGAGAAAAGGTCAGGGGCACTAATTCCTTTAGAGTGTGATCCAGTCACTTATTTGCATGTTACTTTAATAAAAGCAAAAATTAATTTAAGGTGAATAAGAAAAAGCTATGGAAAATAGTATAGTGTGTCCTCAAAAAAATCAAAAATGGAATTATTGCATGATCCAACCTTCCTAGAGACAGTAAGTAGAAGGTGGTTGTCAGGGACTGGAGGTGAGGGGAAGGGGGAATTGTTCAATAGGTAGAGAGTTTGAATTTTGCAAGACGAAGAGAGTTTTTTAGATGGGCCAGCTAACAATGTGAGTGTACTTAACACTACTGAAATGTACTCTTAAAATGGTTGAGGGTAAATTTTATGTTACATGTATTTTCCCACTTTTTTTAATGTTTAAGTGATTAGGAAAAAAGCATGATGATCCAAAAGTATAGGTTTAAATTCAGAAATAAAAAATAAAAAAATATATAAAGAATATAACTGACTAGTATTTGCTCTAGTAATTGATTTTAAATTTCATCTAAATTATCCTGAAATGTTATTCCCAGTCTGAAAAAAATTGTAACCAATAATGCAATATTTTTGTTCACAAGCAAGCAAAGCAGTAAGAATCAAATGTCCTTGTTATTGTTGTTGCTGCTGATTTTATCAATGTAACTTCACTATAGTAAGCCACTAAAGTAAAATAGTATGAACCTGGGTGGTCCCCAGATGAACAAAAAAGGACAAGAAAAATTTCAAGTATTCTAAATATTGGTCAAATATAGGAATTAACTCAGTTTCACTACAGAAAAGATAAAAACATAATTCATAATAATTCTAAATACTAAAACTCCTTTCAAATTGCATATTTGCCTATCTTTAGCCATGAGTTTTATTTGATAGCTATCCTGTTCATAATTTCAAAGAGAGAGAAAGAATTTGCAAATTTAAACATGAAATTCCATTCTATTTTATCTAGAGAAATCATCAACAACTAGTGTTATCATCCTTTTTAGCTTCAAATATCCTTTGAGAATATATAGCACATAAGATACTAGGATCAAGAAATGTATTCCCTAAAATTCTTCCCAGAATTGAAGTATCCTCCCAGAGCTTAAAATGGTAATGATCTTCTATTTTAACTAAATAACTCAATAGCATCTATTCTGGAATATAATTTATCTAAAAAATAAATGAAAGGACAGCCATCCACCTTACACGTACATGGACCCCTCACCACAGATAACCTCTATGCATTCTTCCATAAAATATAATTGAAGGCTATAATTTTAATTCTTGTCAAAAACTCAGTTTTCATCCACATGCTTATAAGAGATTCTCCTGGTTTTCTGCCCTTCTCAGGAATTTTTTTTTTTGTTCAGTGCTTCAAGTTTTTTCTTAATAACTGACATTTCTACCCTTTGATGAAACCAAACCAAAATGGAACAACTGCCCCTCACCCATTGTCACCGTCTCCAGACTCAGACACTCAAATCCAGGGCAGTTTTCAATGGAGGTCAAACCCCCTCCCTTAAAAACAATCCACTTACATACTTCTCCAAAGAAAAAATACAGATGGTCAGCAGATACATGAAAAAATGTTCATCATCTCTTATCATCAAGGATTGCAAATCAAAATCATAATGAGATACGCATGAGAATGGCCAGTCTCAATAAGACCAGAAATAAGTGTTGGTGAGACTTTAAATTTAAAAAAAGAACCCTATACACTGTTGGTGGGAATGTACACTGGCCCAGTCCCTGTGGAAAACAGTATGGAGATTTATTCAAAACATTAAAAATATATCTACCATATGATCCTGCAAGCTCCCTTCTGGGTATCTAGGCCAAGTATATAAAAACATTAATTTGAGGGGATGAATGCATCCCTATATCCATTTCAGCACGATTTACAATAGCAAGCTAGGGCAACAACCTATGTAGCAAACAACAATTCTTAGTGGTTAAGAAAATGTGGTATATATACACAAAGGAATACTACTTAGCTTTAAAAAAAAAATGAAGTCTTGCAATTTGTAATAACATAGATGGAACTGGAGGGAATTATGTTAAGCATAACATGCTAAGCAAAATAAGTCAGAAGAATAAAGACAAAAATTGAATGATTCCCTCATATGTGAAGTACAATAAATGACTCAAAGAACAGACAAAACAAATTCTAGAAATCTGACTGTAAAACTAATCCTAACAGTAGAGGAGTAGGGTATTGGGAACATAGGCAGGAGGGTCTGAGTGGAGTATGGTAGAAGATTATTGATGCTTTGGTGGTAGGTATTGTGTGACAACTTACACATGAAGAGGTGTGAGCTTACACACTTAAATAGTATAGTGCATAAATCAATGCTACCTGGATAAACAGGAAAATAAACATTCAAAAATACATTTTTTTTAAAAATCCACTTACTGGGACCTCCCTGGTGGTTCAACAGGTTAAGTCACAGCACTATGAAGAATCACCAGCCACTGTGGCATGAGTTTGATCCCCAGGCAGGGAGGAGACCCACATGGCACAGCAGACCTCTCCTGTCTCCCCTGCTGCTCCCCTCAGCAGTGTACTTTGGTCTATCTACCTGTTATGCGCCCCAGTCTGTCTCTGGTGAATCCTCTCTCACATACAGCCCCACACACACCTCTTACCTGTACCCCACTTCTTGTGTGCATAAATTAATCTTTTTAAAAAATCCACATACAAAAATGGTTGAGTAGATGCCTTCATCACTCCCACTGCCTCCTATGGAAGTGGGAACCGCTCAAACAATATCCTGTTCTCTTTGCAAGCTAAGTGGCCCCAGAATGTCATTTAACCATTCTGTTTTCTTTATTTTATTTATTTATTTTTTTATTTATGCATACAAGATCTGGGTGGGGTACAGTCCAGAGACGCAGGGGTTGAGAAGATTCACCAAGACAGAGTGGGGAACAGGACAGGCAGACTGACTGAAATATACTGCTGAAAAGAGCAGCCTTTTATCTAAAAACTGGCAGAGGGGACACATTTCACAGGATTGCTATGATATTTTTAGTATGATATATATAAATCTACCACAATGCCAAGTTCAAAGTGGGCAATGCATCAACGTCACTTCCCATCCCTGAAGATGCAAAATTCTTAGCAGCTGGGCCTGAACTATAATGCAGCCTCCAAAATGCCTATTCCCATGTGCTAGAATCAAAATTATCCCAGATTTCACTGTTTTTAGAATTACAGTTTGGCATCAGAAAAATTTATCTCCTCCCTACATTCTTACCTCCACATAGGCCACATCCAAGTGTCAATAATCAAATGAGTGTAGTCAGGGCTTATGAAAGAACTGACACCGTAGCTCTGATGTTTTGGTGTAGCCTACAGCACAACACATCCAACAGCATGAGTCCCCTGCCTGTTCCTTGGAATTCTTTTTATTTTTCCCTCAACAAAGCCTTTAAATCAAAACTCCCCCTTTACAGTAAAAGTATCATTGACCACATGATATTGCTGTCCATGGTCCTGACAATCTCATGATTCCTCTGGAAATCTCCAGTCTAGGGCAAACATACATGCCTTTGTAGCCACATTGAAATATCATCATTAACTAAAAGCATCAGAGCACAACTATGTGCCTTCCTAAGCAATAGTCACCGATTTTACTGAAACTAGACAATTTCACAGTAGCTGTGTTCTAGGCACTGTTATGAGCATTTTACAACTAGTAACTCCTTGAATCCTGGTAATGATTAGGCAAATAAGTATTCTTATTGTCCCCTTTACAGAGAAGGAAACCCAGGCTGGGAGAGGAGAGTCACTGGCAGACAGGCTGATTTTTAAATCTCTGCTCTTAGGTGACTAAATCATTCTGTTTCCTCATGTAGCTCAGAGAACCTAATCAGAGCTGCCATGTCCTAGCAGATCTTTCTGTGTGTATATCATTAACAACAGGATCAGCACATCTATAGACCCAGAAAGATGATAATCATTGTTATGTCACAGGATTAAAATAGATAAATAGCAGCTACAAATCATAGAGGACAGAGCTTTGAAATTGGAGTCAAATTGATTTAGGTCAAATCCAAGTCCATAAATTGTGTTGATTAATTATTATAAGTCTCTGTTTCCACATCTATAAAATAGAGGTCATGAAACCTATTGCACAGAATTCCTGGGAACATTAAATGAAATAATTTAGGTCAAGTATCTAGGAATGTGCTTGTCACACAGTGCCTGTTTAGTAAGCTATAGCTTTTGGATTAAGTTTCTAATTATCTTGCTGTGTTTATTTTTTTATTTTTTGTTTTTGTTTTTGTGAGAGACTGCCAAGTAATTGAACCAAAAAAAAAAAATCAAGACGAAACCTAATAGGCAAAGAGTAATTCAAACTCCAGAAATTACAAAACCGACAACTCAATTCAATAGTTAAGTTTTCTGGGTATGACATAAATAAAGTAAATGATTATAGGTTCAAAAGCCATACACTTTAACTACATAGAAGCAGTAAAGGAGGGTGTTTTACAATAAACTGACCTTTTAAATAAAAATCTATCATCATCAGTAGAAATTCCATTCTCTTATTTCATTTATGGAAAATGTAAAGAGGAGAAAAAAGTCTGACAGATAATATCTTACCATCTCAATGTGCTCCTGCAGAATACTTGTACCACTGGTCCTTTCCCTCTTTCCATTCCCACGACGGGACTGTGTTTCTCTGACCCCTTGAACTGGGTATTGGTATGTGACAACTTTGGCCAATGAAATAAGTATCATTTGTCTCTTCCAGGAAGGAGCATTTAATGACCAGGGTGAGAGCCTGCAGAACTCTGTATGTCCTTCTTGGGCATCTCCTATTAGTTGGAATCCCCAGCTGAGTTTCTGAGAACCAATGATAAGCAGAATCCACCTGCCAATTCTCACTGGACACCTGGTGTGGGCAAAAAATAAACTTCACTATATTAAGTCAGAAAAATGTAAGGGTTGTTCGCTACCATAGTTTCCCTATCCTATCCTAACTTACAGGATAACTTATAGCAAAAGTGAGTTAATGCTGCGGATGAACTCAACTCACTAATCTCACAGAATGGGAATTGATCGATTCAACTGCTGGACATCAGAATTAACAAATACATTGATTGTATCACTATAATCTCACTCTTCAGTAAGTCCCCACCTCTTGTCATCACTACTTTCTCATTTTAAAGGATTTTTCATTCTTTGATGCTAAAGACTTATCAAAACCTATTTTTTAAATATCACTTGACTTATATGGGTTTGAGGACTTAATAGACATATTCAGTAAACTTTCAGTATAAATACTTAATATTATTTAAGCATCATGAATACCTACAATAAGATGATCCTAGGTTGACTGCATAAACTAAGAACCTTTATCTTTGTGAATCTCCAGAAAAAAAAAAGCAAGCACTGCTTACTTATCATAGCATTATAAAGAGTTAAAATTCTAAAACATATAAAAGCCTGCTAAAGAGATAAGTGTATATCAGTACTTGAAAAGCTGCAATGATCACAGAATAGGTCCCAGCCTAAAGATTCAAAGTAACCTTTCACAAGAACAGCTCACCAGAGTGCTATAAAGATAGGATAAGTCATATCTACTCTCACCCCACAAAACAGAAGCATCTCCTATTTTCTACCTAACTTCCATGTTTGCTGGCTCAGTCACACACTCAGCTGGAACGCTATGGGATAAACCATAACTGACCTGCTACAAATTGCTGCAGAGTTCGACGTGAAAATCAAAAACTTTCATTGAGCCTTTTAACACAGCTAGAGTTATAAAATTCTGGTCTATGAATTGGCTTCACGCAATACAATAGGTTCCTGGAAAAAAGTTGCACATATATCTTGATGAAAGATAATAGAAGATACAGACAGCAAGAGAGAGATCCATATGTATTTATATTTTTATATTTTTTAAAGATTTATTTTATTTATTTATGCATACAAGAACTGGGATATAGGCCAAAGGTATGGGCAAGGTGGGGCTGCTGGTAAGAGGATTCACCACAGAGTAGGGAGCAGAACAGGCAGATCCACTGCAATACACTGCTGAAGAGAGCAGCGGGCAAGGCAGAAGTCTGCTGCGCTATATGGGTTAGCTCCCTGGCTGCGGAATCAAACTCGTGCTGCAGTGGCTGGCGATAGCTTCATAGTGCTGAGACTATAGGGCCAACAGGGAGGCCCCTATATTTATATTTATTAACATAAATTTTTACTAACATTTAAAAAAAGGACCTACAGTAAAGTGCCTTGCACAACAACTAATCAATTTCTGGTATCCCTGTATTATCAGAATTTATTGCTTTTGCCTTGTTTTATGACTTTACATAAATGTCTAGGGATCAATTGCTTTAAGAAAAACATCCAACTGCCTAAGTGTTCTAACTATGTCAAGCAAAAACCCACAGGATCTTCAGTCTGTTGTTTTTCCTCATTTGCTTGACTTTGGTCTGTGGTCGAGTCAACAGAGAAGGGTCAGACCCTAAACTCCAAGCCAAAAGACCTGACTTCCAGCCTGAGGGCTCACCTGGACTCTGAAGTAGATGGGGGGCATGGGCCTTAGGTAAGTGCTTTATCTCTCAGAGGTGGTTTCCTCTTAGTAGATGAGGTTTGGATTGGGGCAACAATAATCCAGATAATCTTCAAATCACTTATAAAGTTTCCTAAACTTTATGACTAACATTTTTCCCTGCAGGGGATAATAGATTAAAAGGACAGGATGAGCCTAACTCAGCACAAACTGGAGGACTCCTAGGGATAGGAGACAGAGAACTTATTATTATTGTTATTGTTGTTGTTATTGTTATTAGGGAAAAGGGTACAGAAGCATTCCAAGTGATTTTTTTCTTTATTTTATTTATTTTGTGTGTGTGTTTAATTTTTTTTATTTTTCATTTTATATATATATATTTGACATCAATTGTAACCCCCATGTATTCTCCATCACAAAATCACCAGTGCACCATCACCTCAGTCCCCTGTGCTCCCATCTGCCCTCAACCTTCCCCCTCTTCCCTCCCCACCAAGTGTCCCCAATTTGTCCTTGTCTTTTCATTTTTGGTTTTTGTGTCTTTATTGTTATTATTATTATTGTTATTATTCCTTTTCTTGATCCTTATTTGGTTCCCTTATAGTCCTCCTAGGGGAGGAACCATCTGGTATTTTTCTTTCGCGTTCTGACTTACTTCGCTGAGCATAATCCCTTCCAGTTCAATCCATGTTCCTATGAATGCGTCTAGTTTTTCTTTTTTTCTTTACTTTAAATAATAAATTATTCTTTTAATTGTAGTAACATTAGGATCCTCCCTATCAGGTATGCCACCATAAAGTACCCCACCCCAAATCACCCATAGGCCACCACCATAGCCCATTGTGCTTCCATCCCATTATTTTTGCTACTGTTGTTATCCTTCTTCAAGCAAGAATTTCACTAAGATAAAGTTTGCATTTTCTCCTTCACCCAGAGTCCCAATCCCTTTATCAAGTCTTTACCACGTCTTCATAAACAGACTTTGTTTCCAGGGCCAGCATGAAAACATTTCCTGCCCTAGTCATTACAGGAGGGTGAGTACAATAAAATAAGAATTAAAGAATGGAAATAAAAGACCAGAAGAAAAATAGACTACCAATAATATGTGTAAATGTGTCATGGTATCTACTACAAGTTAGGAGCTACAGTGGCAGGGCTTTAGTTTCAGCCATATTTTTACATGCTCATAGAAAACAAACGATAGAAGCAAATATTAAAGCAGGCTAAGTTAAGAACAGAGGTTGTTGAGATAGAAGCTAAATCTGCAATGCCTGATAGCAGTATAGTATTTCTAATATACTTATTGATAAGAAAACCCAAGCAGCAAAAATAAAATGGGTATTGGTGATGTAAAGCTGAGCATAACTGCCTTCCACAATAAAACAAAATAGGCCAGAGGACAAAAACGTGATGGAAGTCTTACATTGTGAAAGTCTTGTGGTTCACAAGGGGCCGTTTATACAATCTGGTCTCATCTTTTGCCACTTTCCACATCCTTCACTTATCACTTCCCAGCATCCTTCACTTAAGGCACTCTGAAATTACTTTTATCTGATCTCCCCTCCTTTGCACACTCTCCCCTCTTTCCATTTGTTTTCAACTAACTAATTCCTACTGATCTTTCTGGCCTTTTTTCTCCAGCAAGTTCTCTCAGACACTCTAAAGCTAAGTCAGATGCTCCATGTATGTGCATCATAGCCCCGTATTAAAACTGCCTCTATGCTCCTCTGTCTGACGGCAAGACTCCAAGCATCTTGAGGGAAATTATCCTGTCTTGTCCTCATTTCTCAGTGTCTGCAAAGTACCTGGCCCACAGTATGTGTTTAACAAATATTAGTCAATGAATAGTATAGCCCACTCTCCTGGTTAAAAATCTTAGAGTGGAGTCTACCAAACCGCTCCTATTTATTTCTTCAGAATAAAGCCAAATAAACTTAGCAAAGCAAAACTTTTGACAAGACATTCTATTCTCCTTGACGAATGAGCACAAATGTCTAGAACCAGGCCTGGCACAAATCAGATAGTCGTGTCCTTCTTTCCATTTTTAACCCTTCACTTCATCCTCACTTCACCCCCTTTTCCCTATCTTTGTTTATCACATGGAAATTTCAAGGATGGCCCATAGACCAGATTGTTCAAGATACTCATCTAAAAATCTTACAAATTTCCTTCTAGGGATCAAGGAAAAGGGTGTTGCCATTTAAGTGAAGCTCTGAAAATAATTTTGGTCCCAGCATTTAAAAGCCCATCAGAGAAGATGGAGACTATAGACTTTGTGATCAAAATATATCCAGAATCTAACCATTTCTCCAGTTTTACTGCTACCACAAGCCCCTCTCTCCTGCACAACCAGAAGAGCCTCCAAACTGGCTTTGTGCTCTGTCCTGTCCCACATCTCAAGGGTGGGACTAATTTCAAGACAGCCAATGAGTCTTTCAAGAAATTTTTAAGTCACCACACTTTTCTCTTAAAACTCTCTAGTGGGGGCCTGCCCCGGTGGCGCAGTGGGTTAAGCAGCGCACTATGGAGCAAACCGCAGCCACTGCAGCACGAGTTTGATCCCTGCTGCCGGCCAGGGAGGGGACCCACATGGCGCAGCAGACCTCTCCTGCCTTGCCTGCTGCTCCCCTCAGCAGTATGTTTCTTTCAATCTGCCTGTTCTGCATCCTGCTCTGTCTGGTGGATTCTCTCACCTCCCCACACCTCTGGCCTGCACCCCAGCTCTTGTGTGCATAAATAAATAAATCTTTAAAAAAAAGCCAAAACTCTCTAGTGGACCTCCCAGTTCACTGAAGGGGAAAGACCAGCTCCCTGTGCTGACTAAAGGGCCTCCTATTTGCCCCAACTCATACCCCTAACACTCCATCCTTCCTTCCAGTCTCACGTAAATGGGATCTGCTCAGTCAATCCATTCCCGCTGTCCTATCAAAAACGGCAACACTTTTTAAATTTTTTTTCATACCCTCTTCCCTGTTTTATTATTGTTAACATGTCTCATTAACACACTCTATGCTTTTTAATTTGTTTTGTTCACTTTCTGTGCCCCCTCACTAAAATGTATGCTCCACAAACACTCCCTCTGAGAGCTTTTCCCACCTTAGATATCATAACACCCTTAGGTCTTAACAACCACTCTAGATACTTAGAACAGTACCTAAAACAAGTATATACATGCAATAAATATTTATTGAGTAAAAGAAAGAAAAGGAAAGAGGGGAAATATTGTCATAATATTTGGAAATAAGATGACTTGAACTAAATAAAAATCTCTCACCAGGTCCTTGTTTATATTAACCAGTAAATAATGTAGTCAGATTCAAATCTGCTCTTCGCCAGCATGCTACATGTGGGTTGTGAGAAAAACCCTTGGTGTTACAGCAATACAGATAAATTCTTACTATAAAACACAATCAACAGGGAAGAAAAACAGCCTAAACAATGATTGGTTTCCAATATATGATGGTTTCCATTCTCAGCTGGACTCTCCATTTTGCTCAGTAAGCCATCCTTTTTGCCAATCATGCCCTTATTCCATTCTTTACAGCCTGATATTCCAAACACCTTTTACTTTCCTCAAGCTTTCTAAGCTCATCCTCATTTGCAGAGATGTGAAACCATTGGTATCTTTCTTTTCCATTTTCAAATGTATTATAGTAAATTATAAAAATGGTCACAGCTGTTCACAACCCCCTGTATCCACACCCTTTGCAATGTGAATTTTGAGTACCTCCCATCAAAAGATAAATATCTTTTCCTACTACCCCATAAATATGGACTATCTTATGGCTTGTCTGGTTAATAAAATGCAGCAGAAATGAAAATTGCAGCTTCTGACCCTGGACCTCAACAGAATGGAGCACATTTCTGCTCATGGGGCTCAGCAAGACACCACACAGAACACAGACGAAACACCATGAGAACCTAGCTGCATTTGCTGGCCCACGGAACCAGGAGATAAGTGGTTGCTGTTTGAAGCCACTAAATCTTTCACAGCAGGGACCTCCCTGGTGGTGCAGTGGGTTAAGCAACGCACTGTGAAGCAATCCACAGCCACTGCAGCACAGATTCGATCCCTGCTGCTGGCCAGGGGGAGGTGACCCACATGGCGCAGCAGACCTCTCTCCTGCCTTGCCCACAGCTCCCTTCAGCAGTGTGTTTCGGTGGATCTGCCTGTTCTGTTTCTCACTCTGTTTCTGGTGAATCCTCTCACCCCCCACACCTCTGGCCTGTAGCCCAGTTTTTATATGCATAAATAAATCTTTTAAAAAAAATGTTTCCCAGCAAAAGTTAGTTGATAAACATATTTAAATCTTTTCCTATACTGGGCCTACCTGGTGGTACAGCAGGTTGAGCACCACACTGTGAAACATCCGCCGCGAGTTCAATCCCTAGTCAGGGAGGGGACCCACACGGCACAGCCGATCTCTCCTGCCCTGCCTGCTGCTCCCCTCCCCTCAGTGCTCCCCTCAGCACTGTATTTCAGTCAATCTGCCTGTTCTGCTCTGTGCTCTGTCTCTGGTGAATCCTCTCGCTTCCGGCGATTGTGGCCTGTGCCCCAGATTTGTGTGCATAAATAAATAAATCTTTAAAAAAAAAATAAAGACACAGTAAGCAGGTTTATCAGATTTGATAACTCAAACCTGGAATGAAGACCTTCTACCTAAAGTCCATTCATTCCTTCAACAAATACTAGTTGCCTATTTACCTACTACATGTCAGGACCTTACTCCAAGCATCAGGATATGGCAGAGAGCAAAAAAAGAGTGGGTTTTTTTTCCAATAGAACTTACATCCTATAGACAGAGTATAGATAGTAAACAGATAAATTAATACATATAATGAATAAGCAAAGGTAACACCTTGCCTTGCCATCACTATGACCAAACACATCACATACTGGTGAGGGGAAGTGGAGAGGAAGCATTTTACATCCTAAGATAAACTTTAAAAAGCAGATACATCCTGTCTAACCCTAATCGTAAAAATAAATGAGACCTTGAGCCCTTTCCCCAAAATTGCTGACTCAATAATGAGCATATTTATCTGTGGATGTTGCTATGCCAGCATCAGCAGATTTTGATGATCCTATAGATATAATATTTATGTGAGAAAACTGCTACTATTTCTCATCAAGAAGAGCTACTGAAAGTAACCATGAAAAGTGGTTTTCCTTGAATATTTGCAGTGTTCTTTCATTAGAGAACTGATTCTGAAAACTGATCTTCTTTGCAAAACACTGTAAGTAAGGGTCTTTTTGTTTCTTACTGCTTTTATTGCTGAGTTTTTTTTTCTTTCACCCGCTAGAGCTAAATAAGCTATGTTACCTGAGAAATACATGATTCAGGCCTTTTTCACCCAGGTTTGTCTTTTTCAGCTCTTGGAGTGAAAAGCTGTGGGGGTGTAGTCACCCTTAGTGGCTCAATTTCCAACTATTTGTCTTTCAGTTTTTGGATTAAGTCTGGTTCTTGGCCAGGTCTGGCTCTGCTGTATACCGACTATTGTTTTATTTCCTCTGGTAAGTAGTTTCAATCAGGTGGTAGGCAACAGGGATAATTTGATGATACCCTTATATTTTTCCATTTCATCAGCTGTCTTTTTTTTTTTTAAAGATTTATTTATGCACACAAGAGCTGGGGTACAGGCCAGAGATGCATGGGAGGTGAGAGGATTCACCAGACAGAGTGGGGAGCAGAACAGGCAGACCAACCGAAACACACTGCTGAGGGGAGCAGCGGGCGAGGCAGGCGAGGTCTGCTGTGCCATGTGGGTCCCCTTCCTGGCCGGCAGCAGGGATCGAACTCATGCTGCAGTGACTGCAGTTTGCTTCACAGTGCGTTGCTTAACCCACTGCGCCACCAGGGAGGCCCTTCATCAGCTGTCTTTAAAAGATTCTGCCACCAAGTTTTGCACCGAGTCATGAAACTAGTTTATCTGGATCATCGTGTGGCCTCCATCACAGCGCTGAGAACTCATGTCACATTCTAAACCACTGATTACACATGCTAGTTACCAACAATCAGTAAAACCCTCATGTCCTCATGTTGTCTGGCTTGTCAACTATGAGACCAAAACTAAACAAAATAAAAAAGATAAAATGTCTGTACCCCCTGGGACAGAGTCATTCCAGGGTCAAGGAGGTCACAAGGACATCTTGTGCCTTGTGTCTCTTCCCTTCTAACCCTGAAGGTCCTGAAACTGATTGGCGAGTTTTTGTTAAGACCCAAAAATTTGGCTTTGTGCTTACTTTTAACTCACGATCAAGGCTGCTGTTCTCTATATATCTGTGCCCTCTCCCCTTCTTTCAGAAGGAAGGCAGTTAATCTTTAACAATGGAGCAGGACAGCCTATAAGGAAATAAGGATGGAAACAGAGAGACCTGATAGGGGCTAATGCTTCATGAAGGTAAGAGATGATAGTAGGCTTAGACCATGTGATCATGGCAAAGGCCTAAAAAGTAACTGCATTCAATATATTTTTTAAAGATTTATTTATTTATGCATACAAGAGCTGGGGTACAGGCCAGAGGTGTTGGGGAGGTGAGAGGATTCACCAGACAGAGTGGTGAGCAGAACAGGCAGACCGACTGAAACACACTGCCCAGGGCAGCAGTGGGCGAGGCAGGAGAGGTCTGCTGTGCTATGTGGGTCCCCTCCCTGGCTGGCAGCAGGGATCGAACTTGTGCTACAGAGGCTGCGGTTTGCTTCATAGTGTGTTGCTTAACCCACTGTGCCACCAGGGAGGCCCAGTAACTGCATTCAATATATTTTAAAGCTGAGGTGATACTTTGCAGACAGAATGGATGTAAGAAGTGAGATGCCTAGAATGATCCCAAGATTTCTGATTGATGACAGACTAGGAATTCAAAATTATCCTGACTGTTCTGAAAAGTGAAATATAATAAGGAGATATAAACACAGCTCTTAGGCTTAAAAATTCAACTGCAAAATACAGAAAAAGGGAAAACTGGCTTTACAGTACTCGATGAGAAAATGAGCTGAAGGGGTCTTGCTGGAATTTAAGTTCAGTGTGATTCACCTTGCAATCAAAAGCGCCTACAATTTAAAATATGGTAACTGAAGCACAGTGCCTGAATCGAGGAAGATGACACTTTCAGTATATTCTACACTAGTCAATTTACATCTAAAATCCCTTCCAATGCTAAGATTCAGAAATATTAAATCCATCAGCTCAGAGAAGCAACATGTCCTTATCGTGGCCTCAAAGTGTGATGTGTGTACAGTGCTCTATTCATTTGGGAGGAATTACAGAGAAAGTTTGCATTTTAATATAGAAAATAATAAAGGCCATTGCCATCTATAGTGTGCTAAGAACCCCACTAGCTTGCTTTACATACAGGATTTCCGGGTGTTCTGTTATTCCTTCTGAACAAGTAATTTGTCCATACATGCACACCAAGCACCATATTCATCCCTGGAGCTTCTTTTATGGATAGGCATAGAGGTCAATAGAAGATTGACTTTACCCAACATAGTGTGTGTGTGTGTGTGTGTGTGTGTGTGTGAAACTATATAAATATGAGAGCTGTCAACCAAGTCAAAAGAACTGAGTCCTGGACGAATCTCACGCTGCAACTTTCCACACAACTTCAGGCAAGTGTCCTTTCCTGCATTTCAGTGTCCTAAGCTGTAATGGAGCGAATAATGGCAGCCTCCGTGCCTACTGAAGAGAGAGGCTCTCAAGACAAATGGGGTGTCCTGCAATCAACAGCCACCTATGGAGCAGTCGTGGAGTACAAGATGGTTTAATTAAGCCCTTAGGAGAAAAATGTGCTCTGAGCTCTCCAGAGAAAAAAAAGAATGAGGAAAAAGTAAATGAGAAAGTATAAAAAAGGACACTGGGTAGGAACAAAAGTCTCTCCCGAGTTGCTCGTTTCAGAAGTGCAGCTTTCCAAAAAAACATCCGTCTAAGGTACCAGAGCTTTTAAACACACCAGTCGGTAATGGAGTGCAGGCAAGGTCACTGTCAGAGATGAATGTGTATTTGTGGAGCAGCAGAAATGGATGGTTTGTGTAACAAGAACAGATGGCTCTGCCAGGGCAGTATCTCCCCCGTCCGTCCCGCCCCCGTCTATAATGCTGTGTGTAATGTCATGGGACAAAGATCAAAGAAGGAAATGACAGTCTTGGGGGCAGCACGTGAAGACTATTAGATAGGATAAAAGCACTTCAGCAACCTCAGGTAAACGCCTGTTAATTCTTATCACACCGACACCATCCCAGACAACGCCTCGCCGACTGAGCAATACTTTCTTTTCTCTCTTCTCCAGACTGTGGACATTTAATTCCCACCTAAGAAGAACAAGCCTTAAAACACAAGAACCCAGAAAACCAAAACCATTAGTCCTTTTTAGTAATTCCAAGATGAATCTACTAAAAACGGTTTGGTCCACTGGTTACATACTAAAGTCTGGCTGGCTGAAAACTATACCGTTTTACAACTAAAATGAACACAGGAAACCAGAATTTGGCAGACTATGGGACTCTGTATTTCCATTTTAAAGCAACATTAGTTTTCTTTAAGATGGAGATTTTATTTCTAAGTGGCTGGATATGACCTTTACAAGTATGTGGTTTTCATCTGCAGCTAAAAAAAAAATGTCATTCCTGCTTCTCATTCTCTTGTTTCCATTAATAACTTTTTCTCTTTACATTCTACATAATCAATAGGGACCTGTCTATTGCCCTTCTAACTGATTCCTATTACTCCTCATTATGGCCTTTTTCCAATTCCTGCTTCCCACGGGGTATTAAATATTTAGACACTGAGTCTAAACTGTCCTATCCCTGCTGCTGTCGTGTGACAATCCTATAGTTGTGTAAACAATTAGCCTAGCATCTGATCTCTGTTTCAAATGTCTTCTTAGAGGAAATCTAATTATGATTAATATATTTTCATGACTTTGAAATTATATAGGCATAATTTCTTACTCAGTCATGCATATTAAAAATCATAAATCAATTTATTTTATTCCCTTTCAATGGGAAGAGACCTTTCTAATTCTGACTGAATTTTAACAACAGAAAAAGTCCAGTAGACATCAGATGACTGTACTTTTTTCTTTCCCTGAGAAACACTGTCAGTAAGATCTTTGTGGTTGGGAGATTTGGGGAGATTTCAAAGAAAGCTGTACAAATACACTTTCAAGAAAGCATTCTATAATTGCAAGAGAAAGAAAGATATCTGCAGACAAGACTAAAATTTAGATTTCAGGCATACTCTACTTCAAGAAAGAAACATTTCTAGAAAGCTGCAGGAAATCAATAAATTTTTATAAATCAAATATTTTAAATAAATTCAGAAAAGTGGCTATTAATACATCTAATTCTGGTGGCAAATCTTTCTGTGAAGCACAAAATCCATTTCTAATGAAAATACATACCTTTCAATTTAATGGTTTTAAATCTGGGATTTTGACACTTGGTTTTCCCAAACTAGGGCACATTCATATATATCTGAATTTTGAAAGCACTTGATACATTGTCTTGTCTGACCAAAAACCTGTCATTATCCAAAATTAAGCAGAATATCCCTACAGCAAATTTTCATCCTCACTATGCCACCTGCAATCAGACCCACATAGCAGATACTCATCTTGAAAAGTCTTTTACACAATTTGAGGTAAAGCCAAAGAGTAATTATATGTCCTTTCAATGTCATAACTGGAGCCTTGTCTCATAGACCTACACCAAGATCAATTCTCTCTCTAGAAGAGTATATCTGTTCACTTTCTATACCATTGACTAGGACCCACATTCTGTGATGTTAACTTGTTAATCATACCTGCTTTTATATAGTAGAGATGCCAATTGTGTATACAAGAACAATAAGGTTATTATTTATTACTGACAAGTTTTATCTCTAACCTAGCAAGCTTCTTTCAGCCAATTACTCCTCAAATTCTCCTTTGAATCACCTTTACCTATCCTGTTATTCACCTCATTACTAAATATCTGTGTCAGGATCAGGTTTTAATTTCTTAGAAAATTAAACTTTGACACCTACCCCTCCTTTCTTACTGAGCCTCTCTTGTAGTTACAATAGTCACGTAACACAGTTCCAGTCAATTGGATACAAGCAGAAGTCAGATTGGAGTGTCTAGTAAAGCTTTTGCTCCACTGATAAGGAAGACAGCTTGTAACTGAACTTTTCTGCCTTGCTTGTCAACATGATTTCTGGAATTAGGGCAGCTAATCTCAGTCCCAAGAGGCAATAAGAGAAAAAGAAAAACAAAACAAAACAAAAACTTGAGACCTGGAGCTCTGGTGGCCCTGCTGTCACTGAGCCCACAAAACCTACAGGTAACAACCATGTGAGAAAAATAAACACTAATGTGTTTAGGGACGTGTAAATCATATTTCTTGTTACCTTCAACCAAACAAATTTGTAGCTAAGACAGTTCATTTAGCTTCTTCTTCTATGCTCCCCATTTCATAAAGTAACAGGTTTTCTGAAATAAAATCAAGTCCCATTAGCCTAAAGCTACACTGCAAAGAACTCACTTTTCAAAGAAATCATGGAGCAGGCTTGGCAATATTTTATAAAAGTTTTTTTTAAAAAAGTGACTGGAAACTTGGTGGGGGACGTGGGGTGATATATACAGTTGCTGAGGTGTGAAACAGTACACCTGAAATCTAGACAGTGTTGTCATTGAATGTTACCTCAATAAAAAGAAAAATGGGGGCCTCCCTGGTGGTACAAGGGGTTGGGGTGCAGCACTATGAGGCTGTCCACAGCCACCACACCACGAGTTCGATCCCCAGCCAGGAAGGTGACCCACATGGCGCAGCAGACCTGTCCTATCTCACCCCTGCTCCCCTCAGCAGTGCATTTCAGTGGATCTGCCTGTTCTGCTCCCCACTCTGTCTCTGGTGAATCTTCTCACCCCCTCCCCCGTGCCTTTGGCCTGAACCCCAGTTCTTGTTTGCATAAATAAATCTTTTGAAAAATGGTGTTTCCAAAAACAAATGGATAGTATCCATGTATGAAGAAAATAGGTGATGAACTGCCTCCAGCATTCAGTCCTCCATCCCCTGCACCCCAAACAGCAATGCTGGTGAGTTATAAGCTGAGGAGACTGTTTCCTTACAAGGTCATTTCTTCCCAAGGGATTAAAGACCAGAGGACTTCCCTAGTACACAGAGAGCAAATGGGATGGTCTACGGTGGCCATGCAAAACCCAGCCTCACCCTTCCATCGCCTTCCACTCTCTAAGACTGACCCTGCACTAAGACCCGGCCTTGCTTCTTCCCTAGTCCACATCACCAGAGAGTGAAGTCCCAGGGGAACATGAGCCAACAAGTAAAGTGACAAAACCCTGACAAATCTCCACTCAATCCCATTGACCCAAACTTTGTCAGTGTGACTGAGAATTCTTCCCACACTAAGGCACCTAAGAATTTCTTCCCATAGCTGTTGATAGTGTATTCAAAGCTTATTCCTGATATCCCATCAAAAGAAGAGTGCCAGTCCCTTACTTTGTGTATCTCTTCTAAATAGAGAACATTTGCTTTATATGTCCACAATAAAAATCTTACTTGGCCTAAGCATATGAGCTCTGAGCCAGTCTGCTCTCTGCTTTGTATAAAAAGAAAATGGGGGCCTCTCTGGTGGCGCAGTGGGTTAAGCAACGTATTATGAAGCAAACCACAGCCGCTGCAGCACGAGTTCGATCCCTGCTGCCAGCCAGGGGGGGGACCCACATGGCGCAGCAGATCTCTCCAGCTGTGCCCGCTGCTCCCCTCAGCAGTGTACTTCTGTTGATCTGCCTGTTCTGCTCCCCGCTCTCTGTGGTGAATCCTCTCACCCCCCCACACCTCTGGCCTGTACCCCAGTGCTTGTATGCATAAATAAATAAATCTTTAAAAAAAAAAAAAGAAAATGGAAGTAAAAGAAAAAGGGAGGAAGACAGGAGAGGAGAAGGGATCCCTAGAGGGAAACAGGAAAGGAAGGTCACACACATACACATACACATACACACACACACTATACACATACCTCCTTATTTTCTTTTAGTACTCTTACTCTTTTTAAGATTTATTTATTTATGCATATAAGAGCTGGGGTGCAGGCCAGAGGTGTTGGGGGAAGGATGAAAGGATTCACCAGAGACAGACAGGTCTACTGAAATACACTGCTGAGGGGAGCAGCAGGCAAGACAGGAGAGGTCTGCTGTGCTTTGTGGGTCACCAGGAGGGGATTGACCTCCAGCTGCAGTGACTGCCAATAACTTTATAGTGCTGAGAATTAACCCCTGCACCACCAGGGATGCCCACTCTTACTCTTTTTAAAAGATCAACTTTTTCTATGTAAAACCTTGTCATTCAGAAAAACAAAATCACCTATGAAAGTCACCTAATTTTTAGATTCCTTGAAGAGTCTACAAACGTTCACTAATCCCCTCTGAAATAGCTGCTTTAGAACTATCACAGGGTAGGACATGAGTCTATTATATGAACTCCTATATTCCTTTTGCCTCTTAAAATGATACTGGTTACATGTTCTTTCTTTTATCTTTTCCTCCTTTCTTTTGGATTCAAAGATCAGTATGGCAGTGGCCATTCTCTTTCTTACGCCTCCAGACTCCTACCTTCCATGCCTTCTATGCTTTTTTTCTTGATTTTCTTTCTTCTTGACTCTACCACATATGTAGAAAATTCAAGTTAAAATTGGTAGATGGATGAGAGCACCTGAGAAAAGAAAATGACATAGAACATTAGAGATGCAATAATACGATAACATGAAAATCGCCTGAGAGAAGCCTTCAGAGTCTTTAAGCATAGTCAGGCTATTTGAAGATTGAAGGGGGATTTGTCTGACAAAGCCCTGTCAGCTCTGCATTTGAGCCTGGACAACCCAACCGAGCAGGCCAGCAGTGGCGACCCCATGGGAAATGACACCGCACAATGGTCTCCTCTTCTCTGGTAATCTCTCCTGGGATTGGCTCTCATGTCACCAGAGCACTTTTTAATCCTTGTCTTATCTGACTCCCTAAACCCTTGGGTTTGCTGGATTTAAGATGGACCTACCAGGATTGTTCCTTAATTAATCAAATAGAAAGTTTGAAAAATGACCTTTGCAAGAAAAGCAACTAGGCTTTTGCACCAGAAAGCAAGAACAAGAATGAAAGCATTTTTCTAATGAGATTCCGTCTTTGACAGTCAATCCTCAGAATGAAAGAAGGCAGCCAAGGAGTGGCTGGCACCAAAAAGATCTTGGGGAAGAGAGCCAGATTTCCTGTTCCTCCTAACACAGATCTTCAAAAGAGCACCCACATAAGGGAGAACAAAAACAGAAACACTTTCCCAAAAATGAAAACAGATTTAGAATACTCTAAGTTTATTATATATTTCTATACTGATGAATGTTTTTGTAGTCAACATTTATCACTTTTACCTAAATAAATAAGACCTTCATTCTAAAACACTACAAAACACACCCCAGAGCTAACGGAATGGTCGCTTGGGTCCTCTGCCATTTGGGCACGCTCATGCTAGGATCCCTGGATGAAGTGGTAAGGGAAGACAAGACTGTGCTGGTGATGGTGACCCCAACCTGACCCTCTCATGGCTTCTTGTTGTTTTAGGAACCTATGGCCTTAGGGAAAAGGGATCTTGCTTAAGTAAAAAAGCAAAACCCTTTTCCAAGAATAATTATTTTGTCCAACTCTCATTTTGCACAAGTCTTTCTCAGAGTTGACATTTCCCTGAGAGTGGCAAAGTCTTCAGCTCTATGTCAAGTGCAGTGGAGCCTTCTATTTTCCTTAAAGCAAAAAGTTTCCAAATATATTTTACCATCCTGACAGCAGTGACAAATGGGACTTTAACTCGAATGGATTACAGATGGGTTTTCTGAACCACATAAAACTCCATGCAAATAGAGAACCACCAACATTTTTTTTGAAATGTCAGAAACACTCATAGGATTTTTTTGACATTTGCTTTCAAAAAAAAAAAAACAATTACCAGCTCCCCTTTCTTCATTACCTTTTTCATTTATTAATGGCAGGCAAGTGATGCGGGATGCAAGGGAAGGAGGGGCCGAGGGAGAAGCCAAAGTCAAGAAAACAAGAGGGTCCATGACCAGGTGACGGCGCCGAGGTCCAGCAGCAAAGCAAAAGCTCCGACCTGCTGCTGGTCTCTGCTGAGTAGACAGATAGAGGTCAGCAAACTCTGTCTGCAAAGGACAAGGCTGAAAATACCTTAGGCTTTGTGGTCAATAGAGTCTGTGTTGCAGCCTTGTCTCCTAGCACCAAGGCAGCCTAATACTATGTAGCAGAGTAAATAAAACTTTTTTATAAAATTGGGTGTTGGACAGACTTGTCCCATGGGCCAAATGAGGACCCCTAGATTATAATGTGGCTAGCATTTCAAAAAATAGTACCTGGCCAGGATTAGGGGTCTGGGGAAGTCCACAAGACATCACCCCCCAGTAGCTTCTACTGGAGGTGAAGCTGGTGGTCTGGGAGCCAAGTTAACCCTTTGCCTATTGGGTTGTGGAAGGAGGTGACTTCTAGATGACGAAGGGGTTATCAGGAGCTTCAGGACAGCATCAAAATGAACGAGTAGAAAAGGTGAAAACAGATGAATGAAAAACCAAATGTTGTGTAACCGGACAGCGGAATGTTATTCAGACATAACTAACAGGAACATGGTACTTATATAGGCACAACCTGAATGAACCTCAAAAACATTATGCTAACTGAATTAACCATACTAATTCAGACAAAAGTGTTCAAGAATAAGTATAGCTGTACGTCTTTTGCCTCACCAAAGGCCACAAATTGCATAATTATTTCATAGGAAATATATAGAATGGGTAAATCCAAAGAAACAGAAAACAACAGATCAGTGGTTTTATAGAGTTGGGGGATGGTGGAAGACTGCTAATGAATCAGAGGTTTGATTTGGGGCAATCAAACTATTTCAGAATAGGGTCTCCCTGGTGGTGCAGTGGGTTGGGCAACGCACTGTGAGGCAAACCGCAGCCACTGCAGCACGAGTTTATTCTCTGCTGCCAGCCAGGGAGGGGACCCACAAGGTGTAGCAGACCTCTCCTGCCTTGCCCGCTGCTCCCCTCAGCAGTGTGTTTCAGTCAGTCTGCCTGTTCTGCTCCCCACTCTGTCTCTATTGGATCCTCTCACCGCCCACACTCTGTCCTGTACCCCAGTGCTTGTGTGCATAAATAAATAAATCTTTTTTTAAAAAATTTCAGAATAGGTAAAGGTGATGGTTGTACAACAATGTAAATATATTAAGTGCCACTTTCAAAGGGTTAATTTGTTATGTGAATTTTTCTTCAACAAAAGAAAAAGATAAAAAGATCAATATTTTAACAACTGATAGGGCCAAGCTGGTGAGCACCAGCTAATAAGAGCCCATGTACAGTCTGGAATCCTACTGTAAGGTTATTGCTCCAAGGGAAGAGATTTAGAAAATAATTAAGGATTAAGAAATATTATTCTTTTAGATGTCAGATTTTTTTCCTACCCCCTCCCCCACACACAAAACAAAGGTCCAAGTAAAATTTAAATGATTCATTTATAAGCTAAAAAGAGTAAAAACCATGAAAAGACAATACAATTAGTAAGCTCTGAGGTCATTTTAAAGGAGAAAGAGTAAGTGTAGTGAAACACTTCCAGTTCGGCTGTCTCTAATTACTTAGTTACATTGCTCAATAATTGAATTAGCATGAGGACTGGGAGACCCTGGGGAAAACTACCACGTACAAAGGAATTATCTTTGGAGGATCCCACCCACTAATACACACACACACACACACACACATCAACTAACTTACAACTGTCCCCTCTCCCTATAAACCCTCAACTAATTACCATCAGAAAATTATTAGCTAAACTAACTCAGGCTAAAGAGTTAAGGATGGGCTTCCCTGGTGGCAGGGGTTAAGTCGCAACACTATGAAGCTATCCACAGCCGGTGCATCATGAGTTCAATGCCTGGCCAAGGAGTTAAGCTACAACAGATCTCTCCTATTTCACGCACTGCTCCTCCCCTCAGCAGTGTATTTTAGTCAATCCACCTATTCTGCTCCCATTCTGTCTCTGGTGAATCTTCTCACCCCAGCACCTCTGGCCTGTACCCCAGTTATTGTGTGCATAAATAAACAAGTCTTTTAAAATTAAAAAAAAAAAAAGAAGGAAAGAATAACTTAAGAATGACAAATCTTTTCATTTAGTGAGGGAACCCTCTCCGGAAAACATACTACATTTATAAT
This sequence comes from Galemys pyrenaicus, assembly GCA_019455555.1. Lineage (NCBI taxonomy): Eukaryota > Metazoa > Chordata > Mammalia > Eulipotyphla > Talpidae > Galemys > Galemys pyrenaicus. The sequence continues at coordinate 3,944,044 of JAGFMF010011644.1, read as the reverse complement.
TGCCCTTAAATACTAACTATAGCAGACAATGACAGAAACTTTAAATCTTTTTTTAATTGAAGGAAATACCCTAACATCCAAATATCCAGAACAGTAAGCATTTTAGAACAAGTTGTATCCTGCACATAGGTCCCCAACCTCTTCTCACTTTTTTTAAAGTAACAGCAGAGTGTTGTGACCATACAAGCTTGCAAAGGGTTGGGACTGAGCAGGGTTGGGACATGTGGGGTTTGAGGCCCAGAAGGGAAGTGAGAACTGGTCTGAGTGGCCCTGGTCCACCGGGGCCTTCCCCCACCCCACCCCTCAACTCCCCACCAGCCCTGGTCTATAGACGGCTCCCTGGAGCTGGGAAAATGCATCTCTGAGAGTTGGCTGCACTTTGTGGAGCTCAGCTGGGCCAGCAGGCAGCCAAGCAGTTTCCTTTACAACGATAGTGTATATGATCTTAAAAAAAAAAAAAACCTAAAGTCAAAGCCTATGGCCTCTAAATCACAAAAGCAAGACAGAGGCAGGATCTGTGATTTCCCGTGCCCAGAACCCCAGGCCCTGTGCTCTATCCCATTCAGCCCTTTTCTTTAAACATACACGCTGCATATCTTATAAATATTTAGCCTTTAGCTCACTACATTTAATCAGAAGGAACACCAAGCCCCTGGCTCCACACACTTCACCAGCAGTGACCTCAGAGGCACCCAGAAAGCATAAGCTTCTCAGGGCCCATTTCCTGGTAAACGCAATGAAAGCCTCAAAGTTTGGGCTAATAAAACCCTCACTATAAACTCTCTCTCTGACCTTACCTGAAGCGCTGAGGAGTGGTTTTAAAGCCTGAGCAAAACCTTTTCACAGAACCATTTAGTTTAGCCAAAGGGATGAAGGTGGGGAGAAAGAGAGGCACTATTGCATTTCAAACCCTGGGAGAGCAGTAAGTAAGCCTCTATCAGCCATGGGAATTCGATTACTGGCTTCTCCAGCCAAGCACTAAAAATGGGGAGCAGGCTAGGGTCAAGGCTGTGCCCCCTGATAAAGTACGATAATCGCCACCATAGGCAAAAGGATCTTTTTCTAATTAAACTCTCCTTTACCTCCTGAGAGAAGGCCTGCCCAACCACAAGCCCCAGGACCAAATGAGCCTCACAGCTGTGAGAGATAGAATTGCAGAAAAAAAATGTTCCCACACCAGGGGAGCTTCAGTTCCTTAGAGGAAATCGTGTGTGAAATGCTCCAGTTGGAACGGCCTGCGTGGAGGCTACAGTGGGTCTCGAGTGGAGTATCTGGAACTCCCGGTGCCTCTCCTTGGGCAGACCGGCTTCCTGTCTCAGCTTTGTCACCACGTTCAAATCATGAGACTGAACACAAAAGCATTTGAAAGTGCTAACGAATGCTGATGTTGCTGGAATTCAGGACAGAGACCGAAATGAGTCCAAGAACTGGGAGATAGGCCAGAGGTGCTTGGGAACTTGGACTGAGAAGAGAAGCCAGAGCCTCCTGCTGTAGTGAGCTCCAGCCAGCCAAGCCCTGGCCCAAAATCTGGTCCGGCAGCCCCTGGAACAGAACAGGGCAGCCTGCAGGGAACAGGATTTGTCTTTGACTCCCCATCCACCTCCCCATCGGCATTTACTTTACCTTCTGCTTGCCCCAGGCCCTGAGTGTCTTTATTCAATTTGTTTCTGAGCCTGTCTTCTTCCCAAGCAAGACCTAAAGCCCAGAAGATTCTCTCTCTCTGTCAAAATATATTCTCCAGAGTTGTTCTTTATTAGCTAGTTTTTCCCATCAGCTAACCTCTGTTAACAAGTGATAATAAGGGGGCCTCCCTGGTGGCGCAGTGGGTTAAGCAACGCACTATGAAACAAACTGTAGCCAATGCAGCACAAGTTCAATCCCTGCTGCCAGCCAGGGAGGGGACCCACATGGTGCAGCAGACCTCTCCTGCCTTGCCCGCTGCTCCCCTTGGCAGTGTGTTTCTGTGCCTGTTCTGCTCCTCACTGTCTGGTGAATCCTCTCACCTCCCCCCTACACCTCTGGCCTGTACCCCAGTTCTTGTATGCATAAATAAATCTTTAGAAAAAAAAAAGTGATAATAATACTAACCGGGTCTTCCAGAATCAATGCCCTACCCTAAAACAGGGTCTCAAGTGCTTAGAATTGCAAGTACCTACTCAGACAAAAAAGAGAGAAAGCGTCACCGTTGACTGCTGACACCAAAACCCGTGGGTTAGGCATAAAACTAGGTCACATCTTTATGTCACCTCAATGTTACTGTGCCCCAGCTCCTCTTACTAGCTAAAGAATAAAACTTGGTATAATACTTTATGAAATAAGTGAGGGTGGGAGTAGGTGCTGTTCAGAAGCAATGACCAAGAAAGCAAAGAAGGTATCTCATTTGCTACAATCCAAGTCCTGTCTTCCAAGATACACTGCTGCTTGGGAAGTATGGAAACTTCCCACATTCAAATCTAGCACAGGAACAAGGAGACAGGGCTTGCTACACATGACTAATTCAGTCCTTCCTAGCTAGAAAAGAGCAGAAAATTGGTCAATGGGTTTCAATGCTAATTTCACATATTCTGAAATTATTCTGTACAATACAGGTTTCTCCTGCTAGCCAAAAGTTGAGCATTCCTATGACACTTTCTGTAAGGCAAAATGGTGTAAAGAGAAGATGAAAGTACCACTAATTTATATGGAGAAATTTGTGAGCATTCATGGACCCAAAAAATAACCACCAAATCATACTGGAAAATACTTAAACCGAAGATAATGCTAACGTACATTTGTTACATATGCTATGATACATATATAGCTTATGTAAAGTACTTCCCAGGGAAGGAAGTTGGTGGTGCTAGACTCGTGGTAGGGGTGCTTGCTGCCTCTAGAATGGATGCTACAAAACAAATATTGAATGTTATTTTCACTTTTCACCTTTTGTTATTAAAATGGTTAGTGCAAACTGTTATTAATGTAGGCCTTTAATAAATGTGAAGTGGCATAAGACAAGCTTTCAGAAAGCAGGGGATATCCATACATGCACATTTAAATTTTTTCATTTTGGGGGGATTAGGGTTCTAAAAAGGTGAGAATTTTGTGTCTCTTAGCTAAATTGATGAGAAAAGGATATTTCTCCATAACGTTTAGTCAGAAACTGGAGTGCAAAGCTAAAAAAAGAAAGGCAGAAGGCCCACTTTTTATTCGAAAGGTTCCCACCTGGAGCAGTGGTTATATAAAAGTCAGCTAAGAGAAAGGAACCTGAGTGAGGGAGATGGATAGATGGATGGATGGATGGATGGATGGATGGATGGATGGATGGATGGATGGATGGATGGATGACAATGAGGGTAATAATAGACGCAGAATCCTCAATAGACTTTCATAGGATGTCAAGAAAGTGAGACAAATAAGTTGTCCTACCATGAAGGCAAATTCCTTTTGAATATCAAACTACCTAAACGATATCCCAAAGTCTCACCTATAGTAAATGAGATCCCACCATAACATTGTTAAAAGATTGAAAACTAATTTGATTGCTTTAATATTATTTCCCTTTCTCTTTTATCTTTAGACTGCATAAAAATTTTCCATAACCATTAACAAATATCAAACAAATGAAAAAAATCCAACATTACTGCAGAAAATCAGTCTGAGGGACATTTGAGAGGCAAGAAAAAAACAACAGGGAAGAGTAGCTATAGGTGAAGGATCAAAGGAAGAGAGAGAATCAAAATGAATACGTTTCTCTGGGGCCTGCCTGGTGGTGCAGTGGGTTAAGCAACACACAATGAAGGAAACTGCAGCCACTGCAGCATGAGTTTGATCCCTGCCCCTGGCCAGGGAGGTGACCCACATGGCACAGCAGACCTCTCCTGCCTCGCCCGCTGCTCCACTCAGCAGTGTGTTTCAGCATTCTTCCTATTCTGTTCCCCACTCTGTCTCTGGTGAATCTTCTCACCCACCCTGCACCTCCGGCCTTACCCCAGTTCTTGTATGCATAAATAAATATTTTTTAAAAATTAATACCTTTCTCATCTGCACAGTCTCAAGATCCCTAAGACACACCCAGTTCCCACAGTTCCTGAACCTATGTGTGCTCTTCAACACACAACACTGAATATGCTAGAAATATGGTTTGTGGATGAAACTGCATGTGAAACTGAATCCTCTCCAATTGTATTCCCATGTGCACTTCCACCATCATCTTAACACCTACTCCATCCATGAAGCATCAATTGAATGTGGAAGCACAAACTGGAAACCAAAAAAAAAAAAAAAAATTAAAGATGCATCTATAGATGCTGAACTTAAAATGTCCAAAGTAATACTGAATACTAACCACTGTCCAAAGTACTTGATGATTTCTTGTGCTTGTGCCCACTCCACAAAATATGGTATCCCATTAAGTCCTACATTCATAGGGTTTTTAAGATAGCAACATTATAATATCTCTTTTAGAGTATCCAAATAAATCATTTCTCCTTCACTTCTCATGCTTAGCAGGTTGAATATCTTACTACTAAACAAGCTACTGTATTAAATGAGAGAATCAATGAGTGACTACCACTACCAGACTTATTTTTAGTAGGCAAGACAGAGTTTGCCTTACAAGAGTGTCGCCTAGTGTCTATCTGTGGAACTGCATGAAATTTTTCCTAAATACCTGAAGGACACACTATATGTGTTGTAGTATAGAAGAGACCAATTTTATGAAATGATAAAGTATATATGTTGATGTGTTCTTACAAATAAAATTACATTCCCAATTATTTATGTGAATTTCTAATGTGCTCACATGGAAAGAGTCCCTAAGACATTATAAACATCATACTTTAAAATGACACATTTAGTAGAAAAATAGTTTCCAACAAATTACTGACAGTATTTTCAACCATTAATATACTGTGTTTAAACTACCATAAGCTGTTCTGGCTGCTAAAAACAGTCTCAATTCCCTAGAAAAGTATTTGTGGACTTTTCTAGAAAAGAACTATTTCTTAAAGAGCACATATGAATAATGATGATGATGACAGATAATTATTGCATACTTACTATGTTTTTGATATTGTGCTGAACACATTATCTACATTATTCCCATATAATCCTCTCTCAATAGTTACAAAGTGTCTAGAGCAGCATCTGTCATATAGTAAACTATATGTAAATGACACTAGATAAATAACCCAAATTATACTTGAGGAAAATGCTATTATCCCTGTTTTACATATAAGAAACCCACTTTTAGAGAAATTAAGTACTTGACCCAGGATACACACTTACCCTGGATAAATGGATCTAGGATTTTTCCAGGTTGAACAAACCCCAACAGCTGTGCCCCATGCCATCTTGCCTCTCCTTTCACACTTCTCTATGGTACAGCCATGTGGTTGTCAGCTAGGAATGTTGTAACGAAGGACCACACATTAGGTGGGTTAACCAACTAATTGATTAATAACTGCTTTAAAATGAGCCTCCCTTGTGGCAAAAGGGGTTAAGCACTGCACTGTGAAGAATCCATAGCCACTGCAGCATGAGTTCAATCCTGGGCCAGGGAGGTGACCCACATGGCATAGTGGGCCTCTCCTGCTTCACCCGCTGCTCCACTCAGCAGTGTATTTCAGCCAGACTTCCTGTTCTGTTCCCTACTCTGTCTCTGGTGAATCCTCTCAACCCCCCCAAAACACACCTCTGGTCTGTACCCCAGTTCTTGTATGCATAATAAATCTTTTTTTAAAAGTTGCTTAAAAATAATAACAATTGTGACAAACTTATTTTCTCTCCAATTCTTGAGGTTCAAAATCCGAGATCTAGGTGTCTATAAGATCGATTTCTTCTGAGGTCTATTCCCGCTACTGCCTCACTCCTACCCCAGCCAGCCTCCAACCTAGACCTCTCCAAGAAAGAGTCAGGTACAGTTTCCAAGCTCCCAATTCCAGGGACAAATAGTCAAAATTCTCCTAAGAGCTTCCTCCCCACATTCTGCTCTGCCTCCCCTGGTGCAGCAGCTCAACAAGCATCTAGTCACCTGTTGAGATTTTCACAACTGCTCATCTCCAACTTTGGTTTCCCCAGGAGGTTTGCTTGAAGAACTCCCCTTCCAATAATCACCCTTCACTTGGTTTGGAGGGTATTAAAGGAGGTGAAATAGCAGGCATGCTCCATTCCTTATAAAATACCCCCATACTCTTCTAATAAGTCCTAGTTTTTTCCCAGAAGTCTTTGGCTATAGTTGCTGGACCAGTGAGTTTAGACACCTTTTTCACAGCCATTATCCTAGCTTCATCTCATCACCTCATGTGGAAAAGCAAAGTCACTCAGCTCTTTTCCTTATCAACTGGTATATCTGTTTCCCATTGTATCTAATTACCACAGACATGGTAGCTTAGAACAACACATTTATTATCTTGAGTTCTGGAGACCAAAATGGGTTTTCTTGGCTAAAATCAAGGTGTTGGCAGGGTTGGCAGCCTCTTCCCTTTTCTTGCCAGTTTCTAAAGACTGTTCACATGCCTCGACTCAGGGCCCTCTTCCCTCACCAGCAATAGTCTAAGTCCTTAAATTCCATCACTCTGAACCTAGCTTCTCTGCCTCCCTCTTCCATATGTAAGGGCCCTTGGGATTACCTTAGGAACACCTTGATAATCAGGGACACGTTCCCTATTTTAAGGTCAGTGGATTAGCAACCTTAATTCCATTTTACCATGGAATTAGCCAAGTTCTCTCTCTCTGAAGTTTCTACCAAGCTGAATGGAGCACTTCTCAAGCCGATTCTCTCAATTCCCCTCCAGGGCACCAGTTTTCCAAATCTGATTGGTCCATTTTCCAGACCAGCTGTGTCCAAGACATAACCAGTGCTAGTGAGAGCCTGAATCTAAGTGGTGTCAGTGGGAGCTCAAGCCTGTTTGATCCACTTTCAAAACCAGCTCAGGATTCAAAACCAAACCCCCAATAGTCCAGTCCGCCCTGCACCATCTCAGCCATAGCTGGGCAGCTAACTCTGCTGTGTCTGAATAATGATGGTTCAAACCTGACTGTGTCTAGACTACTGTGGGTCTTTTCTGCTTTTTTTCCCCCTAAAACCCAAACAAGGCTGTACCAGGGTCAGCCATCAAAGCTAGCTGTCGTGGCTTAGCCCAGGCTGACGTCTCCACTGGAAGCCTGCAGAAATGAGGAGCCACTGATGTTGTTTTTGAGTGTGGGGTTCTTGGGTTCACTCTGGGAAGGTTTCACCAGAGGTCCCTGTTCAGCAGCCCGTGGCAAGTTTCCAGGCAATTTTCTCCATGAGGCAAAGACATTAGTTATTTTAAAGAACAGGTTTATTAGGGAAAGGAAGAGTAAAGGACACTTGCATAGACACAAGCGGGCAGGAAGAGCTGCCCCAAGAGGGACAGGTTTCCTGAGAGGCCTGCATAGTTGCTGGTGGGTGGTCTTAAGGAGAGCTGCCTTCGCTGAGGGATGTCAATAAAGAGAAGGCCCAGCATGGTGTAGACAGAGGCAGGCAGGAGGCTGCTGCCCTTCAGAGGAAAGAGTTGGTGAAGAGAAGCACATGCATAGTCACAGGTGGGCAGAAGGTGGCTGCCCCTAGCCAGTGCAGAGACTACACTGATAAAGTCTTTTGGTAGGGAGGGGCTTGAGAAGGTTCTACAAGCTCTCCAAAGATTATTACAATGGGTTCCAGAGATATTTGCTTGGATTAATTGTTGTTAATCCCTTCTACCCCCAACTCCAGGTCTCTGGTCTTAAGGCACCTCCATTCCAGTTTTTTCTTTTCTTTTGTCCTCCCACCAGGACTGCTCTTGCATGGTTTGGCCAAGTACCTTTGGACAAGCAATTTAATCCCTAAGCCCAAATTTTCTCAAATGTGAAATCAGTAAAATAATACATACCTCATAGAATTCTGGGGGCGGGGGGATTCGATTAAGGGATGGATACAATATATTTTGGCCCATGGCTGATACATAATTAGTATTCAGTAAAGGCTACAAAATGTCCTTATTATTATTACTGACATTACATTCTAGGTACCTGCTGGGGTTTACAGTCCAATGGGACATATGGAAGAGTTAAGCATCAATCAATCAAAAAAGATAAACTAATGCCATTCACATCAGAATGGATGGTGCTGGAAGGGATTATGATCAGTGAAATAAGTCAGGAGGAAAAAGAAAAATATCAGATGGTTTTACTTTTCACTAAAGGAAGAATATAGGGAACTGAACAAAGTGTCAAAAAAAAAAAAAAGACAAAATTTGCAGGCAAACTATAGCTCTGAGGCACACAGCAGGGGAGGGGGGAGCAACAGGGGTCAGAACAAGGGAGGGAAGAGCACATCATGGGTGATGTGCTGGTGGAGATTTACACCAAAGGGAACAAACCAAATACCGTACAAAAATGAGCAAGGTAAGAAAATTAAAAGGTTTAAAAAGGGCCTCCCTGGTGGCGTAGTGGGTTGAGCAATACACTATGAAGCATCCATGGCACAGCAGCATGAGTTCGATCCCTGATCAGGGAGGGGACCCACATGGCACAGCAGACCTCTCCTGCCTCGCCCGCTGCTCCCCTCAGCAGTATTCTTCAGTAGATCTGCCTGCTCTGCTCCCCACTCTATCTCAGTGAATCCTCTCACCTGGTCTGCATCTCTGGTCTGTACCCCAGCTCTTGTAAGCATAAATAAATAAATCTTTAAAAATAAATAGTCTAAAAAAAAATAGGTACTTGGGTTCTGAAAAAAAAAAAAAAAAAAAGGTCAATTCCACCTGGTGGACAGAGTGCTTTGCAAACACCCAGGGCTAAGCCTGACTCCCTAAGATGTCTTTCCATTCCAGGTCTGTTTCAACATAACACTTTCTCTACTATTCTCTGCAGTCCATAGAGGGAGTGGGGTGGGGGTATTGACGTTCAGTGCCACTCAGCAGGAGACCATTGAGAAACAATTATTTCAAAGGGGTCTGAATACCCAATTTCTTCAAGATCCATAAAAGAAAAATGTTCCTTTTTAATTTTTTTTAATGCATAGGAGAACTGGGGGCACTGGTGGGGGAGGAGGAGTGAGAAGATTCACCAGAGACAGAGCCAGAGCCAGGAGCAGAGAGAATAGGCAGATCCACTGAACAGTGGGCCAGGTAGGGGAAGTCTGCTGTGCCATGTGGGTCACCTCTCTGGCCAGGGATCAAACTCATGCTGCAGTGGCTGCGGAAACCCCACATTGCAGAGCTCAAATCCTTTGAGTCACCAGGAAGGCCCCACTCCTCTTAAAATGTCCTACCCCTATCTAGGCTGGAATTCTGGGAAGATGAGTGGGCTAAGAACACAGAACTGAAGCATCCAGAGAGGGGAAGGGTTGGGAGAGGGGTAAGGACAAAGGGAAGGAAGTGCAATGGACTATGGTGGAGGACTCTGGGTAATTTGGTGGTATGTGCAATACCTGAAGGGTATTGGTATCTAAATGTTACCTCAATTTAAAATGAATTAATCTTATTTTTTTTTTAAATCCCAAAGTTAGAGCTTAAAGGTTTTTCTTAATAGGAGTCATTCAGATTCCACAACCTAAAAATTAAAGAAACAACAGTCTCACTGGTGGCCAGGAACTAGGAGTTAAGAGTGGGAGTAGTATTATTTTTTTTTAAAGATTTATTTATTTATGCATACAAGCACTGGGGTACAGGCCAGAGGTGTGGGGAGGTGAGAGGATTCACCACAGAGAGTGGGGAGCAGAANNNGCAGATCAACGGAAGTACACTGCTGAGGGGAGCAGCGGGCACAGCAGGAGAGGTCTGCTGTGCCATGTGGGTCCCCTCCCTGGCCGGCAGCAGGGATCGAACTCATGCTGCAGTGGCTGCTGTTTGGTTTGCTTCATAGTGCGTTGCTTAACCCACTGCGCCACCAGGGAGGTCCGGTAGTATTATTTAAAGGGAGCACACTTGCAGGGCTTTCCATCTGAGCTGAATAGGACTGAAATGTTCAGCTCAACCTTAACTGCAATGGAGGGCACCTTGTACTTACACTAAAAGTCTACAAAACTAGGGCCTCCCTGGTGGCGCAGTGGGTTAAGCACAGCACTATGAAGCAGACCGCAGCCACTGCAGCACGAGTTCGATCCCTGCTGCCGGCCAGGGAGGGGACCCACATGGTGTGGCAGACCTCTCCTGCTGTGCCCACTGCTCCCCTCAGCAGTGTACTTCTGTTGATCTGCCTGTTCTGCTCCCTGCTTTCTGGTGAATCCTCTCACCTTCCCCCCACATCTCTGGCCTGTACCCCAGTGCTTATATGCATAAATAAATAAATCTTAAAAAAAAAATAATAAATGACTTAAGTCAAAATTTAAAAAAAAAAAAAAGTCTACAAAACTAGAGTCAGATGGTGATGTTTACACAAAATAGTGAAAACACACTAAATTCCACGAATTGTACTTTTAGATCATTACAATAGTGAAAAAATTGTTTAGAACTAAATAGGTACAGCAATACAAACAAGTAAAAACAAAGCTAAGAAAATTTGAATAAGACAACGGATTGTTAGTACCCTGGCTATGATCTTGTACTATAGTTTTGCAAAATATCACTGAAAGAGCCTGGATAAAGTGCACACTGGCATCACGCTCTGTTACTTCTGAAACTTGTGTGTAGATCTAAAGAGCTATCTTTTTTCGAGACTGGTTTTGTTGTTTAATTTTCTAATTGTATCTGAAGATAGATAGTGCAGCATAAAACACTTTAATTAAGCAGGAATATGTCCTAAATGTAAAAGTTTTTCTCCCAAGTTGAAAGACCTCAGACTCTCCCCAGTGGCTGGCACTCTACTCACTGTAGCCAGGAGTTTTCCAAGAAGTGATCTATGCTGAGAAGATCTGAACTAGATTTCCTTTTTAAATCCACATTTCCTGCCTAAGACTAATTTCTTTTGGTGATCTAGAAATAAAAAGAAATTTATCATTTAAGTTCTTCAACCAGTTTCACTAAATTCAAATCCGAACACCATGCACATGTGCAAGTTTGCAGAAGCTATACTCAGAGAGATAACCTTCATCCTAAGAGCTAGTTTTTGGGTTTTGTTTTTGGTTTTTTTTTTTTGGTTTTTTTTTTTTTTTGCCCTTTGTGCACCCCTCTCCCAAAGACATAATCCACTAAAACAAAAGAAATATGCTTTTTCCAAAAATAGGACATGCTGTCCCTAAAACATTTTGGAAATTCTATCTTACATTTCCTTCCAACGCTCACAGCATATATGCTTTTATCCATCCTAAGTGAAGATTCCCTCCAAAGTGAGAAGTTGATAAATGAGAACAGCTAAAGCTAAAGTCAGTAAATAATGTGACCAATGAATCTTGAGACACTTTTTCAACCGAAATGACCATAAAGCAATGAGACTGAACTTTTACATGTGTGACTCACAAAACTACTTCTGAAAGCAGACTTAAGAACTCCTCTTATGTTTTAGGTGACAACAGCAGACTCGCAGAGCTCTCTCAAGAAACAATAGCCGGAATAGATGATTTCTTGCCAATGCATAACATTAAGGGTCCAGGACATTAAAAGAAAGAAATGGGGCTCTCAATTTATACCCCCAGCCCACACACAAAGTAATGCCCATGAGCCCAGAAGGAAGCAAAACTTTTGAGATTGTAGGACATACAGTGGAATTGTCAGAACTACAGGATGTATCTCTGTAGACTGGGAAATAACTTGTAAAGTACGATCAATTTTTACTCAACACAGAACACTAACAAGGACCCTAGACAGTGAACATCATTTTAAGAAGAAAACTATCAGTTTTGGGCCCTCCTTGGTGGCACAGTGGGTTAAACAATGCACTATGAAGCAAACTGCAGCCACTGCAGCACGAGTTCAATCCCTGCCCTGTCTGGGGAAGTGACCCACATGGTGCAGGCAGACCTCTCCTGCCTCGCCCGCTGCTCCCCTCAGCAGTGTTTTTCAGTCCATCTGCCTGTTCTGTTCCCCACTCTGTCTGGTGGATTCTCTCACCCCCCACACCTCTGGCCTGTACCCCAGTGCTTGTATGCATAAATAAATTTTTTTAAAAAATCTTTAAAAAAAAAACACTATCAGTTTCACAACACACAAGAATCATTTGTTCTATCTGTTCCTGAGTAAAATATTTGCTTTTCAAAAAAAAAAAAATCAACCTTTTGCTTTGTAGATATGTCATCTTTAAGATAAATATAAAGTGCTTGGGACAAGGAAGATGTTCAGCAAATGGTAACAACTGCTACTAAATTTCCTGTCACTCACACCATACTGGGTTGAATTATTACATACTCTGTCCTTAAGAGACTATCCAAGTCTGGGGGCCTCCCTGGTGGTGCAGAGGGTTGAGCTCCGCAGCACTATGAAGCATTCGAGGCACGAGTTCGATTCTCCAGCCCGGGAGAGGACCCACATGGCGAGGCAGACCTCTCCTGCCTCACCCAGTGCTTCCCCTCAGCAGCGTACTTCAGTTGATCTGCCTGTTCTGCTCCCCACTCTGTCTCTGGTGAATCCTCTCACCTCCCACACCTCTGGCCTATACCCCTACTCTTGTATGCATAAATGAAAATCTTAAAAAAAAAAGAGAGACTATCCAAGTCTAAGACTATCAAATTACTAAATCCAAATAGCTAAGTTTCACAAATATATAGTTGTATATAATTTTATATTATATTGATGTAGATATGTTTATAATGTATATTTTTATAATATATTATGTATAATTTATCTTATATAGTGTAATCAATGTAAAAATGTTTATATTTTATGTAATATTTACGTGTATTTAAAATAGATATACATTTATATAAGTTACTCCATATAAATATATAATATACTCATATTTTATAATGCATTTATATTATATAGTTATATTTTAAATATATAATGAATATGTGTAATTGTTTACGATTTCTAACAAATGAAATTCACTTGACAGTAGTCATTCATCCTAATAACTAAAGGATGAACACAAACACGGTAACAAGTATTCAGCTTCTGTCACGTCTTCTACCTTTGCCCTCTTTTCTTCCTTTTTTTTGGCAACTATCCACCGCTACATTCAACCAACCAATAAACTGCAAGACTTACAAAAATCGTCCTCAGAAAATACTGTTGTCATGATTATCTGGATCCCAGATAAGGGACGCAAGAACAGGAACATCCTCCAACTCTGAGTTTCAATTAACCTGGAAAACACCTGAGTCAAAACCAGGGTCCTAATTCAGCTTTCCCCACCCCCTGCATGAGGGAGGAGGCACCTGGTCTGCAAGTGTTCCCTGAAGCCCATCAGTCAAGCAAGACTTTCAGCTCCATTTCAGTCACCTAAGTCCTTTTCTTCTGACACCATTAAATATATTTATTCTATCATACAGCTTAGGAACATTTTTACTAACAGAAAAACATATCATGTTATATTATAGCAGATGTTTGCGATTTAACATTACAAGTAGAACTCTGTGGGTTCACAGGAAAAGTTAACTTAAGCCAGATCGGTGATCTTGTCTCCCCATGAATAGTCATCTGCTCCTCTATCACTCACTTTCTGTGTGTTCCAGTCTAGGTAATTCTGTTCACTTATATATTTCATACATTACCTTTGGTTAGGGATAAAAGCATCTGTGTTCCACATGTTCCAGTAGAGGAGGCTGAGAGCCACTGACTTTCCAATATCAGTCCCAGTCACTGGTTACATTTCCTAAATGGAAACTGTGGCTAAAACACAGTGAGGCAGTGACCATAATTAGCCTGGAAAGGATGCACTGGGCATATGTAACCAAACTCAGAACCACACATCTGTCCTCAAGAGGTATTGGCTATGCCAGAAACACAGCCTAAAGCAAGGAATTAAGTGATTTTCCTGGGATTTAGAAGACATGGAGAAACCCTTGGTTGAAAAAAATACATCTAGGGCCTCCCCTGGTGGTACAGTGGGTTAAGCAGCGCACTATGAAGCAAGCCGCAGCCACTTGCAGCATGAGTTCGATCCCTGCTGCCATCCCTGCTGCCGGCCAGGGAGGGGGACCCACATGGCATGGCAGACCTCTCCTGCTGTGCCTGCTGCTCAGCAGTGTACTTCTGTTGATCTGCCTGTTCTGCTCCCCGCTCTCTGTGGTGAATCCTCTCGCCCCCTCCCCCCTCCCACACCTCTGACCTGTACCCCAGTGCTTGTATGCATAAATAAATAAATCTTTAAAAAAAAATACATCTGGGGCCCGCCCTGGTGGCGCAGTGGGTTAAGCAACGCACTATGAAGCAAATCGCAGCCACTGCAGCACGAGTTTGATCCCTGCTGCCGGCCAGGGAGGTGACCCACATGGCGTAGCAGACCTCTCCTGCCTTGCCCGCTGCTCCCCTCAGTGGTGTGTTTCTGTCAATCTGCCTGTTCTGCATCCTGCTCTGTCTGGTGGATTCTCTCACCACCCCCACACCTCTGGCCTGTACCCCAGTGCTTGTATGCATAAATAAATAAATCTTAAAAAAAAAATACATCTGGGGATTAAAACACACACACATACAGATAAGTAGGGGAATGTATTTGATTATCAACTACATTGTTTTTGTTAATATACCGATAATCCCCTCTGACAGTGGTTCCTCTTTGGAAAAGGTGAATGAGGGAAACATCTGCATACACAGAGTTGAGGAATTCAAATATAAATGTTAATTGGGTCCAGGAAAGTTGCCTCCCGTGTCCTTAGGGACTGAAAGTTTGACTCTAACTATCACTCTAACCCTTGTTCTGAATGTCAAAACCCTGACTTGCTTGGAGTATGCAGCCTAATTAAAGAAGCACCAGGAGAGTAAAACCAATAACCTTTGTTAAATTACACCATTTTTCCAAAAGCTTATCAATAGCAAACAGCAGAGCCAAACCCCAGGGATCAAGATGAGGGGAAACAGAGCCGCAGAGGCTTTTAACAAGATATAACAAGCCTGAAGGAAGACTTCAAAGTCAAGCCAAACCTTCCTAGACACCCTACACGGGGTCACTGAGTCACCCAAACCTGAGCGAAGGGATCGGCACTCCGTCATTCAGGAGAAGGAAGGACTTCACACTTAGGATGATGTCATTGTGTGCTTCTTTGCAAACAGTGCTCTGCTGTCCCTGATGCCAGCACAGCAGCCAAGTCCCAAAGTCAAGGGGTGAATTCATTGCTCTCTAACAGGAATACAGTGAAAACACACACTCCTCAGTGCACCTCTGTGAGTCGAGGTAATTAATCTGGTTCCCCGTCAGTCACTGATTTCTAAGCTGTGCACTGAGATCTGGAGCAACCTAAAGACCCACACTTCCCACACTTCTCCCTGTGCAGTCCCTGCTCCCTCACACCAGCTACACCAGCTGCCAGGGTGGGGGGGGAGGGGGGGTGCCAGCATTCAGGACAAAGAAAGTCTCCCCCAGAGGGAAGAAGGCATTTCCAAAAGACATACGCCCAACATGGAGGGTTCTAGGCACCTGGACATGGATGCAAATCTGCCAACGATTTATACCTGGGTGACCTGAAAAGTGGCATCCAAGATCAGTTTTTAATCACTGGCAGCTGTAGATATAAACTTATGTAACAAAGATTTTACAGATATGGTTAAATCAGGGATCTTAAGATAGGGAGATTGTCCATGTGGCCCCAAAACACAATCACAAGTACCCTTATAAGGGGGAGCCAGAAGGCATGGAACCACAGATGCAAACACCATGGGAAGCCAGCAGCTGCCAGTCGCTGGGAGCGAGAGCGCCTGGAGGACTTCTCTCCCTAGACTTCAGAGCCTGGTTTCTGGATGACAGAATAAATTTCTGGTGTTTTAAGCTACCAAATATTTTACAATTTGTTACAGTGACAGTAGATAACAAATACTCAATTTACCTAACAGGAGATTTCTCATGTAAAACTTAACTAAAGTTATTTCAGGCCTGGAAAAAGTACACCTCTTAATAAGTAACAATGTGAAAAAAAAAAAGTAACAATGTGTCTGCAAAAGGGAAAAAAGTGAGACCATATCCATGAGCAGACTTTCTCACCCCACCCCACACACCCCCACATCCCCCACCCGAGTCCTCCTGAACTTTACAGACAGGCGGGCTCCAACAGGACTGGTGGGGAACTACCTGTAACAGGATGTGAATCTCTAACCCGTTTGTTTTTTTTTTTTAAAGATTTATTTATTTATGCATACAAGAGCTGGGGTACAGGCCAGAGGTGTGGGGGGGGGGGGTGAGAGGACTCACCACAGAGAGCAGGGAGCGGGGAGCAGAACAGGCAGATCAACAGAAGCACACTGCTGAGGGGAGCAGCGGGCAAGGGAGGAGAGGTCTGCTGCACCATGTGGGTCCCCTCCCTGGCCGGCAGCAGGGATTGAACTCGTGCTGCAGTGGCTACGGTTTGCTTCATAGTGCAATGCTTAACCCACTGCGCCACCAGGGAGGCCCTCTAACCCATTTCTGACACTATCATTTGTGAGGCATAAAACAGCCTCTCTTTTTCCCTCTAAAATATAGGGACCAAAAAAAATAGCAACAACAAAAACCAACAAGACAAAACGAAAATAAACAGCTACAAAAACTAAGTCATTCTGCAGGAAAGAGAGAGGGATAGGGCTCAAGGCAGGGGCGGGAAGAGCACAAGGGACTATGGTGACAGCGCACAGGTGAATTGGTGGAAAGTCTATGGGGACTACACCCAGAAAAGAAAGCAAACATTGTAAGAAAAAATAAAAATAAAACAATCTCTCTACCAGGTTCCAGGCATCTCTCCCCACTTCTTCTATCCCCTGCAGGCTTGTAAAGGCTAAAGCCTTTTTCTAGGAAAAGTAAACATGCCCTTTTGTGGTGCCAGAGTATTGGCCTACCTAGGAGAAAAATCCAGTCTCTCCATGAGCCAATAGCCCCACTCTGAAAGAATCAGTAGGAGGGAAGGGTAAACACTCTGCTGGGTCACTACCCTAGGAAGGAAAGAAGCCAGAAGTGGCATAAGGAGACCAGCCATCTTGCATAAGAGTGAGGGCCCAGGGCCCTCCCTGGTGGCGCAGTGGGTTAAGCAACGCACCGCAGCCACTGCAGCACAAGTTCAATCCCTGCCCCTGTCTGGGGAGGTGACCCACATGGCGCAGGCAGACCTCTCCTGCCTCGCCTGCTGCTCCCCTCAGCAGTGTTTTTCAGTTAATCTCCCTGTTCTGTCCCCACTCTGTCTGGTAGATTCTCTCACCCCCCACACCTCTGGCCAGTACCCCAGTGCTTGTATACATAAATAAATAATCTTTAAAAAAAAAAAAAAGTGAGGGCCCAGAGACGGCGAGACCTCATTGTGAGAATGGACAATGAGCATTTCAGTAGTGACCGTGATGAACTGACCACCTGGCACCTTCCAACGCAAGTGAAGGATGGTGACCTTGGAAATGGCTTTTTTTTTTTAAGATTCATTTTATTTATTTATGCATACAAGAGCTGGGGTGTAAGTCAGAGTTACGGGGGGTGAGAAGGTGGATCTACTGAAATCTACTGCTGAGGGGAGCAGCAGGTGAGACAGGAGAGGTCTGCTGCACCATGTGGGTCAGCTCCCTGGCCGGGATTGGAACTTGTGCTGCAGTGACTGCTGATCACTTCATAGTGCTGAGACTTAACCTCTTGCACCACCAGTGAGGCCCAGAAATGTCTTGTTTAAATTTAGCACTTTTGATGGGAAGTTCTAAAGTCAGGAAGGACAAAAACAAAGGGGCATCCCTAAAAGAAGCAGCCTAAATGGAACTTGATTAGGATAAAACAAGACAGAACATGACAGCTAAGAGATCCCCTCAAAGAAGAGGGGAAATTCTTACAACAAATGACATCAAACTCACTGCTTTGCTTTCAAATTCCCAAATGCTACTAACAGAGAAAAGTCAGAAAATCTTTCCTAAGTATTCCTGTTTATATTTGGAAAACCTTTGTTACAGGTTGAATTATATACCCCCAGAGATACACTAAAGTCCGTATCCCCAAGAATCTCAGAAAATGACCTGTTTTGCAAATAAAATCTTCACAAGACTTTGTGACTAAAAAGAGTTAATCAAGTCAAAATGAAGTCACCTTGGATGGGCTAATTTGCGATAACTGGTGTCCTTTTAAAGGGGCACTTGGACACAGAGGGAAAACAAGACAAAGACACAGAGAGGGGCCTCCCTGGTCGCACAACAGGTTAAGACGCAACACTATGAAGCTATCTGCAGCCACTGCAGCACAAATTCAATCCCCGGCCAGGGAGCTGACCCACATAGACAGCAGACCTCTGCTGTCTTGCCCACTGCTCCCCTCAGCAGTGTATTTCAGTCAATCTGGCTTTTCTGCTCCCCATTCTGTCTCTGGTGAATCCTCTTACCCCCACACCTCTGCCCTATAGCCCAGTTCTTTGTGTGTATAAATAAATCAGTCTTAAAAAAAAAATCATGAAACTTCTCCTTAAGTTACAATTATAATACATGTCATCACTTAATCTTATGATGCAAGGTAAAACCATCCAGCCAGGGCCTCCCTGGTGGCGCAGTGGGTTAAGCAATGCACTATGGCGCAAATTACAGCCACTGCAGCAGGAGTTCAATTCCTGCTGCTGGCCAGGGAGGGAACCCACACAGCGCAGCAGACCTCTCCTGCCTTGCCTGCTGCTCCCCTCAGCAGTGTGTTTCGGTTAGTCTACCTGTTCTGCTCCCCACTCTGTCTCTGGTGAATCCTCTCATCTCCCTGGACTCTGGCCTCTACCCCAGCTCTTGTATGCATAAATAAATCTTAAAAAAAAAAAAAAAACACCCAACCAGAAGGATAAATGGACTTAAACTGCTATTTTAGAAAAAGAAGCTCCATACTGGACGTCAGCAAGAATTTCTTTTTTTAAAAAAATTGCCTCTTAGGTGTGATAAAAATCATATCCTACAGAAATTCTTGCACATGTACATGAGATGTAACCAGAAGGATATTCAATCAGCATTGTTTATAAAAGTTAAAAGTTGGAAACAAACTTAGGTAACCATTAGAATTATTCTGGAACAAACTACAAAGCATATACAGCGTTGGAGGTAGAGGATATTTTGCCATACACCAAGTAACGCTCAGCAACACCAGCTGGTGTCCTACAATTTAACTCAACTCCACATTACCTGGGACAGTGTCTATCCCAGAGCTCAGTCCCATAAGACTGCCTCCCCACATACAACCAACCAGTTATAAGAAATTCCAAACACTCTCACCTTGAGTACAATTAGTTTGCTACAGCAGCTCACAGAACTCAGGCACTTAACACTTAGTCATTTATTAAGGGATACAATAAAGCGTACGGATGAACATGGAGATGCAGAGACCCACAGGGTGGCCTCTTGAAGGGTCCTGAGCACTGAGGATCAGCCCCCAGGAGTCAGATGCATCAGCCTTCTGTGTGAATGTGCTTGCCTATCTGCAAATATCCCAAACACTTCTCTTTTGGCATTTAATGGAGCATCATCGTGTAGGCCAGATTCATTAACTGTTTTCAAGAGAATGGCAGTAGAGCTGAAAATTCCAAGCTTCTAATCATGTACTGGTCTTTCCAGAAACCACCCAAGAGTCCACCCAAAGTCACCTCAAACAAAGGACATGCCTATTACCCAGGAAGTTTCAAGACTTTCAGGAGCTGTGTCAGAAGCCAGAATCTAAGATCATATATTGGAACAGAAGATGCTACTAGTGCTCTTCTTATGAAATTACAAGCATTTGGGGACTCTGTGCCAAGAACCAGGGGCAGAGAATGAATACATATATTCTATTATTTCAGAACCATCCATACTGAAGTATTTCTTTTTTAATGTAGTACACACATACACTGGGAAATCTAACTAGTTGTTTGAAAAACGAGGTAGAGTTAAAAGTTTAAGATGGAAATGTCCCAAAACTGAGTCATAAGTAATAAATCATATTTCCTTTACAGGTGTGCATAAAGGTGTACATATACTTACTTATGTAATTGCATAAAGGGGGAATTAGCGCACACATACTACATTGTGGAGCCCAGGTGAGGGGGAGCAGAGGGGGAGAACCAGGAACAGTTAGTAAAACAAAGGAATTATATTTTGCTCTTTACACTTCCATAATACTTAATATTTTAAAATAATTTTTAAATAATGTATCTATTATTCAACTCTTGGAAATCATAAAAACAAAAACAGTAAGGGCAGTTCCTGGGTCCCATTCACCCCTTCTGCCACCTCTGCCATCACCAAAGAATGGGTACATGATTTGTTTGCTTTTGCAGTGACATCAAAGTTGTCTTCCTTAGAAGTGTAATGAGTGGCTTAAAGTCAAATTAGAGAATGGGAAAATCTGATAGAACCCAAACTTCTCGTTCCACTTTTTTCTTCCCTAGCACTCAACTAGTAGGCGATTACTGAGGGAAGGGATAGCCCCATCTGTATTCTCAACTGCCCACCCCATTTGCATTCCTGGCCAGGTGGAATAATCCAAATTCACCTACTTTGTTTCTTCTTCCTCTTCTCCATTCTATTGATTTCCCCTTCAATTTTCTCCCATAATGTTACTGCAACTTGGAAAAGTATTAGAGAAACAGGATAGGAAGCTAGAGGCAACAATAGTGAGATTTATAGGGTTGAAGTGAACCTTTTCCTATTTTCTGATTTTCTCAGGTGAAACAGACCTTACCTTGGGGTAAGTATCCTCTTAGCCCCAAGAACTAGAGACGCATCAGTATAGAGGAGAGGAGGGCTTAGGAGGACATCTAGAATCATATTTCCAAACCACCTTCTTGGTTAGTATATGACTTTTTGCTCCAGACAGGCTGGCTTGCTCTCTCAGCTTTCCCAAATGTCAGTTTGCTCAGTGATGGGAACCAAGACAGGCACTTTTAAGGCTGTTGCTGCATGAGAACATGTGTTTGAAGAAAGAAGGTACTGAGTACTAACCCTAGAAACTTTGCCCCCACCTGATTCAAAACAATGCAGTAGCGCTCAAGACAGCACCAAGCAATTGGCACACCTGGGAAGAAAGCACTGAAAGCCCTCTCAGCCCGAGGACGCAACAATTAAAATTATGAACTCATAGAGAGACAGCTGACAAGAGCATAGGGATCTTGATGATCCACAGTTCCACCTTCCCCTGACACTGTACACTATTCTGCATGGGTCAGGACATCAAGTTTTCCCTTCTAGGTCTCCAGAGTTCCAGAGCTTATCTTCCCCTAAGCAAGATAGGCACAGCATTGCGTCCATCAGTCAGGGGTCAACAATCCTTCATCGATACAAAAAGGAAGAATGATGTAATACACATATTTGTAGATATATATGTACATATAATGAGTGTAAAATACATATTTTAAATCATGAAAAAAATATATATGTATATACAGGGGCCTCCCTGGGGGCACAAAGAGTTAAATCTCGGCACTATGAAGCTATCCACAGCCATGGTGACAAGAGTTCAATCCCAGGCCAGGGAGGGGACCCACATGGTGCAGTAGACCTCTCCTGTCTCGCCCACTGCCCCTCTCTGCAGTGTATTTCAGATCCACCTGTTCTGCTCCCCACTGTCTCTGGTGAATCCTCTCACATCCTCCCCACCCCTTGCGCCTCTGACCTGTACCCCAGCTCTTATATGCATAAATAAATCTTTAGAAATACACATTTTTTTAAAAAGACAATCCTTCATCAATATCAGTAGTTTCAAAAATTTAATCCTTGGGAAACTTCAGTACAGTGAATAAAACTCCAAGGCACTACATCACTTTGTTTATTGCTTTTTTTCACAGCTCATACTGGCATCTGTTCAGCCCAGGATTATTTAAGGCCTAATGTTCATGGCGCTGGAGTGTACAGTGAAATAAATGGGGATTCAGCTAATTAAATGCTGGCGCAAAGCTGAGGTGTTTGAAAAATCTCAAAATCCATCTATTACCAGCCTGTCCCAGAGCCAAAAGCTGCTGCTGTTATATGACACAATAAAAGAGATGCTGTGTAAATTTTAAATATTTTATTGAACATAAATAATTAGAATATCTAGCCATTTTCTAAGACAGAAATATCTAGCAGCTAATGTGCAAAAAGCATTGCAGATGTTCACAAGCTACAGAAATGTCAATTTGCTTTTAAGTTCCTTTTAAGCAATTTTTTACTCTAAAGAAGTAAACATTTATAACTGTGAATAAATTGTTCGTGGTTTGGGCAAATGTTTCAGAATATTCAATAAAGCACCCACATAAATATTCAGTTATGGAGATAATTTGATTTAAATAGATGGTACTTTCAATAAATAAACATTGTTCAACATGAATAAACATTTTAAACAACCAGCAAGCCTCAAAACCCAGCTGATGTTTCATGCAAATCTTTGGAAAACATTTTATTTAGCAGTTCTTACATACACCACACATTGTCGATGATTCCCTCATAGTCTTTATTATCAGTAATATTTGCATGAAAGAAGCACCTTTTCTAAAAAGAACTCATCTTTTTACAGCACCACCATTTTATTATGATCTTTTCTTCTTTGCAGAGTCAAGCAGCTGGTATGTCACGTGGCAGTGCCCAATGTTACACAAATTAAAAATCATACTGCTGCCGGGCCCTCCCTGGTGGCGCAATGGGTTGAGCAAAACACTGTGCATAAGTTCGATCCCTACTACTGGCCAGGGAGGTGACCCACATGGCGCAGCAGACCTCTCCTGCCTTGCCCACTGCTCCCCACGGCAGTGTGTTTCTGTTAGTCTACCTGTTCTATTCCCCACTCTGTCTCTGGTAAATCCTCTCACCCTCCGCACCTCTGGTCTGTACCCAGTGCTTGTATGCATAAATAAATAAAATCTTTTAAAAAAATCATACTGCTCCCTTCGAACTTTCTCTGCCAGCTACAACTCCATGACCTTGGGCAATTTAGTATTGCTTAACCTCAATGTCACCATTTTTGAAGTGGAAGCCATAATGCCCTCTTCATAGGAATGAAGATTAAATATGATTATGTGTAAAATATACTGCAAGCATCCAACAAACTTATCTGTAAAATACCCAGCAAACACTCTACAAACTTATCACTTACATGGTTTTTTATAAACTGAACTTTCTATCTGATTCATTTCAATCACCCAACTTTGTGTGCCCATTGTTTTAGACGGTAACAAGCTTCATGCACCGTTGGTGGAAATGCAGATCGCTGTAACATTCTGGAAGAGCAAATTGGCAATAGCTATCAAATTTGAAAAGCACATTCCTTTGATCCAACAACTCTACTCCTGGGAATTTACTTATCACTAGCTACTTGGCAAATATATTACGAGATCTATGTCCCAGGATGTTCATTGCTGCATTTTCGTAAGAACAAAATAAGGAAACTGAAATATCTATCAAGAAATAATTAAGTAAATTACCATGAGTCTCCACTTATAGAACTTGTCACAATGGAAATTTTGCCTTTGTATGCTTGATTATTGGATTATAATTGTCTTTCTTCCCTGTGAGAAAACATTTGTTCTGCCTTCTAAAGTTGCTTTCCATATGGAGAAAGCCCCAGTTAGCAACACACTGCCATATCGCTTTCTCTCTTCTTTATGCACTCAAACCAGAGGAGATAGTTATTCATGTAATTGGTAGATTTGAGAAGAATAACTGGACATGCTGTGTTCAGTAACTGCTTTCACCTCCTGGGAGACATCATCCCCAGGGAACTCTGCGTTTCTCCAGTGTTTCACCAGACAGTGCCCCCCAAATGGGGAAGCTTACCCCCAAGCTTGCCTTGACTGGATGGACACACTTACCTAGCTCTGGACCTCAACATTAGCAAGTCCCTGTGGTTTATACACTGTCATCTATATCTTTCAACTTGGTCTTCAACAATAGAGGTAAATAATCTTTGGCCAATGACTTTTTTTTTTAAGATTTATTTATTTATGCATTTAGAGCTGGGGTACAGGCCAGAGGTATGGTAGGTGAGAGTATTCACCAGAGACAGAGCAAGGAGCAGAACAGGCAGATCGACTGAAATACACTGCTGAGGGAACAGCGGGCAAGGCAGGAGAGGTCTGCTGCACCATGTGGGTGCCCTCCCTGGCTGATGATTGAACTCATGCTGTGGTAACTGTGGATGCTTCACAGCGGTGCTTAACCTGCTGTACCACCAGGGAGACCCTGGCCAATGACTTTAAATGTAAGCCCTTTCCTATCTATTTCAATTTGAGTAGATCTTGGAAAAGAAAAAGAGAATCTTTGCAGTGTATCCTGAAGGTTCCCAAAAAAAGTGAACTTGGTGAACATAGGAACTCTATCAACTTACCTCACTATGACATCTCTAAAAAGAATGTAGACCCTCAAAAAGAGAGAAAAAATGAATCAGGGGCTTCCCTGGTGGCACAAGAGGTTAAGTTGTGGCACTATGAAGCTATCCATAGCCACTGCAGCACGAGTTCAATCCCTGGCCAGGGAGCTGACCCACAAGGTACAGCAGACCTCTCCTGTCTCGCCCGCTGCTCCCCTCAGTAGTGTATTTCAGTAGATCTGCCTGTCCTGCTCCCCACTCTGTGGTGAATCCTCTCACTCTCCCCCAACTTCACACCTCTAACCTACTCCCCTGCTTTTGTATGCATAAATAATTTTTTTTAATTGTCATCACATGAAGGGGTGGGGCTGAGGTCAATTTGAAAGCTTAGTCACACATGAATCTGGGTCCGAAGATGGAAAGGCAACAATTCAGTTCCTCAGATTCTCTCTGTCTCGCTCGCTCTCTCTCTCCACTGACATAATCTATCTTCTTGTGATCTCTCCACATTGTGGTCTCTCCACATGCCAGACTTTTCACATAGCAGCTGAAGCTCCCCAGTGTCCCAAGAGCAATCTGGCAGAATAATCATGGTCTCTTCTAACCTGGTCTCAGAAGTCACACAGTGTCCCTTCTGCTGTCTTATAGACAAGGCAGCAGTCACAAAGTCCTGCCCAAAATCCAGGGAGGAGATGGAGACTGTAACAGAAGAAACATCAAAGGATCTACAGGGATTGTTTCTAACCCACTACAAATGGAAAAACAAAAATACTGAAGAATAAAATTGCAGGGCTACGTTAAGTGCTCACTTGAGACAGTCATGAATTAGAGAGGCCTACAGGCACAGTGGTGAGTTTTTGTCCATAGACTTCTGACTGCTTGGTACAAATCCAAGGTGTCGAACACAGTTTTTGCCAACCCATTATAGATGTGTATGAGAACGTAAATACTGTGAGGGCAGGAACCTAACCAGGCTGGACAGCAGAGATCGGAACTGGGCCTGATACAAAGGTATCCTTCAATATATCTGCCTTGCGGTCGATTCGACGCCTTTATACGGCTTCTGTTCAAGCTATTCTTTCTACTCGGCATGCGTCCCAGCCACCCCTGTCAACGACTTCACCGTATGATTCTGGATAGATCACTTAACCACTTGGAGCTTCCGTCTTCACATAAAATGAAGATTAGATGATCTTTAAGGTCTCTTTCAGGTATAAAAATCGTATTTTTCTATCTTATCCGACTCACTTGATGACCTCCAACAATGATGCCAAAATACATCAGCTCAGATGAAGGCACTAACACAGATGCCCTCTGGTCTTACCTTACAACTGATCCGCTTAAGACGCAGCCTCTGGAAACACATTGAATCTAAAAGCAAAGCCTCCTACACTCAATAAATCCTTGTTGAATTTCAGCATGAGACCACAGAGAAAGAGGTATTGATGCTGGAGCTGTAAAGTACCTTAAAAAAAGACAAATCTAGCCCATTCTTTGCCCTCTTGGGTGTTCACATTCTTTCTTAGCTATCATCCGGCACAGTCAGATAAATATATCTTTTTTTATCTTTCCATATATGTCAATCCCCTCCCTTCCTGAATCATTTTTGTTGCTTTCCTCTGTGCCTTCCCCACTCTGTCTCTGACTTTCTGGTGCTTAATGTTAGGACCATCTACAAGGTAGGGAGCAGGTGGACCACAGAGTCCTCAGAGGGGGTGAATTCACATAAATAAACAAATAACATGTAGTCTGTGTGACAGTGACACTCGCTGAAGATTTGCTGTGCCCAAAGGCTGCAAGGCACGTAAAGTGGATTTGCAGACCTAGCAATTGCCTGTGAGATGGATCGGAGCGCCTCAAGCAAGGTCTCCTGATGAAAAATGACTAGCTTGGGTTCAAATCTCAACTCCATCAGTAAATAACTAACTCTGTATGTATGACCTTGGACACACCATAACCATAACCACTCCACTCCTGTTTTCTTTGTCTTAAAAATGAGGGTGATAGTACATCTGATTTCACAGGGTTGTTGGGAGGATTAAATAAAATAATACAGGGTCTCCCTGGTGGCACATAGGGTTAGGTCTTGGCACAACGGAGCTGTTGGCAGCCCCTGCAGCAGGAGTTTGATCCCTGATCAGGGAAGTGACTCACATGGTGCAGCAGACCTCTCCTGTCTCACTAGCTGCTCCCCTCAGCAGTGTATTTTGGTAGATCCACCTATTCTGCTCCCCTGTCTCTGGTGACTCCTCTCACTCCCCTAACCTCTGGCCAATACCCCAGTTCTTGGATGCACAAATAAAGTAAATCTTTTTAAAAATAAATGAAATAATAAACATGAAATACTTTAAACAGTATCTAGCACATAGTAAGTGTTCAATATACACACACTGTCATCTGTTATCATCCATGGTGCCCAAAATTCTACCACTAGCAACACTCCTTGAATTAAGGCAGGGAATCTTGCCTTGCTGCTAGTCCATTTTATTCGCATTCTCAGGTTAAGAAGTCTGGTTCTACATTTACCACATTCTATAGGAGTTGTGATTCCTACTGTGTGTCCCTGCACCTGTATTCCTGCTTGGAAGCCTGTCCAATGTCCAATCCCTCTACCACCAGCTTCAAACTTTAGTCTCCTTGTGATAGAAAACCCAAATCCTGAAATCTAGCCCCAGTAGTAGAGTTCTGCCAGTATAAAGTAGCTATTTAATTAATCAAAATATGCACTGATTATGCAGCAACCTTCTCCTGTATCCTTGATGCTGGTGTGGAATAGATCCCTTCACCAGTGCTGGCCCCCTCTGAGCACTCCTGCCATCTTCCATGAGCAGGTAGGTACAAAACATCAGCCAAACCACACCCTTTTTCCATCATCTCAGCTGATTAAACCAGACCATCCAATCTCTGAGGAGTCTTCAGAAGACAAGTCCCATGCCTCAACTGCTATGTAACACCACCTCTCACAGGTCAGACAACAAGGCTCCACTAGATACAGTTGTCATCACGTCCTTCCAGCCTCTGCATCACACTGAGAGTACTCCAGAGAGAGGCCCTTTGCTCCACCCAGTGCCTGGAATCCTAAGCCATGTCACCTGAATTCTTGCCAAAGAGAGGAAGAGAATCAAGACTGTAAAAGGGGAGAGAAGGCTGCGTAGAGAAACTGGTTCAGAAGAGGGAATGTAAAACTGGGCTAGAAAAGATGGGACCAGATCAAAGAGAGGGCCTTGAAGAGAGTCAGATTGGTCCGAACTGGAACTACCTGATACGACTGGCGCTCCTAGAGGGGGTCCTGGCTCAGGTACACTTAGGTAGGGACCAGAATGGCTTGCAGATGAGAAGACCAGTCCCTGAGGTTAGCACACACTTCTGAATGTTAGCAGAAAAGTAGACCTTTTGCCCAAGAAAAAAAAGTACACATATGGAACAATTTGTAGCCTTCAGAGGACTAATAAGACTTTTAAAGACTAGTCACAGAACTCCCTGGGGCATCCCTGAACTCCAAGCTTAAAATCTCTTGCCTACAAACTGGTCTAACCATTATGGAAAGTTGTGTGGAGATTCCTCAAACTACTAAAAATGGAGCTCCCATATGACCCAGCAATTCCACTCCTAGGACTCTAACCCAAAGTACACAAAAACATTAATTCAAAAGGACACCTATACCCTATGTTTATTGCAGCACTATTTATAATAGCTAAGATACAGAAAGAACCCAAATGCCCAAAAATAGATGACTGGATCAAGATGTGGTATATATACACAATGCAATATTATTCAATAATCAAAAAAGGTAGACTCATGCCATTCACAGCTAGAAGGGATTATGCTCAGTAAAACAAGCCAGAAAGAAAAAGTAAAATATCAGATGGTTTCACTTATAGGAGGAATGTAGGGGAACCAAATAAGGGATCAAAAAAAATAATTATAGTAAATTAAAAAACAAAATTGACAGGCATCTATAAACCAGAGACATTCTGCAGGGGAGGGGGAGGGATTAGATCAAAACAGGGGATGGAAGAGCACAAGGGACTATGGTGATGGTGTATGGGTGAACTGGGAATTTTATAGGGACTTCATCTGAGAAGAGAAAGCACACATTGTAAAAAAAAGGAAGAATGATGTAAAATATATATATTTAAAAAAATCTCTGGCCTAGAATCTTACAACCAGCCAGGGACTGGCATAGTGACTATGACACGATAGTGTTAGTATCTTACAACCAGCCAGGGGCTGGCATAGTGACTATGACACGATAGTGTTAGTATATGCAGTGTAATAGGGCCTAGCAGGCTGGCCCTGGAGAGGCAGGAACAACCTCAAAGTGAGCAAGTGACCTCCAGACTCCACACCCTATGTCTTCCCAGGAGACCCCCATCTCTGTATCACCCACAAATCAGATACAACTGATAGCATAACTACTGGCATGCCAAGAATTAGGGAAGGAAAGAGATGGGTGGCCAGCGAGAGAGAGTTGTAGAAGTCCACTTAGTATAAGTCCAAGAGACCTAGGGTTCCTGAGAGTAGGGTCTCGGAGTTCATAGCCCCTCACCAGAGGCGACCTCTGCAGCAGTCCTCCCCCTCTAATTCACACCCCCTCTCTGATTTCCCTATGTAAATAAGCCCTCTTTATTAACCCCCTTCTTATTTATCTATTTTGAGGTCTTGTCCTTTGTTCTTAAGAGCAGGTGAGGACTCACATACCAAGTCATTCTCTTTATTTCCAGGTTTGCCCCTTTTCAGTAGTGTTAAGAAAAAAAAGAACTGCACAATTTCTGGAAAGAGAAAACAGGAATGTGGACATATGTGGTATCATGGCATGGTGTACAGGGAGAGAAACCCAGGCCATTTAAGAAGGGTCAAGGGACAAGATTTTTGACTTCTTAGATTTGAGAAATGAAGAGATGGGAGATATGACCATTTCTAATCTAGGTGACCAAATGCATAGCAACACATCTAAATGAGAGAGGGTACCAGTTTTGTGTTAATTTGGATTTTTCCAGTCCTGGTAGGGAGGGATGTTAAGTTTCATTTGTTGGTTCAATAAGCTTTAATAAAGTGCTTACAAGAGGCTTCCCTGGTGACACAAAGGGTTAACTCATAGCACTATGAAGATATCCACAGCCACTGTACGAGTTCAATCCCCGACCAGGGAGGTGACCCACATGGCACAGAAGATGTCTCCTGTCTTGCCCACTGATCCCCTCAGCAGTATAGGCCCCCTGCCCCTCTGGCCTACACCCAGTTCTTAAATGCATTTTTTTTTTTTTTAAAGGAGGACTGGGACAGAGCCCAGTGAGGAGAACTACACATTACATCCTCCCTAGACCTCTCGGTCCACAGTTCCTCTTGGTCAAGTGTTCCCTTATGGGAGATGGGAAGAAAGGAGGCTGTTTAAATAGATCACATAGCTGAGGAGAGAATGGGAGGCAGGGAGATTTGAGACTCTGTCTTAAGGAAGTTGTATTCATGAGCCTAATTGCCAAGCTGTTTCCCCCAATGATAAGATAAAGGAAAATAACAAAATGTGGAAATCCAGAACTAGCCTACCCAAACAGGCTCTGATTGAATGTGCCTCTGGGGAAGTAGTAAAATCATCCTCAGGGAGTTCAAGGAGCCTGAGTCTTTGAATTGGGTTTTAACAGCAATGGAGTCAGTTTTTTTTCTGTGGTCTGCAGTTGTGTTGGCCTTTGTGATCTCTAAATAAATCAAGCTCAAGGTTTTTCCTCAAGTAGGAAGCCTTCCAAGGTCTGTTTCTTGAGAAGCTTGAAAGCTCTAATGGCTGTGTGACTGCCCAGCAGGGAATCCTGGTGCTTTGAGCAGACCTGGAGCCATGGGGGAGTCAGGTCAGAGTTCCAGAAATCTCCTTCCAAAGAAGAAAACAGAAATGTCTAAACTTAGAAAAGAGAGGCAATAGGTATAGAGAAGAGGTGGAAAGTACTGGACATACAAACTAGAACAGACAATTGGAAGTATAGAAGCAAAGTAAAAGGAAGACTTTAGAATGATGCCCTGATCTCTTACATAGAGAACTTGGATTTTGTTAGTGCACTTTACTGAAATAAGGAGTATGGGAATCCCAGGAAGGTACGATGGGGATTGGGAGGAAGGAGAAATAATGAGGTCAGTTCTATTTTTGAAGTTTTTGCTTCTGTGAACCTTAGGAATATACATTGAATATATAAGTCTAACATTCAAATAAGTCTGGACAAAGAGATTTTGGAAATAACAGCACAGAAGTGGTGACCTCAGTCATGAACATAGATGAAACTGCCCAAAAAGAAAACATAAAATGATAATGCAAGGAAGCCAGAAGATTCTAGGAGAAACCTCTGTTTAAGGACTAAACAGAGGAGACTGAGAAGGAACAAGACAGTCAGAAGAATAGTGACAAAGAAATTGAGGGAAGAATTTCAAGACTAGAGTGGTCCAAAGGTCAAATGTCCCATAAAGGTCAAATAAAATGTCGACTGCAAAGTGTTTATTAGATTTAACCACTAGGAAATCATTAGTAACCTTTACAAAATGGGTTTTTTAACCCATTTTGGGGGGATTTACTCTACAGGGAAGAAGTCAATGTAGAGAAAGAAGGTTAAAAAAAAATCAAAAAGATGGGAAATTTGGCAGTTGATGGAGAAGGCTGAAGAGGCAGCGCTTTAGATCACAGTAAGAGTGGGACTGGAGGGAGTTGTCGCCACAACATGATGACAGGAGGTAAAGGCTGGTGTGGATGCAGACAGGTGTATACAGGTGAGCAATTACTGGTTAGTCTTTTTTTCTCAAAAATATTAAATAGGCTTGTCCATAGAAAGTGAAGAAGTTGGAGTAGAAATGGGAGCCTACGAAGAGTGGGAGAAATTGAAGAAATTGTCAAAGGATTGTCAGAATTGTATACAGCTGACAATGGAGGCTCCAAACCTACATCCACACCAGTACGTAGGAACTACCTCTGGTGTCATTCAGAACCTCAGGTGTTGAAGAAGGAGCACATAAGGTGTGAAGACAGGAGTAAGGGAGTTGAAAGACAGGTATAGTGGGTGGACGTAGGGATAAAGGAGTCCAAGGTGCCAGCAAGAGACAGATATGGCAGGCTTTATACACTGTGAGGTTTCATCTGGGATGACAAAGAAATGAAACCAGGAAGAGGGTGTAGACTTGGGAGCAAAATAAAGGAGCAGAAGACTGGAGATAACAACAAAGGGACAGCAGATGAGATTTCAAATCCTTATTACATTTAACATTTTAAAGGGTGATCTCTATCACAAGATGACTGGTTGATAGGTAGGAGGTAGGTAGGTCGGCAGATAGCTAAATTTATTATTTCTGGCTTTTCTTTAAAAATTGGAACAGCTCTCCCTGGTGGCACAGTGGGTTAAGCACCGCACTATGAAGCAAACCGCAGCCACTGCAGCACGAGTTGGAGCTCTGCCACCGGCCGGAGAGCTGACCCACATGGCACAGTAGACCTCTCCTGCCTCACCTGCTGCTCCCCTCAGCAGTGTGTTTCAACTAATCTGCCTGTTCTGTTCCTCACTCTGTCTCTGGTGGATCCTCTTATCCCTCCCACACCTCTGGCCTGTAGCCCAGTTCTTGAATGCATAAATAAATCTTTAAAAAAATTGGAACAACTAGCAACACCAGGTTTCCTATCATGTGTTCCTATCAGGTAACAGTCAGCTGGAGCTCAGTAACTGCAGTCCCTTTAGACAGTATACCCCCTCTCCAGTTTTGGTCAGGCCCTCCTGCCTAACACTGAGGTCAAGACTAAGTTTTCATCCAGATGCGGTCAAGCAGCCTCAGACTTGCAGGGATGTTTTCTAATAATGGAAAATACTATTCTGTATTTCTATCTCTACCAAAGTTGAAAAACAAGATAGACCGAAAGGACAGAATGTTTCCCAAAAAAGGAAAGAGAATTCAGTAGGGTCTCTGCAGCTGATCTCAGTGGGGGTGTTTGTAGGGTTCCCCACATCAACAAGCAATTCTCTGCTACACCACACAATTCAATTCATTTCTTATATTATATCTAATGGGATGTAGCATCAGATTCCACAGGTTAAGAGCTATCTCCCAAGGCCACCTTCCCAAGAGCAAGACACCAATTGTGTTTTGACTACAAAGCATAATTTCCTCTTCAGGTTCAATCGACTTGAGGCTCATAGAACTCAGGAAAGCCATTTACTCATTAGATCACCAACTTATTACAGGGATATAACTCAAAACACATAGGTGGGAAAAAAAGGCTAGGGAGCTTCCACCATGCCCTCTCCAAGCACTGTCCCCAGATTTTCACAGGATCACCAACTCAGAAGTTATTTGAGCCCTGCTTTGGGGGCTTCTATAGAGGCTTCATTATATATGCATGATTGATTAACTCATTAACCATTGACAGTTGATTCCATCTCCACCACCTCTCCCCTCCCAGGAAATCAGGGACTGAAAGTCCCACCCTCTATTCGTGTTGGGTTCCTTGGCAACTAGTCCCCCTCCTCGATTGTTTTACAAAAGTTATCTTCATTAACATAACAAGAGGCACCTTTAACAATCTCAAGACTTTTGGAACCTTTGAACAAGAAACTGTGGATAAAGATCAAATATGTATGGGAACCACATACATATCTCCTATAAATCACAATAGTACAAGAACACTTTCCTTATGAAAGGGAAGAATAGTCCTACATATTTTAATCTGTAGGTGTTTCTGCATCAAGAAAACAAGCTAAGAGACCATTTTCCTTTACTCAGCCCACTTTATTCAATTGTTACCTATCAGGAATTCTGTTTGGTATTGCAGCTTGAGATCCTGGACTAGAGCCATGCAGGTGGAAAACAGAAAACTCATTTAAATTTCATGATACTTAGTGATGATATTCTTTATACTTATTATTTTCTGCCACTAACATTAAATCTGAGTCAAGGAGATCCCCACCATTACATTTACCCTCTAAGTAATTTGGAACATCTAGACTGAAAGTTTTGTAGCTTTGCCAAGAGATATTCTCTTGGCAGGTAGGAAAATGTTATCAGAGACAAGAAAGTACCAAGCAGAGATAATAGAAGGAGTGAAAGCATTACAGGGCAACCCCAATGTGAAATGGGTTGGCCTGAGTATGGGACCTCACCTGCCCTCTTAAAGGGACTTTTAATGAGACTCAACTGCAGGCACACACCAAAAAAGGTTAATAAAGGGTTTATTTACAAAAAGGGGAAATGAAGAAAGGAATAACCTGGAAAGAGAAATTGGTGAATCCTCTGAGCTGGGACCAGAGCCTCTGAGCTGGGACCCCAATAGCAGGGTGAAGGCAGCTGAAAAACCAACTACCACCCAGGCCCACATCTCTGGTTATACACAAGCCTGGCAGCTTAAGTCCACACTCAGTTCCCAGCCATACTCCAGTGGTGATGATGTGATGAGATTTGTAGTCCTGATGCCTTGGATCTCTTTGGTCTGGGGGGAAGAGGGGAGAGCTGGAGTCCATAAAACCTGTGTTTGTGGAGTTCATTCAGGACATCCTCTCCCACCCAACAATTGTAGATAGTTCACTTGGATAATGTAGTGCAGAGAGAAAAGTGCAGAAAAAAAAAGAACAGTTATAAGAAGCACAAATAATTAAAAATTGATGGAGGTGATTCATTAGGGGGAATTTAATACAGGAACTAGCTACCCACAGGAGGAGTGAGCTAAGATGCTAAATGGGGGCCTCCCTGGTGGTGTAAGAAGTTAAGACACAGAGCTATGAAGCTATCTGCAGCCACTGCAGCGTAAGTTCAATCCCAGGCTGGTAAGATGACCCACGTGGCACACACCTCTGGCCTGTACCCCAGTTCTTGTTTGAATAAATAAAAAAATCTTTAAACAAAAATACGCAAAACGGATGAGGCAACATAGCAAGTAACAATATCAGCTGTTTCCACCCTTAGGACTAACCAAACACTCGAAGAGGTGGTACTAGAACCCAGAGGTCAGAGACCTGTTGGGGATCAGAACAAGGATAGAGCCTCCCTACTATGAGCCACAATAGACGATAAGAAAAGAGCACGCTCTGCTCAACCTGAAAGGGCAGAGGACCATGAAGTGTTCTGCCAGCTTCCCCTCTGGCCACACCTACTATAATATAGGTTGATAGACAGTACAGGGTAAGAGGAGGAATCTGGGAGCAAACACAAATAACTAGGTAGAAATCAGATTCTGGAGAATTTAAGAAGAATTGAGGACTAAGAAACAGAAGCAATAAATGTAAACCGAACAGTTATTTGTGCTGCTTCAATGTTTCCTTGCAAACTGGGCCCTATTTGCATTTCTGAGATTTTTGGGAAACTAATTCCAAAAAGCTTACTATTAAAAAGCTCCCCAGATGGGATAGCTTTTTCCCAAGTTTCTTCTTCCTCCTTTACTGCTGAAATTTATACCCTCTTTGTTAACTTATAATTTCTTTTCTTGCAGAATACTAATGAATATAATAAATAAGTATATGATTTCCCCAATAACATCTTGAATTCCCTCTGTGCATGAGCTCTTGTTAACACAATTTTTAACTCTTCTGCAATCAGGAATTCAGCAACAGGATGCTACTCTTGGTATTACTTTGCAATTATAAAGCAGTAAATCCATTCACTTGAAAGACAACCAGCTTGTGATTTAAAATAACATCTAAGAAGCAGCTAAGGCCACTCCCTATTTTTTAAATAAGGTTTTCTGTTTCAATCATATGAATAGCTTAGTGTATACTCTTCAAACTATATGCTCCTAAATCAAGTGATTACTGTTTTAGTCATATGATGCGTCAGTGAAACAAACTCTGGTTGAAAGGAAAAGACATTCTGAGAAGATAAAACAAGACAAGGACCTGGATTTTTAATATTTTATTTATTTATGCATACAAGAGATGGGGTACAAGCCAGAGGCGGGGGGTAAGAGGATTCACCAGAGACAGAGTGGGGAGCAGAACAGGCAGATGGACTGAAACACATTGCTGAGGGGAAGCAGTGGGCTAAGCAGGAGAGGTCTGCTCCACCATGTGGGTCAGCTCCCTGGCCAGTGATCGAACTCACACTACTGTCACTGCGAAAGCTCCACAGTACAGCACTCAACCCCTTGTACCACCAGGGAGGTCCCAGGATTTTAAAAAAAACCTGGGACCTCCCTGGTGGCCTAGGGGTAAAGCCTCAGCATTATCAACACTAGGGCCTGAGTTTGATCCCTGGCCAGAGCGCTAACTGACCCACATGGCACAGCAGACCTCTCCTGTCTGACCCGCTGCTCCCCTCAGCAGTGTCTTTCAGTCAGTCTGCCTGTTCTGCTCCCCACTCTGTCTCTGGTGAATCCTCTCACACACCCCCACCCTGAACCTCTGGGCTATACCCCAGTTCCTGTACGCATAAATAAGTTTTTTAAAAATCATTCAGTGCTAAGGTAAGGATGGTATATACAGTTAAAAAAAAAAAGAGAAACAGTATCACTAAAGCCAAATGTATTGGGGTTTTATATGAACCTGAGACAGTGTAGGGTAAGTGAAAATTATCAGGTTTTTCTGCCCTCCCACCATTAGCATCAAAGACCCCTGTGGTCCTACACGCATGCCTGATGGTGGCACCTGGAGGAGGGTGTGGGCATGCAGTAGTGGGCACACCTGGGCTGAGAGACTGGCCCTATGAGGCAGCAGAAGAAGCAACGGTAGCAGCAGCGGAAATAGAAGTAGCAGTGGCAGAAGCAGCAACCCAGAAAGTGAAGGTTCGCCAGGGGCCAGGAAGCCTGCCCGTCTCCTGCCACCCCAGCCCCTCTGCCTGCTGTGTACCTGGTCGCCTCACTACAAATGATGTAGAAAGACCAATAAAATGCTGAAAAGGCCACTGAGGGTTCCAAGACTCCTCCTTGACCTGTCTGCCTGAATCATAGAGGACCTACCCTGTGCCATCCTGCCTCTACAGCCAGTAAAAAGGCAATACCCACCTCGAATCTCCTCTAGCCATCCTATCCCATCCAACGGGAATGTGGATGGGGTATACTAAGAAGCATGCATGAGGGTCACAGTCCAGGGACTCAGGTTCACCAAAGGACTAAGACACCGTCATAGGACTCTAGAACATCCCCCTTCCACCACACCTTCCCACCACATCACTTAGGCCTATTTACCAGAGTTCATCTTACCCAGTATATCATGTATGTGGTACCAGCAGGGCACGGAGCAGGTTTTCCATGATCTGAGCAGATGGGTCAAGAAGGAGTCCTGGAGTCCTCGGTGACTTTTTCTGGCTCTTATTGTTCTTTATATCAGAGGCGACCGGGTACATGGCAGGCAGGGCAGTCAGGGGGCTAGGCCCATCTTCATGCTCTGCTACTCTTTTTTCTCTTTCTCTCTCTTCTCTTTGCTGGCATCCTCGTGACGCTACCCCTCTACACTCCGTGTCTCAGCCCAGGTGCACACACTTGTGCATGCCCACACCCTACTTGAGGTGTCTGCCATTAGGCATGCATACAGGACCGCAGGTGTCCATCATCAATATCAATGGTGGGAGGGCAGAAAAGCCTGGTAATTTTAACTGACCCTACAATGTACCTCTTTCAACAGCAAAAAATTACAAGGTATTCTAGAGAGAAAAGTACAGTTTGGAGAGAAACACAAGCACCAGGACCGGTCTCAAATATGGCAAAGATGCTGGAATTATCAGACCAGGACGTTAAAGCCACTGTAGTTAATATGTGAAGGGCTCTAACGGAAAAGCAATCAACAAGCTAAAATAGATGTGTAATGTAAACAGAGAGGTGGGAAAATCTAAGAGATCAAAACTTGTAATAAACATGAAGAATGCCACAGATGAGCTCATGGAGTAGACTGGACACGTTGCAAAAGTCTCCCATCTTGAGCACTTGTCAATAGAAATTTTCCAAACAGAAAAGCTAAGGGAAAAAAGGCTGAAGAGAAGATCCAAGAACAATGCGACAACTACAAAAGGCCTGGCTTTTTAAGAACTTCAGACAGATTCCTCATTTTAAAAAAGATTTGTTTTCCTGCAGCACCTGTGCTCCAGACTGAATGAAAATTTTCAGTTGCTCTGTCAAGTTACCAGCTTCCCTTCACAGAGAAGAGGTAAATTTCCGAAATTTGTGGTACATTTTTAGACAAAAGGGAGTAGAAAGAAAAAAGAGCTCAGACTCTAGACTAAAATTGTCATGCAGTCAGGGACTTTGTTGAAACCCTAACACCAAGCACAGTCTCAAGCATGTAATTGTAACATCGCCAAAAATTATGTGGTGTGACGATTTAGAGCTCTATCCAAAAATTCTCTGTTCCACCCCTTAAGAGGTAGTTTAATTTCTAAGTATGTGTTATAGGACAGGGAGAGGGGCTTTTTAGAACTTTTAAATTTCTTTTTTTAAATGGGTTTTGCCATTTATTGCATTAAAACAAATATAATACTTCTAATGGAAAGAAATTTTAATATAATTAGGTTGTAATACACAAAGGATAAGAATATAGTTACTAAGTTAAGCATTTAAAGTTACCCATCTCCTTGAGGGTAAAAGTCCAGCCAAGTAGGATTGGCCCAAAGCAAGGCCCAAAAGCCTGCCACAAGTTTAAAGGATCTTTTAGTAGAGATCCATATAAAAGGGTTAGAAAGAGTTAGATAAATCCGGGAGGAAAAGAGCAAAATTAAAATGAAGATGAAAGTTGCTATTGTTAACCTCCCCATGGGTTTTTTATCCATATATGTTCCAACCAGTCCAAGACCAAAAAGCAAGCACAGTTTTTTTACATGTTCCTTTGCTTTACGTGCCTTTTCCACACCTCCTTGCTACTCTCCATTCTGCTTTCTTCTTCTTCCCTTCCTTCTGTCCTCTCCTCTCTCCAACATCTTCTTATCCCTGCTCAGCTCCACCTACTTAGAGCGGAACCAGGATTCTGGAACTTCCCCCTTTCCTGGGAACCACCCTGTTACATACGGACTGCAGTGACTGATTCACAGATATTGACAGAATCAAGTAGAAGAAATGGGATGTCACTTTCAAGAAGAGGTTATTAAAAGACTGGGGTTTTGGTCCAGGGGTGCTCTCACTTCCTCCCTCTGTCCCCTGATCATGTACAATGGAGGAGCCCTAGGAAAAGGCTTGCACACAAGGACCTAAAGCCTCCTGCCAACAAACCGTCGAGATACCTTGGAACCGGAGCCATCGGCCCTTGCGATGGCTGCCACCCTAGCCAGTTGCTTCACTGAACCTCGGGAGAGACACTGAGCCAGCATCTGGATTCCTGACCCACAGAAACGGAGCTAATAAATGTTTTTTTTAAGCTGCCAAATTTGAGGTAACCCATTACACAAATAACTAACAATGTAAAAAGACAATAAAATTCCAGATATTGGTGGTTTGGGTTGAAAAACCAGGGAGAAACCTCGAGACCGTGAACCAGATGAGAGGGGTCAGCTGTAAGGAGTTAGGGCTTGGCAGGCACCACTGGAGAACACTAGAGTCAGCAAGCCAGGATGGAGAAGCAAAAACAAGTATCCTGACCTACAACAAACTCAGCGGAGAAATTGGATCCCTAAGCTCACTGGGGTGGCTTTGTGACTGCAGGGAGCACTAACAGGAGAAACCCAATCACTTTAAACAAATGCAAAGTGCTATTATTAAGGAGAGAATGAAAACAGAGCCTCTTCCTTGGGGGAAAGAGAGCAAAGGCAACTAATCAGCTTTTTTTTTTTTTTTTAATCAAGAATGAATGCTTTCCTCTTCTGCTGCTAGAACACAGGGTATCAGATAATTCAAACTCTTTGTATTCAGAGATGCTTTTTCTGATCACCTGAATATAAATTAATAAGGTGTTCCTGTGAATTCATCCTGAACTGGAAGGATTTCAAGAAACTTTACAAAGTCATTATACATGAGTAGACTCTCCAAAAATTTTCCAGAGTTCGACTTTTCCAAGGCAGCTGTGTTTTTTCCCCAAAGTTTTCATTACTCCACGACAAGGCTATTGTTCTCCTGGCATTATGAAGAGGCCCCAGTCTTTCAGGGCTAAGACTTGAGCTTTGGTCTTAGCTCTATCTAGCCAGTCATCAGACTTGGAAAAATATCTCTCCCTTATGAAACTTACTTCCGCATTTGTCACCAGTGTTGATAATGCCATCCTGCACAACACTGTTGTCAAAAACAGACCACAGAAGGGCCTCCCTTGTGGTGCAGGGGTTCAGTCTCAGCGCTATCAATCTACTGCCTATTGCCACTGCAGCCTGAGTTCAAGCCCCAGTCAGGGAGGGGACCCACATGGCGCAGCAGACCTCTCCTGTCTTCCCTGCTGCTCCCCTCAGCAGTGTGTTTCAGTCCATCTGCCTGTTCTGCCCCCTGCTCTGTTTGGTGGATTCTCTCACCTCCCTGCACCTCTGGCCTATACCTCAGTGCTTGTATGTATAAATAAAAACAAATCTTTTTTTTTAAAAAGTAGACCATAGATTAAAAAAGCACTTAGCAAACTGTAAAGTGCTGCATAAATAGAAATGGGAATTCCTTTTAGCAGACAAGTTTTTCAGAGATGATTGCCTCTCAGCCACTGTCAACTCCTCAGTCATTTCAGACATTTTATTAGCAGGAAATGCTTCTCTCCAACACTGCTCTCTCTTCAATTATAGCAATAACAATATCCCCATACTTTCAACACAGCGGCCCACCTCCCTTCCTTGCCTGTGGGCCACATTATTATGTTTGCTTTCTCACACACCTTTCTTTTACTCCCTCTCTGCCTCCCTTAACCTAGCGACTACTCCTCCCTGGCAAATGCTTTAGCTCTGCCCTTGAGAAGACTATGTTCCACTTGTTTTATTTTCACGGTCCAGAAAAGAGCAAGGGCACATACTGCACTGGACTACAGCCCTCAGTACTGGTTCTGCATTATCTGGGCCAGTGCAGCCCAGGGCTGCACTTATATGATCTGTTCATATATGATCTGCTGAGCAAGGGCACATACCGCACTGGACTACAGCCCTCAGTACTGGTTCTGCATTATCTGGGCCAGTGCAGCCCAGGGCTACCTGTGGACCAGGATGCTGGAATTCTGAATAGCACCTTTTCATTTTCTTAAGGCACCAAATTCCTCAGT
The DNA here is from genome assembly GCA_019455555.1 of Galemys pyrenaicus. Taxonomy (NCBI): domain Eukaryota; kingdom Metazoa; phylum Chordata; class Mammalia; order Eulipotyphla; family Talpidae; genus Galemys; species Galemys pyrenaicus. Next base: position 3,903,737 of record JAGFMF010011644.1, on the reverse strand, counting down.
GTTCTCAGTTCCCAGATTTTTGTTTCCTACAATCCTGGCCTCCCTCCTTTTCCATAGGAAAGCAGTGGGTGGCTCAGAACATGGAGTTCAGTACCAGTTGGGTCACCCTGCACAAGGGGCCGAGCTTTCTTTCTCATAAGGATGATGGTTACTGCCTTCCACAGTGACAGGTAAATATTAAATAAAACAATGAACATAGAGTGGCTTAAAAAGGCCAAGGCAGAGGGCCTCCCTGGTGGCACAAAGGGTTAAGTTTCAGCACTATGAAGCTATCAGCAGCCACTGCAGCATGAATTCAATCCCCAACCAGGGAGGGGACTCACATGGCACAGCAGACCTCTCTTGCCTTGCCCACCCACTGCTCCCCTCAGCAGTGTATTTCAACAGATCCACCCATTCTGCACCCGACTCTGTCTCTGGTGAATCATCTCACCCCTCCCCCCATCACACCTCTGGCCTATACCCCAGTTCTTGTATGCATAAATAAAATAAAAATAAATCTTTAAAAAAAAAGTCCCAGGCACAGAGAGTCTCTTAAAATTTAGCTATTAGACTAACATTACTGTTCACAAAGGTTTTTATTCCTCTCCCAAGCCATCTTGGCCTCCTGCACCACCATTCCAACCTCCCTCCAACTCATCCCTTTCCTTCCTATTAATCCTCATTGGCCCCAGCAGGGCTACCTCCTTTGTAAACCTTTCTTGCTACATTAACTTGCCTACAGGGCTGTCTTCCTCATTAGAACACTGATGGCCCTTGTCTCTGCCACTCATTGAGAAGTTGTCCTATGCTTCCTGACAGTGCTCATTATCTTTCTGTGTGGGATTTCATTTAGCCCAAGCAGGCTTTATTGGTTGACATTGTGATTTTTTTTACATATATTGTACTAAGCAGACCTCCACCCAGGGCCAGTCATATAGATACTAATTTAAAACAATGTAAGTAGATACCAACGAGTAACACTTAGAAGAAAATTAATTATTAGCTACCTTTAAAGTCCAAAAGTGAGGCTAATTTTTCTTACAACTCCAATATTGTTTTAGTAACAAAATTATCAGAAATGGAAGTAACATGAGAGATACAGACTTGTGTCCAGAAAGGTGGTGAGAGGATTTTAGAGTGAAAAAGTCATTAGATAAAAGTTATTATAATCTAATGAAGATACAGTCAACTAGCTGGTAATTGCAAAATGTACACCTGGGAATTTTGTCTTTTAAAGCAAATAAAAGTTGGGGTAAGTTTAATATCATTGAAAAAGAGCGCTGGTGATATACATCAAAGAGGAGCGACCAGGAAAGAAAGACAGGCCCCATCACTTCATCTGTGCCAGGGCAGGGCTCCCCAAGATCCAGGAGCAGATAACCATCAGCCTTCACAAACCAGGTGCCTTCTAGAAGTGGGATGTATTCCTTTGCCTCTTTTCCTATGTAAGGGGTGTTCTCAAGCCAATATTAAAAGGTATTTCAAGGCTTCTACCCAAAGAAATCTCTCTCTACAAGTCTGCTAATCCCAAAAAAGTCTCTCCTTCCATAATTAGAGACTGAAGCTTCAAATGTGAATTCAATACACTGACTGAACAATCGCAAATGCAAACAGTCTAAACCATCCTTTCTGAGGCTTATTTGGGTAGGAAGGAATCAAAAAGATGCTAAAGAATAAGACCCCAGGAATGACTCAACTAACTTTGAACTTCAAACATAGCCAAAGAGAATTTGGGTCCAAAATAGCTTCCTCCAGTGATGCTGTTGTGTTTGCAGGCAGCTGCAAACTGCTAGCTAAGACACTTTGTGACTCTAGCAAAGTTGTAGCTCCACATGGGAAAGTTCTCCACATTCCTCAGTTAGTACTAAATTAGTTATAAACTGAACCGTTTCTCTCCAAAATTCATATGTTGAAGCCCTAACCCCCAAAGGGACTACATTTAGATAGGGCTGATAAAGAGGCAATGAAACTCAAAGAACCTCATAAGGGTAAGACCCTAATTCCATCAATCTGGTGTTCTCATGAGAAGACCACGTGTGAGACCATGTGTGCACGGACAGAGAACAAGCCATGTGAAGACTCAGCAAAAAGTAGCCATCTACAAACTGAAAGGAGAGTCCTCACTGGAAACCAGCTCTGCTAGCACTTGGAGGGCTGGGTTGGTTTTTAAGCCACAAAGAGAGTTAATTCAAAAACAAAGCTACAGAAGGACAGAGAATATGTTCATGATCATAGACCCATGCACATCTCCTCTCCTTTCTGTTTCCACTGACCTAAAGTTCCAAAAGCCCACCATCCAGTTCAGCCTGGGAAGGAAAATGAGTGACTGCTTGGTATTATGGGTTGTATAGTTTGCTGATCAGAAGCACTCTCTGATCTTCATTTAAACTTCATTTAAATAGGGTTCCAAATAGTTATATTGGTACTTCCACCTCTTGGTCAGGAAAGCACCGCTGATTGACACTATGGTATATCCCAGAGTCAATGACCTCTTATCTCCTGATGCCAGAAAGGAAACTTCCTGGGTGTCACTTCCAAAGTCTATGTTTTTTTAAAGCTATAGGCTGCAGTGGTTCTGACAGGCTTTCTTACAGTGCTGCTCCAGCGTTACCTTTCCCTAGCACACTTTCTGTATACAAGGTTTTGTAGACACAAGAATAGAAATTAGAAATAAGCACACAAAAGGCAAGGAATTGTAATATTATAAGCCCCATTTGCATGATGGAACTAAACCAGAAACCAAAACTGCAAAGAAAGTTGACTGATAGAACAAATAGACCAAAGTGATTGGTGCACTAGCTATAATCAAATGCTATAATCAAATGTACTTGTCTCTAAATTTTATGTCATTAATTTTCTTCTTTTCCAGAGGTAATTATCTACCATAATATTGATAGATGATATTTTTATCATACAGCTATTAGCATCACACCGACAGATACCTCTTTATTAACACACAGATGATCAATAAACTACACAGTTATTCAAAACCACTTTAGCTCACAAGCCAAACCATAGTTGACTGAACTGAGTCTGTTTAGATTGTAGATTTTTGTTTCCACTGCACTTTGATCCTGGATTCTCAGACTCCAAACTGTGAAAAACATAATTTCTGTTGTTTTAGTCACTGCCTGTGATATTCTGCTATGGCAGCCCTGGCAGATCAATACAGGGCTCTAACTTATCACTGCCACACACACATGCACAAACACAGAAACATCTCAGGTGGAGAGAGAGAACAGACTGGGCCTTGCCGAGTTCATTTCACGAGCTTCAGAGTGGGGGATGAGAAGTCCATGAATACCCCCACGTTAGTTTTTTTTTTTAAAGATTTATTTATTTATGCTTATAAGAACTAGGGTACAGACCGGCGGGGGAGGGGGGGTGTTGAGAGAATTCACCAGAGACAGAGTGGGGAACAGAACAGGCAGATTGACTGAAATACACTGCCGAGGGGAGCAGCAGGCATAGCAGGAGAGGTCTGCTGTGCCATGTGGGTCACCCCCCTGGTCGGGGATCAAACTCATGCTGCAATGGCTGTGGATGCTTCATAGTATGGTGCTTAGTCCCTTGTGCCACCAGGGAGGCCCCCACATTAGTAATTTTTATCCCATTACAACATAGCCATTATACTAGAAGGAAGGTTTCTTCCTAAGGTAGTAATACTTAGGACACATTTAAGTCCTGCCTGAAGCCTGACTTAGGAGATAAAGGTCAGAGGCACTGTGCGAATCAACCCTGTGTAACACCTATTCCCAAGACTCACTGGAAGACTACTTTGAATTTGCCAAGAGTTCAGTGTAATCACCTATATGTGATAATGGATGAGATTTACCTGCTTTCTTTGTTTGCTGAATTCACTGCATTCCATGGTATTCTAAGCATAAAGTGTGCCTGATCCCAACAGGACCCATGTGATCTGGGTCACCAGCAAGGCGAGGACATGGAGTACAATGGTGAAGATGTCTGTCTCTGAGGACCCCATGGCAGATTCACCAAGTCCCACAACTGAGGGCACTGGACTGGCCACTGCCTTCATAGTTACCTCTGCCCACCCCTTCAGGGGGATGCTATGTGCACCTGAACTCTGCATGTACCCCAATCCTATAGGGCCCCAACTTTCTGGACAGATTGGGTGCAGGCACCTTTCCTATCTTGTCTAGGCTTAATGTGTTTTTGCCTCTAGAAGTGTTTAGAATTCCCTATATTTCAAAAAACTCCAAAGTTCCTCATTTGCCATTTTATTTATATATATATATATATATATATATATATATATATATATATATATATATATATNGTTCCTCATTTGCCATTTTATTTATATATATATATATATATATATATATATATATATATATATATATATATATAAAACAAAACAGAATGGTGAATCAGAAAAGCCAGAAATACTGAGTAGGGTCTGAGTCAGGTCCAGGCTCCCACTTCAAACAGATGACCCTAAGTGGCCCAGTCTCCACTACAGTAGGTAAATGGAAACAATGACTACCTCGCAGAATGTTATGAGGATTTAAAGAAATGTCTGTGTTTTAAAAGGGCAAAAGATGGAGCCTCCTTGATGGCACAAAGGGTTAAGCACCGCATTATGAAGAATCCGCAGCCACTGCAGCACAAGTTCGATCCTAGGTCAGGGAGGGGACCCACATGGTGCAGCAGACCTCTCCTGCTATGCCCGCTGCTCCCCTCAGCAGTGTACCTCAGTTAATCTGCCTGTTCTGTTCCTCACTCTGTCTCTGGTGAATCCTCTCACCCCCCGCTTCCCCCCAACATCTCTAGCCTATACACCTATTGTATGCATAAATAATATTTTTTAAAAGGTGAAAGATATATATGATGTAAAGAGAAATCAGAGTATAGACATATGTGTGTTTAAATACAAAGCTACATATATAAAGGCAGCAGTGGTGATAATAATACCACATTTGGACTATTTGCTCTGCCCCAGGGACTGTGGTCAATCCTCATAATAACCATAACCATAGCAACTCTGCAATGTAGTTACCATTATCATCTCCATTTGAACAATAAAAAAAGCAATGTTTGAAGAATATATCCAATGAGGCCAGGGTCATAGGAATTTGGTAGTCTGGCACCAGAATCCTAGGTGCTTAGTCCCTCTTATATTCTCCCATGACAGTGTAATCTTTTGTAATCAATTGTTTTAGGTACTTTCAGATTTGCATTTGTTATTTAGCATCAGAATTTAAAGGTGGTGATGTACTCTTTACAGATGAGAGCCTTGAGGAAGAGAAATACAGTGGATAGAAACTTAAGTAACTAATCACTGCCAAAGTTTAGAAGAGACTCCTCATCCTGGCTTCTGCCAAGTCCATGTCTCTAAATATACCCACTCACTCTTTTAAAGCGTTCTTATCCATGAAATTGGTTGTAATGATCAAATCTCTAGTATAAGAGAGATTGTCTTGATTTTTTTAATCTTAAAAAGATTATTTCCTCTTGGAAATAGAGAGTGGTGGGTACCAGAGGTTGGGAGGAGGGGAAATTGGAGAGATAGTCGTCAAAGGGTACAAACTTCCAATTATAAGATTAACAAATTCTGAGGAATTAATGCTCAACACAGTTTTATAGCTAATAATACTGTATCGTATGGGCCTCCCTGGTGGCATAAGAGGTTAAGTCTCAGCACTATGAAGCTATTGGCAGCCACTGCAGCAGGAGTCTCGCCTGCTGCTCCCCTCAGCAGTTTATTTCAGTCATTCAGCCTGTTCTGCTCTACAATCTGTCACTGCTGAATCCTTTCACCCTAAATCTCCCCCACCTCCCCAGGTCTCCCACCTCTCTGGTCTACCCAGTTCTTGTATGCATAAGTAACTAAATTCTTTTTTAAAAATACTGTATCATATCCTTGACTGTTGCTAACAGAGTAGAAAAAAGAGTGGTAATTATGTGACAGAATGGGGTAATTATGTAACCCAATGGTACTAATCATCTTACAGTAAATAAATATATCAAATAATCATGCTGTACACTTAAAAATTAAACAATGTTAAATATTTTAATGATGTTTCAATAAAGCTGGAGGAAAATTGTTCCTCTTTAACCTCCACATTAAGTTACATCATCATTTTTAAAACAGAAAAGCATATTTTTGTAACACAAAAATATTAAATCGAGCTAGATAAGAACAAAGTTAGAAAATCTATACAATTATAAATTACCTCTTTTCTTTCATTTGGAGAAACAGGAATTCTTTTTTTTTTTTTGTTTCCTTTACCACTGGCAATGAGGCCCTAGCTTCTCCACAATGCCATCAAAGCCTTTTAACCGTGTGATTACTCTGCCATCTAGCTTCCTAAGCCTATACAGCTGCTCCTGAGGCTCTCCTGGGGCCTGTAAAGGCTAAGCACTCCCATGGTTTAAAATATATAATTTTATCACTTAACAAATGTTCAGTGATCAGACACACACACACACACACACACATCGAGAACAGTGAGGAGCAACTTCTGAGCAAGTGGCACTCGTAGCCAAGGTGGAGTTTTCCAGATATAATAGCATAACAGCCTGCCTCCCTGAGCAGAGAGTTCCTAATGGGAACTTGGGACAGAACTGGGGACTATATTGACCTTAAAAACACTTAACTTAGGGGCCTCCTGGTGGTACAAGGGGTAAAGCACTGCACTATGAAGCTATCTGCAATCCTAATTCAATCCCCGGCCAGGGAGGTAACCCACATGGTGCAGCAGACTTCTCCTGCCTCTTCTGCCTCCCCTCAGCAGTGTACTTCAGTCAATCTGCCTGTTCTGTTCCCCACTTTGTATCTGGTGAGTTCTCTCTCTCTCTCTCTCTCTCTCTCTCTCTCTCTCTCTCTCTCTCTCTCTCTCTCTCTCTCTCTCTCTCTCTCTCTCTTTCTCTCTCTCTCTCCTCTCTCTCTCTCTCTCTCTCTCTCACACACACACACACACACACACACCATCTATGGCCTGTATCCCAGTTCTTGTATACACAAAATAAAATAAATCTTAAAAAAAAAAAAAAAAAACCAACACTGAACTTAAAAGCTGTGCAACTGGTTTCACTGTCTGGCTTCCTATTGCACCCTGGTCTCCCCTCAGCTGACGCCACCTGCTGGTAGAACTGACTGCATCTAGCTATGTGAAGGCTTATAATTGTAAGTGAAAAAAAAATCTCTCATTATTAAAGCATGTTCCTAAGGACACACCAATTGGCTCATCCCCTGTATCTTCCACCACCAGGTTTGCCCAGTTTCACACACACCACATACACAAAAGTGTTTTTCTTTCTATTGCAGTATCTATTTCTAAAATGTTTTCAGTTGAGAATAAGTGGAGAAGGATGGGGAGTATGCTTCTCATTTCCCACCACTTTTAATTATAATAGATGATAAGTAAAAAGTTATAGGATATGCAATGTGGCCAGTCAGGAAAAATTATCAAAGACTTTGAAGTAGAACAAAAAAAAATTGTTAGGTGTTTTCAATGGAAACATGCTGTTTACAGCACACCCTCTGTGTTATCTGATTCTGCAGGATTTTACTGTCTTTGATCTATTCATAACTCTGTATATCACTGATAGCAATGCAAAGAATTCTTGTCTGTAGCATGCAGGTAGATTCTGCCCCTACACACATTTTCCTCCCACCCATAGAAAAAGTGAGTTTGCATCCATTTGTAAATTTTATTCATGGTATACACATGGTATATTTTTCCTCTCCTCCTTGAACTCCCCTTAGAACTGGTTTCAACATCTTACTTGCCCTTTAATTAATTAATTAGTTAAACAGTGTAGGGTAAATGAAGACTGCTCAGGCTTTTTTGCTGTTGGCCTCCTTAGCTATAACCTGTGGCCTTGAAAGCAGGAGGCACTTGGCAGCATGGGCTTGGGGGCCCGCATGCCTGATGGTGGACACTTGTAATACGGTGTGGGCATGCATAAGTGGGCACACCTGAACCCGGAGACTGAGCCTTTAAGGGTAGGTTCACAGAAAATGGTGCGTGGCGGAAGACCGCACGGCAGAGTGCAATGGAGAGTCAGTGGAACCACAGCTACCAGCAAGCCCAGTATAAAAATTCCCCAGGGTTGGGGGGCCTCCTGGCCCCCTAGTTTTCCCTGAACCGCAGGGTCCGTCCTGCCTGCCCTGCCTGCCCTGCATCTAGTTGCCTCACTACAAATAGTGTAGCAAGACCATTAAAAATCTGAAAAAGTCGGGCCTCCCTGGTGGTGCAGTGGGTTAAGCAATGCACTATGAAGCAAACCACAGCCTCTACAGCACGAGTTTGATCCCTGCTGCCGGCCAGGGAGGGGACCCACATGGCGCAGGCAGACCTCTCCTGCCTCGCCCGCTGCAGCCCTCGGCAGTGTACTTCAGTCCATCTGCCTGTTCTGCTCCCCACTCTGTCTGCTGAATCCTCTCACCTCCCTGGACTCTGGCCTGTACCCCAGCTCTTGTGTGCATAAATAAATAAATCTTTAAAAAAAAAAAATCTGAAAAAGTCACTGAGAGCTTCAGGACTCTTCTTTACCCACTCTCCCCTACTGACTGCCTGTATTACAAACTGTAAGAATTGCAAATTACCATTTCTTACAAATTTTCTTTTAAGAGAGACCTTATTTTCTTAGCAGCCAGTGTGGGCAAAGAAGCAAGATCAGGCAGAAGGAAAAAGGATCAATGTCTCCAAGATCCTGAGACTCAATCCAAAAGAGTAGGGGCAACTTGGAACCTGGCCAGAGTTCTAGCAGACTGGCCGATTCAAAGGTAATGTATTAGCCCCAGGGATAATTTTGATCTCCCTAATCCCTTAAACCCAGTTTGGGTGAATCATACTTTTTCCCAGCATTTCAGGAACTTCAGATACTGCATTATACACAGATTGTTATGTTTACTTCTCTTTTCCTTTAAGATATTCCAAAAATATATTCTCTCATAGCATAAACATGGAAATTCATACAACCATACAGTAACCACAGTTTTCTTTAAAAAAACTAAGACAGCATTGGGGGGAAACTAAATTAACTTAACATCGCTTTATGCTTTTTGTCTGCAAGGCAATGTAACTAAGACTTTGAACTTTGAAGTCAGCCCAAATTAAAATTCCAACTCTACCTCTAGGCAGTTGACCTGACTTTTCCTGGTCTCCTATTTCCTTATGTATAAAATGGAAAAATGAGCTATTCCGTTTCAGAGCTTTTGTGAAGATTTAAGTCATTGGCAGAAATAGATGGATACTAAAACCCTCAACCAATGACATTATAATTACTATAGTCTACATTTCTTTTATATAAAACATTTGACTATAACATTTTACAGTAGCAAATAAAGTAAGAATTGAGCTTGAAGACTTTGTGATCAAAGATCTAGAATAAAACTTTTTATTGCATTTGGGACCCACTCTGCCCTCCATTCCTAAACTCTCCTCTGAGATCTAAGATCACTTCTTATTGTTGGTATTCACAAGGTCATCACAACTTTATCATCACCATAGAAAGAACAAATTAAAACTACCTGAACTCCAGCTCCATTTCACATCAAGATACTGAATTCACATGGACAGCTGTCTCCCAGATCAACTCTGGAGGAACAATAAAGGGAAAACATCAAAATATAGATGATAATCTTAGAAACCCCTGGGAGATAAAGGGTTGCATTAAACTTAGGGTGACTACAAATAACCATCTAGTTAGGTACAAGCAGAGGCTGATGTGCACACAATGATGCAACTTTCTAGTGGTCCAGACTTTCTCAGAACATTTGAATGTTCATCATCAAGCAACTCATGACTGTAAATGCGAGATACAGATAAACTTATTAACCATTCTCTTTACTCATGTTTTCAACTCTAATTCCTTGATATTTTGGCTTTATTCACTTTTATTTTTCCCCAGAATGCTCTCCTGAGATTTAGTGATCTGTCATCTGGTCTGTCTAGGAAATGCTAACCCCCTCTATAGTGGGCCTCATATTTCCAGAGCAGGAGCCCAGAAGTCACAAGGACCAGGGAAACAAGGACAGCAGCAATGAAAATAAGACACATGGTCTTCAGAAAAATTCATGAAACTGTAGGATGCCTGAGGTTCTCATTCCATAGCATTTTTTTTTCCTACGTTTGCTTTCTTTTCTAGGTGTAGTCCCCAAAGAATCCCCACCACCAATTCACCGTGCACCATCACTGTTGTCCCTTGTGCTCTTCCTGTCCCTGCCTTGATCCAATCCCTCCCTCCTCCTTGCAGAATGTGCTGTCTCTGTTTTGTAGTTGTCTGTTTATTTTTGTTTTGTTTTATTGTGGGTTCTTTGTTGTTGATGTTATTTTTTTTTTCCTTGATCCCCTATATTCCTCATATAAATGAGACCATTCGGTATTTTTCTTTTTCCTTCTGACTTATTTCACTGAGCATAATCCCTTCAAGCTCCATCCATGTTTCTCCGTCATTCCATAGCATTTTGAGATTGTGCTCTGGAGAACAGCAGTGCCCAGAGAGCCAATACACTCTTCCAAGCCCAGACTCCACGCTCATTCCAAACTTTGTTAGCTTTTGACAAACCAACAAAAGTAAAATGCTCATTCCAGCTCTGTCCAGCCTCCTCTTGGGTCCTCAGCTGCCTAGAGGAAGAGTCTTACATCAAGGCCCCTGCCTTCAAGACCCTGAACCATCCCAAACCATCCAGTCCGCTAACCGTAACTTTTGCACATTGTCCCATTGATACTGGCAACAGATCAGATATAAATATTATCATTATGTTTATTTTATACATGAGGTTATTGTTTTCTAGAATGGCCCACATTTCATTGACATTTTATAATGAAAACAACTATCCAATTAGTGTTTTTAAATATGAGTGGGAATTTCCACCACTATATAAGCATTATTTTAGGTGATTGAATGGGAGTACGAGACCACTAATTCCAATGCGTATAGAGAGCAATGAAAGAAAATTTGGAGCCTCAATGCTTCAAGCTCTCCTGAGAAGGAGAGATTTTGAACATTGTTGCCTGGAGGTTGGCACAGCTGGATTAGATGCTGATTTCTCCTTCCTTATATACAGTCAGGAAATGCGCTCATTAATTTTAGACCCTGACTTTTTATCTTTACCTCTCTCCCCCTCATCTCTAGGGAGAGTTTAGCATCAGTTTTGCCCAAAGGCAGAGGAGCTTTATATGACCCCCTGATTCCAAAAAGACCCAAAGATTCTTCTCTTAGGCTCAGGCATCCATGTGATACAATTAGGCTGAGGTTAGGCCTCAAAACCTAGCACTTTTTGCAATTATAACAGAGCAGAGGCTATACACTGAAGGGCCAGTTTCTCTAAGGAAACTTTATAGATGTTCCATTTTCCCATATGGAATTGCATTGAAAGAGCTAGAAAGCAGGGGGCCTGGGACTTCCAAAGTGCACCTGGCATCTGCTGTGAGGGCAGCCTCACGATTCAACTTATGGGGTCTGTGCGAATCCCCATAGTTAGCCCTAGAATTACATTTCAATACACCAGTTGGTATCAGATACTTTTAAGTCACTGCTGATTATTTTTGTAAGTTTTTTTCAGTTTAATTCGTGGAAATGAAAATTACTTGAGTATCTTATTCATGAACACATCATAATTTTCCCTACAAAATTAATAAAAATATTTTTCATTTTACAGCTTTTAACTTGGTGGCAGGATTTTCAAGAGCAAATTGAAGTCATTAACAAGGGATAAGGGCATTCAGAAAACTTGTCATGAAGGAACCAAATAGGAGCAGTCATCGTCATGATTGGCTCCTGTGGTAATATGAGGCTGGAATACTCAAGAAGCAGATAATGAAGACTCCCAATCAGGTAGAAAACTTTAAAGGAGATTATATTTAAGGAATTACCTGCCAGTAAAACTCCCCAAAAAGTTCCAAATATGAATCCACTTCACAAACCCTTTCCTTTTGTGACTGACTGAACACATCATCTGTGCTAGATGTCCACACTTCATCTTCATAAATGGTAATCAGTTAATTAGCATCAAAGGAAGAACAGATGCACAAGTGTCACCATAAAATGGAATGTGTGGGCATGTGAAAAGAGAACACAAGATAAACCAGACATAGTCTATCATATTCCAAGATCGCCAAGAAATCAGTACCTTTTCTTCTCATTTTGTGTTTCTATTGATTTGTCTGTGCTGCCATGAGTGTTTATCACGCTGTCAACTAGTCTTTACGTATGTAATATTTTTATTCTTTTGAAAATAAAACAAAAGCTCCTTTAGCATTAATATAATGAGATATTTTTCTTTATGTGCAACAGTTAAGAGTTTTAGTAACCTACATATCTTTGGTTCCCTGGGTAAAAGCTTATTGATTTTTCTAGTGCCTGCTGTTAACGCTTGATGTTTGGCGGTGGAGGCTCAGCTAATCTACACAGGGGAGCTGTTTACAGGATCAGCATCATTATTATTGGGTTGTATAATGTACATGAGGCTACTGGTACTCACACTCTAACAATTTTATTAAACAAAACTGTTGTTTCCTTTCATTGCTGCCACAGCTAAGGCCATAAATACACCTTCAGTGATCCAATTCTGAAACCTGAATCACACATCGTAAGAAGTTACAAAGTCAGCTCCTAAGTATGGAACTATCCTAACACTTAGAGAGATCAGTGGGAGCCTGCATTCCTAGCCCCAGAACCCCTGTCACCAACATGCAGAAAGAAGGCTTCTCTCAACACTAGTCTCTCTCCTTCTGCTTCTCCAAAACCTTTCTTCAAAACCTCAGTAACTCTAGTCACAGCAGTGATCAGTGGAATTCTACTCCTCCCTTTATTATTTGTTAATGCTGTAATGTTAGTATTTTAATGTTATCTAAATTAATACAGTAGCAACCTCTCAGCTGAGCGGTCAACCTCTGGGCTGACCAAGGACATTAAAAGCACTGTTCAGCAGCCATCCTTCTGCCCACCTGTGACTATGCAGGTGCTTCCCTTCAACTTTCTCCTCTACAGGGCAGCAGTCTCCTGCCTGCCCATGACCTATACCCTGCCAGGGCTTCTCTGCACTGACCTCCCTCAGTGGAGGCAGCTTTCCTCAAGGTCACCCACCTGTGGCCATGCAGGCCTCTCTCAGCAAACTTGTCCCTTTTGGGGCAGCTCTTCCTGCCTGCTTGTCTATGCAGGTGTCCTTTATTCTTCTGTCCTTTCCCCTAATAAACCTGCTCTTTTAAATATAAAAAGAATAAATAAAAATAAAAGCACTGTTAGGTAAATCACCTAGAGGTAGAGAAACCAGACCACCTAACAATACCAATGGATCCCACCCATCACCATCACACACAACAGGGCCAGGACAGTTTAGGGAATATTCCCCCTAATAATGTACAATTCTTTACATTAGGCCATTGCACTAGACCAGAACCCAGTTCATCCAAGAGACTATCATAACCAAATCAAACACATCTCACATCCTCCCCCATTTGCTTAAATCACTAGATGTGTGAACTTTTCTTATTTTTCCTTTACCTCACAAATTTAGTCAGCCCTCAGTTTCTTACCCTCCCTATATGCCACATGATCTCCATCCCATTACCAGAAACTATTGTACAAGCTCAAGCTCCTCTCCCAATATAATTTCCACCTCCTTACTCTGATTGAAACCTGACTCTTCCCTAGACATTTCTCCAATTAGTGCAGTTTATCACACATTCCAAGAACTTTGGCTTAAAAGGAGAGGTGGACTTACCGGGAAGCTCACGAAACAAATTTCGTGTCTTCAACTGCCAAACGTTCCTTTTAAGGCCCCAGGAAGTACACTAATGATGTATTCAGTCACATTTGAACATTTTGCAGATAATTTAACCAGAATCCATTTGGCTTTTTCCATTCCAGCTTCCCTTCCTGGTAGTGTGTAGATCATTTGCACTGAGGTATACATTACAGTTGTTCACTTCCCTTCCTGCTGGACTTAAATGTCACTTTGCTTCTCCTTCAGTTTACTTTGCTGAATCCTCATCTTCCCACCTGTTCCTGGAGTAATCCAGGAAGTCTTCTCAGTGTTTTTTACTGCCTAGACTTTAGGATTTAATATTTTATCTAAACACAAGTATGACATCCCAAAACACCTAATACTATTCACATTCTGAGTAAAACCAAACTTATATCCCCAGTCACAAGATGCTTTGGACTCTGGATCAATCTATACTGATGCCTGTTTGAGAGCTCCAGATGAATGTCTAATATATTAAGTATGAACTTACTTAGTATGTCCCAAACTGACCTATTCTTCCCAGAACTAGTTTCAGTCCTTACTTTAGCAATAGCAACTCTATTTTCCAGTTGCTCAATTGTAAGCATCATCCTCTACCAGTCTATCTCCTGTATCGTCTTTTAACAAATCCTGTCATTTTTCCCCTTTAGAAGTCAGTTTTGCTACCTCACCCACTCCATTTGAACCTAGTCCAAGCTATCACTAGTCAAGACTATTCCAAAACTTTCCCTGCTTCTGCCCTTGCCCCACTAAAATGTTTTGTTCACAAGACCCCATAAAATTTTAAAATCATTCATGTCACCCATTTGTTCTCCAAATGGAAGCTAATGTCAAATGACCTAATCACCAATCTTTCTGCTTTTCCCCACAATCCAGCCACTATCTTGCAGTTCCTAAGAGGCTCCATGAATTCCCTCCCCAATAGGGTTTTTGCTGTTAATTGTGCTTAATAAATTTAACTCACACCCCCGTTGTGTGAGAATAGCCTGTATTAAAAAAGATTGGAAACCAATGTTGGTGAGATGTGGAGAAAAGGGAACACTCAATCACTGTAAATTGGTAATGCATATAAGGAAAATGGTATGGAGAGTCCTTTAAAAATAAACAAAAAACCTGTGATCCAGCAATACCACTATTAGGTGTTTCCCCAAATATAAAATACAAAAAGACTTATGTACACCTATGCTAATACAGCATTACTCACAATAGGTAGATAAGGAATCAACCTAAATGGCCATGAAATTGTGATATGCTTACAATAGGCCTCTATTAAAAAAGATGAAATAGTGCCTTCTGGGATGAGAAGGATGGACCTTGAAGTGATTATGCTAAGTTAAATAAGATAATTACCAGTTGCTCTCACTCATTTGTGGAATATAACCAAACAATTTGGCGAACACAAAACATACACTCTGGAAAATATAATGGTTACCAGAGGGGAGGGGGCTAGGAAAGAGATAGTGGGAATGATGGTGTATTGGCACTGGAGCTTTGGGAGGGAGAGTGTAGTACATGCACAAGTGTGACACTGTATCCCCATGTTTTTAGTTATTATGAATAAGACTTAAAAACTACCGATATCCTCAACCTAAGTAAACCTACAGGGAGTTAAACCACGAAAAAAACTAAAATGACTGACTTGGATTCTTGTGGGGAAAATGTTACTGAAAAGAAAATATTAAGATGATAGGCAAAGCTGTACTATTAGAAAACTTAAATGATTTTAAAAATTGCATAGTATTAAATTCCCTGAATTTGATTATTTCACTGATGTTTTATAAGTCGCAGGATCCTCAGAGATACAGTGAATTCTAGGTTGGAGATTCTTGATTATTTCAATTTCCTGATAGTCCAGAAAAACTATTTCCATATATATGGGGTATGATCCCATTAGAAATGTCTCACTGGCCCCCAAATACTACAAATTTACTTTTCTTCCTGTGTATTCACTGCTCCATTCAACACAAATATTTGAGAAACTTATAACTTTTTTTCTATCCCAAATAGCTACAACTGTCCCATCTATGGACAAATGACTAGAGCAGGGGTTAGTGACAGAAACTTTTCCCCTCATTATCACTTCCAACAGTTTTACTTCCCTTACCCTAGTTCAATATTCCAAGCCAATTACTCATGAGACATTTTGTCTCAGGTTATGACATGCTCCTATGTACAGATCATTTATGTAAAACTCCTTTTTTAAGTGTAAAACAAAAACTGACATTTACCAGAGCTTCGCATAAATACTGATAAATAAAAATACATTTTTAAGATGAATCCATTGAGAATACATTTTAAGAAGATTTCTATAATCAACTGATTACACCACTCACATTAAAGCACTCATAACTGAAGCTTTATTTTATGTACAAACATTGTTTCTGTTATCAGGTAGCTGTCTTCATGACCAATTCAATTCAAGGAAGTTCTTTAGTCCAACTGAAAAAGATAGAATATAAATTAGTTCATTGTGCTTTCAAATGTACTTTATTCTCACAAAAAAATGCTGGGCCATTAGTAAATAGGTTTAAACCGCAAATTTGATCCTCTCACATTACCAATATCTAAAATTTGCTCTAAAACCCCAACAATTAGACTATACATTTTAGTATTTTGTCACTCCCCATAAAAATCCTATTTAAAAAAAAAAATGTAAGCTGCTCTTCACCAAAAATCAGAATGGTTATTAAATAGATAACCAATTACACGACCATCCATAACTCATTTAACCTTATGTGAGAAACCAGGGACACAAATAAGGAACCAACTTCAATCCATCCTCTAATCTGTGATGTGCTACCAAATTCCCACTGATTATCAGATCTTCCTCATTCAAACACCATACATGTACTCTCTTTTAAGTATTTGGTGGAGGAAGCTAAAGTCTAAGCTTAAGATTTTTGTCTTGGCCAGATCTAACATTAACAACTTTTATCCACTATAAAACAGCTATCACAAGGATATCTTTTGACACACAGGTTCCACTCAAAATAATTATGCATCAGAGGACCAGTTAATTGTATCTCAAAGTGCCAATAAGGAATTCGTTTCACAGTAAAAAAAAAAAAAAAAAAAAGAACAAAACCCCAACATTTAAGTTAGAATTCAAGCTTTAGGGGCCTACAAAGCTTCATTTACACAGAGGAATTTTTGCAACAAACCTGACATTTTTTTACAGGCAAAAGCTGAGCTTCAACGACTTGAAAACTCAGTACTATGACTGGTGGACTCTACCTGAACCCTAAGGTTTTCTGGCCCCATTGCTAAAGCTCACGTCAGTATATATTGCCATGAACTTGGTCTACATATACTGGATTAGGAAATGCCTAGGTCGAATTAAATCTAACATTTTATTTTAGTGTTATCTGTTAAGTTTGTCGAACACAGTATCAGTTTACCTAACATAATACAACTAAAACTTGCGGAAGTGAGTAAAAAAGGTTAGAAAGACCTTTAAGGTGTTCACCCATCCCGCCTCTAGTAACAGGACCGCCTCTCACACGCGTCGCCCGGACCAAGAGACAGCAGCAGTAGCAAAGGATTTACGAGCAGCCCCAGGCTCCCACTAAGGAACCATCTGTACATTCTCCTGCACAGAAACAGGAGCACGCACGGCGTCTGCGGCCGCGTACCTTAATGAAGCCTATATCCTTGGCGTACTGACGGAAACACTGGCGGCACATGTTGAGTCCGTATTTCCGGATCAGACCGTGTCGGTTTGAGCACACTCGGCTGTAAGGAGAGACGCGTTAACGCACGCTGAAGAAATTAAAGAACTCCGCATGCGGGGGGTGGGGGGGACTACCCACGCCGCCCGTCTCCAGGCGATCAGAAGCCTGTAATGGCGGCAGTCACAGCTCGGACTTGGTCTGCCCCCACGCGTCGCCGCCCGCCCGCCCTCCTCTACAGTAGCTCTCTTAACAGCTTCACGCCCCAGAGGAACTCTTCCCTGATACACATTCTGTTTCTCACCAAGAGCGAGAACCCTGGCCGAATTTTCTCGGGTGACTCCAGTAGAGCTGCTGGTGACCCATCTTTCTTTCTCAGAGGCAACGAGGCAAAAGGGAATGAGTCACCCGCGCATGCGCTCGTCACATTTTTGGGACTGACGTTTACCCATAATGCAATTATGACCGATGACGCCTGCGCATTGTTGCTATGATGATTCGTGAACTCGGGGGGAGGGTTTGGAAACACTTTAGGGAGGCACAGTTGATGACGTCACCACAGCGAAGCCTCTACTATTGTTCTGTTCAGCGTTCTCGCGCCGGGCGCAGTGGCGCGCGCCTGTAATCCCTGCTACCTGGGAGGCTGAGGCGTGGAGGATCGCTTGGTCGGTAGTTCTGGGCCACAGTGCGCTGGCACCTGTATGGTGTCCGCACATCTCAGTACCAGAGTGGTGGCCAGGGGGTGCCACAGATCTGTTTGGAAGCCTACGAGGGGGAGGCGTTTGAAACCGGCTGGCCCAGCCGGCAACATTGGGAGCACAGAAAGCTCCTCATCCTGACTGCCGTCTAGTGAGACCCAGTCTCTTTTGACCCCTCAAAGAAACAAATGATGTTTATTACAAGCCACATTCTTTTTTTAAAGGTTAATGAAGGGCTCTACTTACAAATGAAGGGGAAATAAAATGAATAACACACAAAGAGTGGGAGACAAACCCCTAAATGTGTCCTACCAGTTCCTCGAAGCTGGAACCCAACAGGACGCTGAGAGTTGGCGCCAAACCACAGAGCAACTCCACGTTCTTTTAACTAAAAATTTACACTTTAAAATAAAACTTTTACTTAACTCAGCAGTGACATCTACTGGAAGAATGTTACAAAATAACAAAACCGACTGCAATAATTAGGAGCTAACAATAGGAGGCTCTCTTTTGATAAACGATACATTTTCAAAGTATTTTAAAACTGATTATACTACTCCAAGGACTATACCTATACGGTTTCCGAAAAGTAGTGCAAGGTTCTGACCCTTAGTGTACTTAATATTTAAATTTCAGTGGTTGGGCCTCCCTGTGTGGCACAATGTGTTAAGCAACGCACTATGAAGAAGATTGCAGTTACTGCAGCACCAGTTCAATCCCTGCTGCCGGCTGGGGAGGGGATCCACATGGCAAGGCAGACCTCTCCTGCTTTGCCCGCTGCTGCCTTCGGCAGTGTACTTCTGTTGTTCTGCCTGTTCTATTCCCGGTTCTGTCTCTGGTGAATCCTCTTACACCCCACAACTCTGGCCTATACCCCCATTATTGTATACATGAATAAATAAATTTTAAAAATAAATAAATAGATTTCAGTGGTTGGTTTTAAAATGAGAAACAATATATAAATAAGTGCAATATATGCTGCTTTGCTTAGATGGCACTCCATCCAACCCATTAGCGTTGGCAAAGAGTCAATTTGTTCAACAGGAATTGCCAAGTCAAAACTTGCCAGATCAAGTTCCAGTTTGACGTGAGAGGTGTTATCTTCAGAGCGCGCAGAGCCACAAAACAAAATATCCTCCCATCAGCGCCGGGAAATGCTGCGCCGGGGTTGGCATCAGGCAGATCTAAGGTTCCAAATGCCCAAACTATGTGGTTATAAAAAGTCTTTCCCTGTAGCAGAGGAGCACCCACCTTCCCTCAGGAAATCCAGTGCCCCAAGGTGTGTTGGGCACGTGTTTGGTGTCCACATAGAAAATAGACTTGTAACAGGGTGGTCCCCCAGAAAAAGGAAGGTTCCAGGTTTCCTGCCCCCCAGGGTGGGCGCCCCTCTCCCGGTCGGGTAACAGACTCAGCTGCAAACACTGACAACCAACCACAAGCTGCACAGATTCGGGGACAGGACGTTGCTCCCCAGCCGATCGCCTGTTCGGGGAGGCGCAGGACGCTGGTGACTGCGCTCCGCCGGCCGGCAGTCACAGCAGGGACTCTGTCCTGCAAGGGGGGGAAAACCCTGTCTGCCTTCCGGACCCGCAGAGCTAAGAAAGTGGGGGGCACTGACACGACGAGAAGGCAGGCAGGTCCGCGGACAGCTCGGGCTGAGGACCCCCAGCGGCGGCGGCGGCGCCGCGAGGCGGGAAGAGGGGAGTTTCAAAGCCGGGCGGTGCGCTGGGTCTCCTGGTTCTGGCGCGATGAAGCTGCACTGCGAGGTTGAGGTCGTTAGTCGGCATTTGCCGTGCTTGGGGTTGAGGAACCGGGGTAAGGGCGTCCGGGCGGTGTTGAGTGTCTGTCAGCAGAAACCAGACAGTCGGGCGCGGTCCGGGGCTGGGGGCGAGCGTGGCGGTCCGCACCCGGCCTGCCTGCTCATCGCCACCCTGAAGGACAAACACGGGACCAGCTATCAGGTGAGTGGAGCCCAGTAGACTAGTACGGGGTCAGCCGGGCGCTTTTCCTCCGGAGCACATAGGTAAACAGATCTCCGGGTACCCCAGGCCCCGCCCCTCCCTAAGTTGGAGTCTCTCTGGATGGCTCCTGAATGCCCGGCGCCTAAATCACATCACTACCCTGGCCCCGGAATCCTGATTGTCTTCCCCCAGAGCTCTTCGCAGTGCCTTGCTTAGTACTGCTTACCTTTGAAGTCTGTAATAATCTGTCCCTTAAAACATCTGCCGAACCAATAGTCAATTGCTGGTAGGGGTATTAACCAAAAGTTAATCGTAAACCGTTGAAGACTTATTGTGTGCAGAGTGGAGTGCTCTTAGATACTGTGGGAGATGAACTTGATTTGGTCATATCCTTCTGAGACTAGAAAGGGAGAAACTCCTTTCACTCTAAGATGGGCTATGATAAGTGTTATCAATCAGTATAGAAGCAAAGTAGTATAGTATCAAAGATGAGATGCATTGTGATTACTCAAACTTGAGAAAGTTTTCTGGAAAAGTTGGTTCTAAATAAACTTTTGTTGTATTATAATGGCATTAGTCCTGGATCTTGAAGATAAATGTTATTGTAAAGCATGGAAGTATCTTGGGGATCTTTCTTATGGTCAGATAGTCACCTCCATCTGACTGACCTCCAAATCTGTATCCTTAGTCCTTTCCCTTAACTTTTGAGTTGAATCTGCTGGAAATCTTCACTTGGAGTTTCCAAAATATCTAACAAAACATTTTCTTTGTCACCCTAAACTTTTCTGGCAGTCTTCCGAAGCTCATTAGGTAGTGTACTGCCTCATCAAGAAAACTTAAAGCCTTTGCCGCCTCACATCTAGTATATTATTGAATCCTTTCAGTTCTACCTCTTGGTTATCTTTACGTTTTCATACCTCCTTCCATCCCAGCTGTAATCTAAATAAACCCTTGCTTGTCTAGTTTCTTCAAGCATCTCTACCTCTGCCTTTGTCATTACTCCAGCTGGTTCTCCCTTCCCCCAATTTTCTCACCTCCCCCAAAGTTTCTTTACACAGAGGTAAAAGAAACTTGTCCAAATGTAGATCTAACCATGTTCCCAACTTAAGTGTATTTCATTGTTCTTAGGATAAAATCAAGGTTTTTAAAAATGGTTTACAAAAATATTCCACCATCTAATCTCTAGTTACTTCTCCAGATGCTAGTCTCTTTATGGGACCTTTCAGCCACACTGAATTTATTTCGGCTCCATTTAGCTGCCAAGCTTTCTCTTGCCTTCGAAGCTTTGCATACCTTGATCCTTCTCTATCCCCTTTGCCTTTCCTCATTATCTTAAAAGAGTTCAACACCTCCTAATCCTTCAGCTCCCACCTGTAAGGTCTCCTTCATACCCTCAAAATAGATAAGACTCCTTTGCTACATAAGGTCTTACTGCAGTCTATAATTCCCTTGTCTTAATATTTGCTATGCTTTTAAATCTTTAATAATTGTCTAAAGGCTCCTGTCATAGTAAGTGGTACATAGTTGTTTCTTAATAAGTAGTTGTTGAATATCAGTTTTCAAAATTTTTTTGATATGAATAGTCTAGCTCTGGGGATACAATAGTGAACAAAGGAGACAGGATTCCTGCTTTATGGAATTTACAACCTTCTGGGAGGTGTGCCTACCTCCAATTAATAGACTGAAGTTAAAAAGGCAAGTAACTTTTTCTCCAAATACTGGTGAGGAGGAGTTACTAGACAGATAAGGTAATAATATCGAAACACACAGATTAAAGACTATAAGCCAAACCAAAGCTTGGCTAGGTGGCTGACACATTGAAATAAATATTATTTAGTAATAATATTTGGTTTGTCCTTTTTTTTCCCCATTAATTTCAAACAGCTGAAGGAGAACATTGAGCAGTTCTTTACCAAATTTATGGATGAAGGGAAAGCTACTGTTCGGTTAAAGAAACCTCCTGTGGATATCTGTTTAAGTAAGGTATAGTATTCAAAGAATTAACTGTTAGGGTGCTTGACTGTACTTTCATTAGAGAAAAGACTATTTGAGCATCCTGATAATACCACATAGCGAGAGGGATGGATGCTTGCCAGTAGTGTTTGAAGCAGTGATGTTTCATGCTTATATGGCTTCCAAAAGGGCAGTCTCCCCTATTTAGGTGCCCAAAGTTGAAAGAAAACTGATTTGCTTCTGTGCCCAATATGGAACCTTAGATTCTTCACAGACTAAAACTATATGCAACAAATGGTGCAGGTCTAACATCTGATCATCTAAATCACAGGTTACAAATCCAAGTTTGTTTACATTTGCTTTCATTTCCTCACTGTAGGAGTCAATCTTATAAAAAACATCTTTAACATCAATGTCATGAAATATTTCACCAATGTTTTCTTCTTTTTGCTTTTGATATTTTTAGTACTTTCTTGCTTTTTGACCAAACCATTGCTTCTGACAATTTTCTAGATTTGTGACTGGCACTCCAGGGAATTTTGCAGTACATAGCATTTTTGTCAGCCTATTTAAGAGACTGGAGACTAGTCAGTTCATCTTAAATCCAAATTTTATGTGGAATTGTTTTCATGCTTTCTGATTTTAATCTCATCCTTTGAATAGTTTTATTTACAGTGTGTCTCTTGCCATAATTTTTTCCCTTCCCAAAAACTTTGATTTTCTGTATCTGTATTGAAATTTAGTCAAAATAGAACACTGAAAAATTATTTTTACGGCCATTTTTAATAAATGATTGTTTATTTGCTTATGTAAGTCTATGGAATTTGTGGGATGAATTAGCATGTGTATGTTATCTAAAATAGAATTTACAGTTGTACAACTTATTTTTATTTACTCAGGCTAATTCCAGCAGTTTAAAGGGTTTCCTTTCAGCCTTGAGACTGGCTCATAAAGGCTGTGATGTTGAGGGACGACTTTCAACCGCCACACCAGTGAAGACTTCAGAATTTGAAAAATTTAAAACTAAAATGGCTATCACATCCAAAAAGGACTATCCTCTAAGCAAGAACTTCCCATATTCTTTGGAACATCTTCAGGTTTCTTACTGTGAACTTGTTCGAGTTGATATGCGTATGCTTTGCTTAAAAAATCTTAGGAAATTAGACTTAAGTCACAACCATATAAAAAAGCTTCCAGTTACAATTGGAGACCTCATCCATCTTCAAGTACTTAACCTGAATGACAATCACTTGGAGTCATTTAGTGTAGCATTGTGTCAGTCTACGCTCCAGAAGTCACTTCGGAGTTTGGATCTCAGCAAGAACAAAATCAAGGCACTCCCTATGCAGTTTTGCCAGCTTCGAGAACTTACAGATTTAAAACTTGATGATAATGAATTGATGAGATTTCCTTTCAAGATAGGACAACTGACAAACTTGCGTTTTTTGTCAGCAGCACGAAATAAACTTCCGTTTTTGCCTAGTGAGTTTAAAAATTTATCTCTTGAATACTTGGACCTTTTTGGAAATACTTTTGAACAACCAAAATTCCTTCCAGTTATAAAGCTGCAATTGCCACTAACTTTGTTGGAGTCTTCTGCACGAACTGTATTATATAAGAGGTAAGGCTTTAATGGTTATAAGTGGTAATTTTGGTAGCATGGTAGTATTCTTGTCATCCTCGGCATCATACTCTCAACATAGCTTATGATACTATAGACAAGTGACCCCTTATGACAGTGGCATTCTTGGTACCTCTTATTTAAATGCTTTTCTTCCAAGAAGTCTCGTGTCATATACTCTATTCTCTGTGCAAGTGGCATCCCAGAAAAGGCCTTCCCTGATCACCCTATCTAAAATTTTATTCCCCGTCCCTTTACATTGTTTTATTTATTTTTAAGGATCTATTTATTTATGTAAGAACTGGGATGTAGGCCAGAGGGGCAGGTGGTGAGAGGGTTCACCAGAAACAGAGTGGGGAGATGAAACAGGCAGATCTGCTGAAATACACTGCCTAGGGGAGCAGTGGGCAAGACAGGACAGGTCTGCTGTGCCATGTGGGTTAGCCCCCTGGCTGGGGATTAAACTTTTGCTGCAGTGGCTGGTGATAGCTTGATAGCGCTGGGTCTTTAACCCCTGCACCACCAGGAGGCCCATAAACTCTTAATTTCTTAATATTGAAAGAGATTCAAGTACATACTGTGTACTGAAGACAAGACATTGTGGGAGACAGACTTGGGCCTGGTTGGTTATATTTGGGGTAGTGGGGAGGGATGGAACCAGACATTTAAATTATGTTACACTTGTCATACAATATAACTTAGGTAAAGATAATTTTAATTTCCATTCAAGCCATGCTATAAAGTAACACTGCTTAAAAATGTGGAATGGTATAAATCCTTTTAGGTTTACAATGTATCATGCTGTCTTATAGTATACTTACCCCATTCTTACTAGTTGGAAAGGTAAACAATACACTGTCATTTAATTAATGAAGTAATCTTCCCTGTGGTTATAATTCATTGTCAAATAATGCATGTCCTCATGAATGAATCAAGTAATGCAAAAAAAAATTTTTTTAAATCTCTTTTTCCAATAGGTTACCATATGGCTCACATATCATACCTTTCCATCTTTGCCAAGATTTGGATACTGCAAAAACCTGTGTTTGTGGAAGATTCTGTCTAAACAGTTTTATTCAAGGAACTACTACCATGAATCTACACTCTGTTGCTCACACTGTGGTCTTAGTAGATAATATGGGTGGTACTGAAGCACCTGTTACCTCTTACTTCTGTTCTCTAGCCTGTTATGTAAATTCTTCTGATATGTTGAAGTAATAATTGATAGCACAAAAAGAAATTCCATTTACTTATGGATCATTTTGGATTCAGTGATAGTTTAAGTGTCGATTTGGAAAAGGGAAAGAATGTTATTTTGACATCAATTATTTGACTATAAAATCTATGTTAAATCCTAATTAATTTTCTTGTGGTGTTAACTTTTTATGAGTTTATTGCACTTATGTTGATTTCATTTTTAGTGTTTCCAGAATGGGGTATGCTATTATGTTAATGTTAAACAGATATTGACCCCAGCCATTGTAATAAGAATTTTCTTACCAATTAGCATTCATTTTTTTTTAAAAGATTTATTTATTCATATAAGAACTGGGGTACAGGCCAGAAGTGCAGGGGGTGAGAGGATCCATCAGAGACAGAGTGGGGAGCAGAACAGACAGACGGACTGAAACACACTACACTGCTGAGGGGAGCAGCGGGCACAGCAGGAGAGGTCTGCTGCACCATGTGGGTCCCCTCCCTGGCAGGCAGCAGGGATCGAACTCGTGCTGCAGT
>JAGFMF010011644.1:3866634-3877878 GCA_019455555.1 Galemys pyrenaicus | reverse complement strand
TCCCCTCCCTGGCCGGCAGCAGGGATCAAACTCGTGCTGCAGTGGCTGCAGTTTGCTTCATAGTGCGTTGCTTAACCCACTGCGCCACCAGGGAGGCCCACTTAGCATGTTATTTAATTTAAAAAGTGCTGGCAATACACCAGCTAAAGGATGATAAGAATTTAAAGTAGAACAGAAGGAAAAGAAAAGGAACTAACTTGAAAAAATTTTTAAAAAGTGTAAACTGAATTTTTTCTATTCTGATTACTTTACTATTATTATTGCAACAGTCTTATAACTGGGAACAAAGGAGCGGAAAGTCAGTTACTGGAAAAAACCCTCTCCAGTATTAACTGTTTTGAGCTTGGAGGTGGGGTGGGAATCTGAATTAAGACTATTTTTTTTTTTTAAGATTTCTCTATGCATACAAAAATTGGGGTGTAGGCCATACATGTTGAGGGTGTGAAAGGATTCACCATAGACAGAGTGGGGAGCAGAACAGGCAGATACACTGAAACACACTGCTGAGAGGAGCAGCCTGTGAGACAGGAGAGGTCTGCTGTGCCGCGTGGATCAGCACCCTGACAGGGGATTGAACCCTGCAGTGGCTGCTGACAGCCTGACAGTGCTGTCTTTAACACTTGAGCCACCAGGGAGGCTCAGACTATTATAACTTAGATAACTACAACTTTATCTCTCTAAAATGTTTTGACCATTTTTTTTTAAATCTTATTTCCCAAAGCATGGTTTTAAATGTTGAGTGTTTTTATTAAAGCATTATTAATATATAATCTCAAAAAGTTTTTTTCCCAGAGCTGACTCTCAGAGAAGAGACTGATCCAGGGTAGTGTTTCTTTGGATAACTCTAATGTTCAGTTAAAGTGATTTTTCACTTAAAGTTATTTCAACATGCCTCAAACCTTATTTTTTTTTAGAACATCTTAAATTTTTAATCCTTCCTTTAGTTCCCTAGACCGCTTTTGACTAAAAACAGATAGAAAATAACTGCTGCAAGTGAATGCCAGGCTAGGTGACATAACTATTTCCGAAGCCTGCTTTTGCCCTCTGCTGCTTTAGGTATCTGCTGAGAGCTGATGGAATCAATCATGGCAGATTTTAGTCCACACGTTTCTTTTCCCCATTTTTCTTTGTAAATTCACTATGCTATGGAGGGACTGGATTACTTGGTCAGTTTTGGTTACTGGCTTCCAGTTTTCAGCAAACAGGACAACCCCTTTTCATTGGTGTTTGGGTGACATCTTTAAATGTGACCTGGGGTGGTTTGAATGGGTACTCTGCTGGAGTTGATTTCAATTCTGAAGGCTCTCATATAGAGGGTTGTCAGAACAATACCTTGCCAAGTCAGTGAATTAGCTTCAACCTGGATGTCATAAATATTTTTTGTTGCACATTTGCGTAGTTCAAGTGCCTTCTGCTTCCTGCTGACTGCCATTTTGAATTTGGTGCTGCTCACCCTAAATTTAAAAGCTGCCTAGTTTTCCCAAGGTTTTATACATATTTTATTTAAGTCTCACAAATCATCCTTGGGGAGGTGCCATGAACCCAGAACAGAGATTTTTAGCCCAGATTTGTACTGTTTTGTAAAAGTAATTCACTTGATTTTGAAAAACCAAGAGTTTTATAACTAAATATCTTAGGGCTATTTAAGTTCATAAATTACTGAGGAACTGCCCATAAATATTGAAACATGTTTCTTCAAAAAGTGATGATGCATGTTTAAAAGTTAAATGTGCACGTGATTCTCACGTTTTTGTAGTAAAACATTTTTTCATCAAAAAATGATTCTAGGGGCCTCCCTGGTGGCACAGTGGGTTAAGCAAGACACTATGAAGCAAACAGCAGCCACTGCAGCACGAGTTCGATCCCTGCTGCCGGCCAGTGAGGGGACCCACATGGCGCGGCAGACCTCTCCTGCTGTGCTCGCTGCTCCCCTCAGCAGTGTACTTCCATTGATCTGCCTGTTCTGCTCCCTGCTCTGTGTGGTGAATCCTCTCACCCTCCCACACCTCTGGCCTGTACCCCAGTGCTTGTATGCATAAATAAATAAATCTTTAAAAAAAAAAAAAAGATTCTACCCTATGATGGAACTATAAACCATGTTACTCCTACATCCTAGACCTTTTTGTGTTCTTCCTCTATCCATTTACAAGCGACCCCCTGTAATTTTTTTAACAAAAGATTTATTTATGCATCCAAGGACTGGGATATAGGCCAGAGGTGGGAGGAAGTGGGGAGGTGGTGGTGAAAGGATTCACCAGAGTGGGGAGAATTGGTGAGTCGACTGAAATACACTGCTGATGGGAACAGTGGGAGAGATAGAAGTCTGCTGTGCCATATGGGTCAGCTCCCCAGCTAGGGAATGAACCTATGCTGCAGACAGCTTCATTGTGCCAAGGCTTACCCCCTTGCACCACCAGGGAAGCCCCCCAATAAATCTTAACCAACTTAAAATTCAAGATAAAACAGACCTTCCTGTCCTCATAAACCTTCCCTGTCCTGGTTTATTTTCCCTCTAATACTCAAATTGTTTCTTTCATAGGTAATTACTAGGCTCACTTTCTCCAAATTTACTATTTTGACTTTTTTTTTCACTACCTTCAGATCTTTTGTAGTTTGAAGTCAATTTTTAACTTTGGCCTTATATAAAGACCAGTCTACAGTACTGTCTTCAGAAAAACTGATGGAAGTATTATCTATGTCGTCCAATAGGGTAGCCACTGGTGGCTGCTGAACACTAACTGCAGCTAGTGTATCTGCAGCTAGTGGTTCCTACTTATGGCTTATTTGCAAAGTCAGCTTTTTTAATACCCCAACTTGGATCATCTGTCCTACTCAAATCTGGGAACTTGTCCAGAAGCTCATCAATTATGATTATGAATTCTCCTAACATGTATTTGAAATTGAGCAGGGAAAAAAAAAAAGCAAGGTACCATTTTCCCCTGCTATGATTTAGCGCCATAAAGTAGTAAAGTTTGAGGTGAGACTCCTATCTTGAGGACCTAGATTTAATAACAAGAGGTTAAAGCATAATTTCCTTAATTCAGAAATACATTGATTCTATTTCATTAAGAATAAAACAAGGGCCCTCCCTGGTGGCACAGTGGGTTAAGCACCACACTATGGAGCAAAATGCAGACACTGCAGCATGAGTCCTTGCTGCTGGCCAGGGAGGTGACCCACATGGCACAGCAGACCTCTCCTGCCTACCCACTGCTCCCCTCAGCAGTGTATTTCAGTCAGTCTGCCTGTTCTCCCCGCTCTGTCTCTGGTGAATCCTCTCACAGCCCACACCTCTGGCCTGTACCCCAGTTCTTATATGAATAAAAAAAAAGAATAAAACAAGATCTGAGTAATAATGTTAATTTATTTCGCACAGGCAACTTTTCTGTAGCTTCAACATCTTCCTCTGAAAAGTAACAAGAGGACACCAAAGCCTAGAACTGGATTACTTGACCCTTTCTCTTCTTATCTCCTCCCAGTTCAAAATGCTTGCATCTCTTAATGGCCAGCATCCTTTTGGATCTGCAGTTAGGGTCCACACATTCAAGCCTCAGCACTATCTTCTTTGTGGTTTTAGCCTTCTTCCGGAAAATTGGTTTTGTCTGCCCACCATAGCCACTCTGCTTCCGATCGTAGCGCCTCTTTCCCTGGGCATACAGGGAATCCTTGCCCTTCTTATACTGGGTCACTTTGTGAGGTTGATGCTTCCCACACTTCTTGCAGAATGTCCTCCGGGTTTTAGGGACATTGACCATCTTTGCAAAAGAGTTGTCAATACGATGAAAACTGTAGTAAAATATTTCAAATAATGGTAGCAGATGTTAAACGTTTCCTAAAAGTTAAAAGAGCTCTATTGGACAGTAATTTATACTTATTAATCAGTAATGTATAAATCCATCGAGTACTCGGTTTTTTTCCTGACAAGTAGACACCTTCTTTTAATGTTCAAGCTAATTTATAAAATGAGATTCACCAAAAAACCATCTAGAGCAGTAGCATGGGGCCGCCACGCAAGTCCGTCCCCTGTACAAAGGGGGCTCCTTTGAGCCTTGTTTATTGTGCCCGCCCCCCAAAAGAAAAGCACCGTAGCGTTTTTCTAATCTTCCCGAAATAGAAGGCCAAGACCAGTTTCTTTTCCAATCTTCCTCGCACCCTGTCCCTCCATGTTCTAGCTCCGAGTGCGCCAGGTTCCGTGCGCAACGAAGCAAAGCCACTGCCATGGCCCGCCCGGGTCTCCTCAGTCTGGCTACACGCCGCCCCCCTCATCCCCTGGACACACACACGAAAGACCGTTGCCCAACAACAGCCCTGAAGGCTGACGTGTCCTTAACGAGTGTGTCTCCCGGCCCAGGAGCCGCCATGCCTGAGCGCCCTTCCAGAAGGTAAGTGCCAGTTCTTGAACCCCGCCAACCAAGAACGCAGGCCTCGCCCTCCCTTTGCCTCGAGGGTCTAGGCCGTCATCCGGGGTTCGGAGAGCTGGAGACTCGGGATGGAAGGCTACAGACCCTTTCAGAGCTTACTTGGCAACCTGGCGTCCACGCTCCCCAGCTCGCTCCGCTCGCGCCTAACAGGAAAGGGAGGACCGAGGCGGAAGTCGGAACTGCGTCTGAGCGACGGGCCCGCCACCCAATAGGCGGCCGGCATCTAAGGCCGGGCGGTGCCGGCCGCGTCCAGGAAGCGCCAACCAACCGCCGAGGGGCGGGCCGGAGGGTGTGGGCCGAAGGGCCGCGGTGCTCGGCTGGCCAGTCGCGGGTTGTCAGAAGGATCGCGGGCTGAGCGGGGCGAGGCAGCGTCGCCGGGTCGCGGCGGCCCGGGGCTCGCGTAGGGATGAGAGCGCAGAGGACGCAGGGCTGCTGGAGGCGCAGGTAACGGAGCCGGGTGCGGTGGGGCCGCGGCGGGACTTCTTCCGGGACCGGTGCTGAATGGAGAGGACCCAGGCGACGCCGAATCGCAGCTCCTAGCGGCGGGGCCGCTGCCCGCCCTGCAGCTGCTGGCGAGGATGTGTGGAGCGCTGGCGGCAGTGGGGAGCTGAGAGCCTTCGGGCCCCAGGACCCCCGGGCCCGAGATGAGTTAGCGAGGGCGGCCGCGGGGGCCAGTTCTGCTGCTACAGGCCGAGCAACAGCCGCTGCCCACCCGCCCCTTCCGTGCAGAAGCCGTTAGCTCCTCTCGGCGCCCGCCTGCCGCGCTCCTGGCCCTGGAGACCATGAGGTTCCGTATCTACAAGCGGAAGGTGCTGATCCTGACGCTCGTGGTGGCCGCCTGCGGCTTCGTCCTCTGGAACAGCAATGGGCGACAAAGGAAGAACGAGGCCCTTGCCCCGCCGCTGCTGGCTGCGGGCGGCCGGGTCGGGGACCATCCCGTCGGGTCGGTGGGTCTCCGCCGGGTCTCCAACGAGTCAGCCGCCCCGCTAGTACCCGCGGTCCCGCAGCCCGAGGCTGACAACCTGACGCTGCGGTACCGGTCCTTGGTCTACCAGCTGAACTTTGACCAAACGCTGAGGAATGTGGAGAAGGCCGGTTCCTGGCCTCCCCGGGAGCTGGTGCTGGTTGTCCAGGTGCATAACCGACCCGAATACCTCAGATTGCTGCTGGACTCACTTCGAAAAGCCCAAGGCATGGATGACGTCCTTGTCATCTTTAGCCATGACTTTTGGTCTACAGAGATCAATCAGCTGATCGCCGGTGTGGACTTCTGTCCGGTTCTGCAGGTATTCTTCCCTTTCAGCATTCAGTTGTACCCCAACGAGTTTCCGGGCAGTGACCCCAGAGATTGCCCCAGAGACCTGGACAAGAAAGCAGCTCTGAAGATGGGCTGTATTAATGCTGAATATCCTGACTCCTTCGGCCATTATAGAGAGGCCAAGTTCTCCCAAACCAAACACCATTGGTGGTGGAAGCTGCATTTTGTATGGGAGAGAGTCAAAGTTCTTCGAGACTATGCTGGCCTCATCCTTTTCCTGGAGGAGGATCACTATGTAGCACCAGACTTTTACCACGTCTTAAAAAAGATGTGGAAATTAAAACAGCTAGAGTGCCCTGAATGTGATGTTCTCTCCTTGGGGTCCTATACTGCCAGTGGCAGCTTTTATGGCATTGCTGATAAGGTAGATATGAAAACGTGGAAATCCACTGAGCACAATATGGGTCTAGCCTTGACCCGGGATGCATATCAGAAGCTGATCCAGTGCACAGAAGCTTTCTGTACTTATGATGATTATAATTGGGACTGGACTCTTCAATATTTGACTGTCTCTTGTCTTCCAAAATTCTGGAAAGTGCTGGTTCCTCAAGTTCCTAGGATTTTTCATGCTGGAGACTGTGGTATGCACCACAAGAAAACCTGTAGACCATCCACCCAGAGTGCCCAAATTGAGTCACTCTTAAATAATAACAAACAGTACTTGTTTCCTGAAACTCTAATTGTTGGTCAGAAATTTCATATGGTAGCCCTTTCAGCACCGAGGAAAAATGGAGGGTGGGGAGATATTAGGGACCATGAACTCTGTAAAAGTTATAGAAGACTGCAGTGAAAATTTACAAATACAAAGGCAAAGGTGACAGTCTTCTATTTTTGATATTTCTTCAAACAGGATATACAATCAAATAAGACTTTAGGAACAGGCTTCTGCTTTAATACAAAAAAAATATCTTATAAGAGGTGTCCAAATATAGTAATCTTTTCCAGTTATGTCTGATTAAGATTTAATATACAAGTCTTCATTTTGGGAGTCAGGTTTTAAAGATCAATCTCTATCTGCTAAAGGTAATGATTATTGTTAACTGGTGAGAAAAGGGTAAATTTTATTTAAATCACATGTTATCTTTTTATCTGGAACTTTGTACACTTTTCCACTTTCAAAGCATTTGAAGAATGGCAAAATTTAAAATTGTCATAGCAGTAAAAAGTATTACATGAAATTGTTGGAAGTATTATTGAAATAAACCCAGTTCCACTCTCGACAGTTACTAGGAAGGGATTGCTTCACTAGGTTTATAATTCAAGTTATGTTTGTTAAAACCCTGTCAGAACAGTCATTTTCAGTATTAAGGATTTCTGTATTACTGTCTTAAGATTTGCCTGTGCTTTGGATCCTTCACAGAACACACTTTCTTTTGGAATGTATTTGATTGATAAGAAAGTTTAAACATTGTTTTCACCTCAATGTAGAAATACAGTGGTTTTCATTTTTTTTTTTTTTAGTGCTGCCAAAATAAAATACTCATTTTTGCATAAAAAGTTCCTAATTATTTTGCACAATAAATTTTTACTTATACCAAAATTCAGTAAAAGCTTTCTGTAAGTTTTAAAGTTAGTATTACATCTTTGTATTTACTATTTTGTACAATGTGTAACTGAGTTTGAAGAAAACCCAGCTCTTGAGAATGCATACCTTTTAGATGAAACTGGTTTTCAAATTAGCTAGGATTAGATAATGAACAATAAAAAGCTGCTGTGTGAGTGGAATAACAGTCTAAATTGTTTTCGAATGATACAAAGTTCAGTCACGCGAAAGTCAAACATGTCCTCATGCCAGCATTAAGTGAAATCATACTTTCTGAAAGAACACAGTAGATAACAGGAAACAGGCTTAATTACTTCACATTAATGTAGAAATTTCCCTTAGCTGTATATAATTGCTTTAACCAAAAATTACTGATTTTGTGTAGATATTACAATTAGTCATTTCTAAGAAAGCTTAGTCTCAAAATCATTGCATTGAACCAAGATTCATATTATGGTTGAAAATACATATGGTTGTCTAAAGTAGGGTAAAGTTCTCTGAGCTACCTTTTATACTGCCCTCACAGCACAATCTGGTTTTAGAGTTGATCAGGGTTATCAATTTCCTTTCTTTGTATCAGTTTTTTGACACTCTGATCTGACCTCAATTCAAAAGGACTAAAGAAAAAAATGACTTAAGACCAAAGGTCTAAATTAACAGCAGCTTTTAAGAGAGAAATAGGTGTGACCTTGACATTAGCAATTAGATCAACCAATATTTACCTTTCTATCTATGTTTTTTTTTTATGCTGTCCTAAAATTTTATGACATCTTTGTGAGAAAAAAAAATCTCATCAGTAAATAAAAATACTCCACAGAATAACTTAGACGCTGTTAGATACATTATTTGCTGCCCCTTTTAAGTGTTATAAAAGAAACTATTTAGAATACATTGGGTTTTTTGTTTTCACATAAATATATAATGAAGGCAATTTTCTATTGTCACATATTCCTCGATTTTTTTGTTCTGTTCTAAAATTCTAAATAAAAAAAATCAAGACATGCCCATATACTGTAAAAATTTCCAAAAAAAAACTTAGAAGTGAAAATTTCAGTTATTACTAAATAATCTATATCAAATATACTTTGTACGATACAGTGAAACAGAACTGAAGCAAAAATACTAAATTTCAGTGTACTTGTAATTGGAGTGATGGTTAGTACAATTTTAAGAATCTAAGAATTAGAGCATAAATACATCTTAGACTTATAAATGCATTTTTAAGTTTCTAACCTCCCCTATATCCATATTTCTGGCTTATTTGCATTTTTGAGAATTACTTTTTGTGACAGACACAATTTAGTGAAAAAATTTAAAGTTGATTGCCAGTAATGATAAATAAGCCAAAACAACACTTAAGTAAATATATATAATTAAAATTAAATGTTTAATTATCCATTAGAAAATTACACCTCTGTAAGAAAAGTCACAACACTTATGTCCATAATTAAGGCAATTGTACATGTTTTGCATGAACTTTGTAATATAAAAACGTGACTCCAATCTCTCCTTTAGAATCAAAATTTCAAATTTTAACTTTATACTTCCTTGAGTACTGTTAGTTTTAAAACAGTAAATAGTTAACAATTTAATTTCAAACAATTTTTACTCTTAACCTTTAAATTCTAAAATTACACAGAATTAATCCAAATCATATAGCAAAGAGTTCTGAAAACTGAATGGACAATGAGTCACATGATCTTTAATAATCTGCACACTACCATCCTGCATATTGGTTTCTTTTATGTTGTCAAAACCAGGCATATTGTGAACTGCAGTTTTGCACTGTAATGAATATAGGTGATGTCCATCTAATTCCTTCTCTTCAGTTACTGCTGCTTCTGTTAAATTATCCTTTTCCTCATTTGAGTAAATAGCACATTTTTCTGATATAGATTCAGGTTTCATTTGAGACTCAGATTGCGGATACTTTCCAAATAACATCTCAGAAACATCAAGAGACTCTTGTTGCAAGCATGTAACTGTATCACCAACTTCTATTTTTGGTGCTTTAACTGCTATGGATGAATCAGAATCAGGTGTTGAGGTAGTAGGATGTTCTATATTTTCTTTTTCAGTCAGATGACTTCCTTCATTGATTCTTTCTTGCTTTTCATGAAGTTGATCAGAGTCACTACATTCTTGAAACTATGTCAAGAGGAAACAACACATTAATTTTTTCAAATAAAATTAAACTGTAGTTCCCTCTGCAAATAAGATTTTTTTGTAGGTTTATTTATGCATACAAGAACTGGGGTACAGGCCAGAAGTGCAAGGAATTCACCAGAGACAGAATGAGAACAACAGGCAGATGGACTGAAATACACTACAAAGGAGAGCAGCAGGTGAGGCAGGAGAGGTCTGCTGTGCCATGTGGTCACCTCCCTGGCCATAAGCAGGGATTGCACTCTAGCTGCAGTGGCTGTGGATGCTTCACAGTGCAGTGCTTATCCCCTTGTGCCACCCGGTAGGTCCCCAAATAAGATATTTTTAAGTTGTGAGTGAATAACCCTTGCCGACCAGCAGAGGTACTCCCAATCTCCCCCCTCAAAGTCATCCTCCAAATGCTACCAATTTATTTTTTAAAAGATTTATTTATGCATACAAGAACTGGGGCACAGGCCAGAGGTACGGGGGTGAGAGGACTTACCAGAGACAGTGTGGAGCAGAACAGCAGATGGACTGAAATACACTGCTGAGGGGAGCAGCAGGCTAGATAGGAGGTCTGCATTTTTTTTTTTTTTAATGCAAACCTGCCATTAAGTCTCTGATTATGCCCTTTCAATGAATGCTCACCTTTGGATAAAATAATTCAAGCTTTCAAAGTGTCTAAAAATCCTTTAACAGTTATTCTTATAAGGGGATTCTTGATTTTCTTGTCAATGATTCTTCAGGGTCACTCTCACCTGCCCCCATACAGATATGTCAAATTGTTCTAGTTAGGAAATTATTTCTGGGTACAATGTTGACAATATATAAAAAAAACAAACTTAAGGTTCAAGTAGATATACTTCTTATGGTTTGAGAGTTAAAGATATCTGTTTGTCCCAGGACTAACTAGTACTCAAACTTCCCAAATGTTAGTTTCTCTCTATTCTTTATTGGACAATTATTTGGGATTAAATGTGAAAATGAATCACTGAGTGTTTATTAATACACAGTAAATACCTACAAAAAAATCTTAACATCACTCGTCCTAGCCACCATGTATATTTAAAGTTATGACATCAAGAAACCAAGAATTAAGTTGTTAGGACACATTCCAAATCACTATTACATTAAACTCACCAAAAACCCTTACCTTTGCATGAATCTGAATCTCACTATCAGTAACCTGAAGAACTTCAATTAATGGGGCTGGAGGGCTTGTCTGTTTGAATGGAGAGCTTGAGACCTCTTCTAGAAACTCATTTACATTTTCTTCATTGACAAACAACCTTTCCTGAAATAAAAAGAGAAACAATGTTTTGCCTTGCAGGTAACACTTGATATAGCTGTATATAAAAACAGTTCATAAAGTTCCCACGAAGTTCAGGATTATGCTTTTTAAAATGCTTAATGATATTCCTATGCTGTCCTAGCCAAAAAAACAAAACAAAAAAAAACCAGTATCAGAGCAGTAAGAATAGCAAGAGAACAAATGCGCACACACACTTAACTCACAGACATAGATGTACTAAAAGACCTTTAAAAAGTCCTGAATCACTAAACAAAAACAAAGTGAACAATCCAGTCAAAAAATGGGCAAAAGAGATAAAAAGGCAATTCTCCAAAGAGGACATGCAAATGGCCAACAGGCACATGAAAAAATGCTCAACTTCTCCTCATCAGAGAAATGCAAATCAAAACCACTATGAGATACCACCTCACACCAGTGAGAATGGCACATATCAAAAAAAGTAGCAACAGCAAATGTTGGTGAGGATGTGGAGAAAAAGGAACTCTCTTACACTGCTGGTGGG
>JAGFMF010011644.1:3855575-3866145 GCA_019455555.1 Galemys pyrenaicus | reverse complement strand
CTCCTGCTGTGCCCGCTGCTCCCCTCAGCAGTGTACTTCCATTGATCTGCCTGTTCTGCTCCCTGCTCTCTGTGGTGAATCCTCTCACCCCTCCCCCCACACATCTGGCCTATACCCCAGTTCCTGTATGTATAAATAAATAAACTTAAAAAAAAATGTAGATTTCAAGATGCTGACATCTACTAAATGGAAGTACAAAAATCACTTTCACCAAAAATTCAAAGCAATGTTCATATTCTTGTAAATATATATGTATACAATTAGCTTGTTGAAGAACTAACCATATTTAAAATTTATAAAGTCAATTCATTGTTGCCCAAACAAAAATACTTTCTTCTGTATTTTCATATCAACAAATTTATAATTATAAACAGAAACTGTCATTTGGTTCAACAGAAGGTAAAACTCAGACAAGTTTGTTTGAGGGTTCCTCTAAAAAAAAAAAAAAAAACACTTTAAAAGGACAGATTCATTAGGAAATAGAGAAAAAAATAGACACCTGCCAAATCATAGCAGGTAGGAAAGCTGACTTAAGTTTCCATCGTTTAAAGAAAATTTAAACTTGTGTATACCTACCTACCAAATAAAAATGAAGTTTTGGTAAGAAAAATTTTACACTTGGATAAGTTGCTTTGCTACTATTTGAAGATCTAGAACAACACTATTATAGTAGCACCTTTAAAGCATCCAAAAAAAAAAAAAACCAAAGCAACTCTAAAGTTCACGTCTCTAGAAAAGATCCATCAATTACCCTATATATATATATATATAGCTAGATATATATACATATCTACCAAATAGTTTATTTAGTTAACTCAAGGAAAAATAACATATTTAATAGAAATGGCTATTACGATTAAAATACAAATGATTTGTATAAACTTGCCTTTTTCTAATAAGACTTAAATTTTTTTTCTTGTGTAGAACTGGGGTGTAGACAAGAGGTGTAGGGGGGCGGGGGTGAGTTGGTGAGAAGATTCATGAGAAACAGAGTGGGGAACAGCAGGCAGATTGACTGACACTTCTAAGGGGAACAGCAGGGAGACAGGAGAGGTCTGCTGCGCCATATATGGTTTAGTTCCCTGGCCTGGGTTGGAACTCAGGCCATAAGGGTGATAGTGCTGAGACTTAACCCCTAGGCCACTAGGGAGGCCCCTAATTATTGATTTTACTATAAAAGATACTAAATTCTAATCTTGACATAGGTCAATCTGTTTACGTTGTTTTGATATAATACATCTAGTAATAATACATTCATTACATATTACATGTATACCCATCCAATACTCTTTTGACTTAAAACTTTTACCTTAATACTTAAGAGAGCCTGATCCAATACAATGTAAAGCAAAAAAACCTGAGCATTATGGTTCCATTAGTCTTGGCAAATATGATTAATGAAGTAATTATATATCAATTTCAGGCTTCAAATATACAGCACACAGTTGCCTAATCCCATTTTCCTTTATCTATTTCAAGTAATGCTAAACAGTAGAAAATCAGATTAAACTAATCTTTAGTCTTTTCTCAAATGCTTATCCATAAAGTTTTCTTCTCATACCGAGTTATTCACACTTATTAAAACAATTACAGGAAAAAGGACAGCCCTATCTTAAATTTCTCCCCTCTGATGGCATAAACAAATAGTTTTATATTTTATGTTCTCACAAAGTATCTTACCAAGTCCTGGCTACTTATTTTACTGATTTTAAAAGGTTTCAAATTAATCATTTCTCACAGAAGACACCACTTCACAACACAAACCCAACATCAAAAACTTCATTTGTAATATCTAATCAGTGCAACTGGTGTTGTTTCTGAGAATTTAACCCTTGAACACAAACCTCAGTCAAAACCACCAATTTTTTTTTCTGGTCAGTTTTAAAAGTTACATAGGGGCCTCCCTGGTGGTGCAATGTATCAAGCAAAGCACTATGAAGCAAAGCACTATGAAGCAAACCACATCCACTGCAGCAGGAGTTTCAACCCTGCCTCCCACCTGGGAGGTAACTCACATGGTGCAGCAGATGTCTCTTGCCTTGCCCGCTGCTTCCCCCTTTAGCAGTGATTTCAGTAGATCTGCCTGTCCTGTTCTCAACTCGTTTCTAGTGGATCCTCTCACCCCCCCATGCCTCTGGCCTGTACGCCAGTTCTTGTATGCATAAATAAATAAATTTTTAAAAAAAGTTACTTAGAACTTTACATTTTAAGGGGGGTTTTGTTTTGTTTTTTTAAAATTTATTTATTTATGCATACAAGCACTGGGGTACAGAAGTGCGGGAAGGTGAGAGAATCCACCAGACAGAGCAGGGAGCAGAACAGGCAGATGGACTGAAACACACTGCTGAGGGGAGCAGCAGGCCAGGCAGGAGAGGTCTGCCTGCACCATGTGAGTCACCTCCCCAGCCTGCAGGGATCCAACTCGTGTTGCAGTGGCTGCAGTTTGCTTCATAGTGCTTGTTTAACCCACTGCACAACCAGGGAGGGCCCTTAAGGTTTTTTTTGAGTATTTGCAAATAATACTGGCATACTGAATCTAAGAACCTCAATAACCTTAAAACTACAGCAGCAATTACAATAGAACATACGATTCTTCAAAATTATATACTAAGCTCATTTAATGATCAGCCCATTTCAAGTATTTGCCCAGAACAGGTACAGCTACTGTTGATGCTGCTCAGTACAGCAAATTTAGATATTATACTTGTTAAATGCCAGTCACTGTGTCAGATATTAGAAACAAAAAGAGGTAATTACAATACCCACCAAAGGACAACCCCACCATCAGAGACTAAATATGGGCATGAGAATTAGATTCACAACTAGGTGTGAGAACTGTGTGGTACTAGTTTTGCAAATCATTTAAAGAATGTAAAAAATTATTTGCCAGATTAAGATATGGCAATTGTGAAAGAGCAAGACAGTCCCTCCTTAGGCTAGCAGACAAGTGAATAAAGGTATCTGCTTAATCTTAATGTCAGAACAGACTCTGCTATGGAGGAGCTAGAGAAGAATCTAAGGCTTGAGGATAAAGTAACTTTTCACCCACCTCTGACTATAAAGACGAAGTAGATTTTTACAAAATTTTCAAAGTTAGGAAAATGTTTAACCCCCCAAATTTTCAAAGCCAGGTAAATGTTTAGTCGCCCTGTATGCACTGATAGTACCTATATTTCTTCAGGCCAAGACAACTTAGGGTCTCAAAAGATCTAAATCTATAATTGAAAACCAGAAGCCCCTTGTCAAGAATAACATTTGTATGATTAATGACTCACTGTTGTGTAAATTACTCCATAATAAAGTATATAAAATGAACTCAAAATTTATGGGTGACATAATTCTCACAGGGTAAAATCTGCCCAACTGTTTCAGGGTTTGAATCCTCACTGCTATTATCTAATAAACTCTAATTACCAGTAAGGTTTTTAGTTTATGAACACCATAAAGGAGTGCTTACTGAAACAAACTGGAAATAGGTTTGAGACTATAACTAAAATTCTAGCAGAAAATGCCCTCAACTTTTTGCATACAATTTTAGAGGAGACAACCGACTGCACGTGAACGAGTGCATTCAGGGCAAAGCTGAATACTGGTAACTCAGGCTCTAGAGGGGATGCCTTTAAGTTTCGTTGCTTTTTCCCCATATAACTTAAATGCTCACTGACATCTTTTCAGGTGTATCAATTTCAAGTCGTGTGAAAGGAGTTATATGGAAAATGCTTGGTTTACAATAGCTGTAATAGCAAGTTTCAAGAGGCAATAAAACACAGCATTTCAATGTTAGACTACAGAAAGAACAGTTACCTCCAAAGAATTGTTGTTTAAACCATAAAACCACTCTCTCCAATGTCCAAGGCTCTCGGGAGATTTCGCGAGTTCTATCACTGCATTGTGTGAAGAAATGGTAACCACTGGCTCTTTAGTACTCAATTTATTCTCTGAAGCAAATTGCAAAACAAAAGAATAATAAACTAAGTCTTGTGTGGAGAAGCACAGTTTGTACCGAAGGGGGTTCACATCCCCTTCAAGGCTCTGCGACTGAATAAGAGGCACCTGAATTAGCAGAGTCAGGGATTCTTCGTCCTGAGTACAGCGCAGAGGAGGACACAACGGTCCCCTGCTGTCTGCCTCGGTACAACCCATGACTCGATCAGACGGCTTGCTGCTGGAGCCTTCTCCGGCCGCGCGCGTCTCCAAACCGAGGTCTCCGCACGCACTCCCTCTTCCTACAGAAGGTTCCCTGACAAAATCCCCGAACGAAGCACCATTCGAGCCTTCGCCACCGACCCCAGGAGAACTCTCCGCTGCGAGACCCGGCTCCTCGCGAGCGCCCGCATCCAACGCCGCTCGCTCGCCCAAGTCCAGGTCCTCCGGCTGGCAGACGAGCTCCTCTCCAGCTACGCGGGCGGAGCCGATGCCGGCGTCGTCAGAATCCCGGGCTCCACAGGAACCAAAGGCTTCTCCCCGCGCACCAGCTCCGGTCCGGCCCGCCTCCTCCTCGCTAGCGGAAGCGCGGGTCGCGCTGCTAGTTCCGGCCGCGTCGGCCGACACTTCCGGCACCGGGCCGGGCGCGGGTCGCCGGGCTGGCTGCGCTACCGGCAGCGTCACTACCAGCTGCCGCCGGGCCTTGTTGAACTGCGCTTTGCCGCGACTGTCGTCCACCGGGTATGGGAGCGACAGCCGCAGCTGGTAGTCGGGTTTCCTCGAGTCGAGGCACAGAAGCTTCCCCGTCACCTCCAGCGCCGCCTGCTCGGCCGAGCGCAGCAACGGCAGCTCGATGGTCACCACCAGCTCCCGGGGCACGGGGCTGGGAGCCGAGTCCCGGGAGCAGCGGTAATCCTGGAGGTCCACGTGGTGGCGCTGCACCAAGCTGTAGCGAGGCTCGGTGGGAGCGGGCGGCGGGTCTGCCTCGGGAGGGGAGGGCGCCTGGGGCTGGGAGACCGCGGCGTCCCCGGCGGCGGCTGGACCGTAGTAAGGGTAGGGGAAATCCGGCAGCAGGCTGTCCGGCTCCCCCTCGGGTCGCGCCGGAGCGCCCCCAGGCAGGGGCGTGCGCAAGACGGCGGCCTCCGGGGTCCCCTTGTATTTGATCTTCAGGGTCTTGGCATTCCTGTGGTCCAGTTTTACACCGAACTGCTTCTCTACAGCCTCTAGGGCTGTGGCGTCCAGCATCTGGCGAAAGCGCGCGTGGCGCCGAGCCAACGCCAGCGCTTCTGGATGGAAAACCACGTCGTAGACAGTATAGCGGGAGCCGCGGCCTGCTGCGTACTCACGGCTGGGCGCCAGACTGTAGGGGAGGGACCACTGACTGCCGGCCCTCGTTCCCGCGGAGCTCGGCCGGCTGCTGGGCGCGCCTATCAGCGCATTGCTACAGATGTTCACGAAGCAACGCCGCGCCCCGTCGAGGCTGGTGCGCAACACGTGGCCTGGCTCCGGGTGTACAAAGCGCACCTCCACTCCGCGCTCACGCTCCAGCGCGGTGATCTCCTCCTCATAGCGCCGCCGATTCTCGGGGTCGTTGAGCTCCGAGGCGTACTCGGCGAACATTCGCCGAAACTCCGGGTCTTGGAAGGCGGAGGTGAGTCGCTGGACCTCCTCACCGCTCAGATCTAACTCCTCTAGCCCCGAAGAAGCTGCCGTCTTTGCCATGCTACCCCTCGGCTCCTTGCTCTAGGGCCAACGGAGAGCAACTCGGGGACCGGGTAGGTGGGACACGTACGTTAGTCAGCTGAGTTCGGTAACTGTCAGAATTGAGTCTACCCAGCGCGTGTTCGTTGTCATAGCGACACCACAACACACGAGCTAGAGAGGGTAGGAGGAGCAGGAATAGGAGTGAGATTGTGTAAATGTTCGGAGTTGTCTTAATTTTCTTAAAACCAACCACCTTACATTCTATGTCTGTTAAATCCCGATGCCATGGTGCAATAACTTATGCAGAAAACTATCATAATTCATAAATTCCAGCGTTATGTGCATTTTGTTACATTCATGGTTCACAACACTTCTAGATCTGACACCCATTTCACACTTGGTAAGTCATTTTATCACATTCACAATACTGATTCATTTGACCACATTCATAGCACTGATTCAAACCTCGGTTTTCTGCTTTTTTCACTTTGCTAAACCAGTATCTCAATCTTCTGGATATTTCACTGTATTATCAATAGTTTGCCCTTCTGTACCTGCCCTAACTGCTCATAATTTAAAAGTTTGAGCAACAACTCTCATTTGGGCAAGAGACAGGTGCAGGCAATTCATAAATAACAGTTATAAGTTTTTAGGCATGTGAGAGATGTATAAAATGGTACCCTTTTCTTTTGTACCCCTGATGCTCTCCACCTTGCCAACTTTCTTCTATGTAATAAGTCTCCTTCCCAGAAGAGGTTCTGTAGGCTCTTAGGGGGAAAAAAAGTGTGGAGTAAGTAGGTAAGTCCCTTTGCCCAAAACAAATGA
Organism: Galemys pyrenaicus; assembly: GCA_019455555.1. Taxonomy (NCBI): domain Eukaryota; kingdom Metazoa; phylum Chordata; class Mammalia; order Eulipotyphla; family Talpidae; genus Galemys; species Galemys pyrenaicus. The sequence goes on along the minus strand of JAGFMF010011644.1, from coordinate 3,859,692 downwards.
TCTCTTGCCCAAAATTCATGCATTGAGGAAAAGGTTTTTTTTTTAAAGATTGATTTATTTATGCATACAAGTACTGGGGTACAGGCCAGAGGTGTGGGGAATGAGAAAATCCACCAGACAGAGTTGGGAACAGAACAGGCAGATCTACTGAAACACACTGCTGAGGGGAGCAGTGGGCGAGGCAGGAGAGGTGCCTGCGCCATGTGGATCACCTCCCCAGTCGGGGCCAGTGGCTGAAGCTTGCTTCACAGTGTGTTGCTTAACCCACTGCACCACCAGGGAGGGCCTGGAAAAGTTATCTTTAAAGAAATAAGAGTGTCCTTTGGGAGAGGATGTAATGAGTAATAATGCTATTATCATCTACTAACCCCTTTGTGCAAACTGCTTTATCTTACTTAGTCTAACTGGATTTAAGTGATAATCAAGGAAACAACCCTTGGGAAGTAGAAGTCCAGAGTAATGGCTAGAGACTTAAGGGAGTGAAACTGCTGTGATAGAACAAGATAATTCCTAACATATCACTGAAAAAAACAGACTCATGAAATAATACAGTGGAATTTTCTGTTCTGTGACCTTTTAATATCTCAGCCACACACTAATGAGTTCAATCCTTAGTTTAAAATTCTGGAAAGATGATCCAGAGCTTTGGAAAGGTGATCTTGTATAGCTTTAGTCCTGTGGAGTAAGGAGAATTACTGTTTAGTAAGGACATGTAGGCAAGACTTGCCCTAGTCAAATAACCTAGAGTCAGCTCAGCCATGACCCTTACTACTGGTGTGACCTTGGGCAACTGATTTACCCTCCCTGTACCTGTTTTTCTCATGTATAAATTAAAAGTAATGGTGAACCTAATGAAGTTTCACAGTGAAAAATCATTTAGCACAGTGCTTACCACAGTAATACATGTATTAGAGAAGTAAAGCAGTGGTTTATTAGATTTACTTCTGCCCCCACCCTCTTTTTATTGAGAAGACCTGTCTAAATGCAAAGCCCAAGTTACTTAAGAACAATAATAGAACTTCACTCCCTGAATATGGTAGGTGGGGCCTTGGCTGCACAGAAAACATATGGATATGCACAGGATCAGAACAACTTGATCCTGCTTGCTCTGAGCCACACCATTACAAAAACAGTCACTCCCAAAAAGATTATGCAGAAACTACTTTTCTTATAAAACTTTGTAAGGATTACAATCATGGTTAATATAAAAATTTCATAAAATAAGGTCTCCCTGGTGGTGTAGTGAGTTAAGTGCGGCAATGTAAAGCATCAGCAGCACAGCAGCGTGAGTTCAATCCCCAGCCAGGGAGGGGGCCCACAAGGCACAGCAGACCTCTCCTGCCTCCTCCACTCCTCTCAACAGTGTATTTCAGTCAATCTGCCTGTTCCTCTCCCCACTGTCTCTGGTGAATCCTCTCACCTCCCACACCTCTTGTATACATAAATAAATCTTTTTTAAAAATTTCATAAAATACAAATTCAAGCAGAACATTCTAAGGTTGTTTACTATAATTTTATTGTAATTTAAGATTACATAAAATACAAGATTAAGAAAATTACTCCACCTGGTGTTGAAGACTCAAAAACCTTGAAGTTTGCTGAAAACAGAAAATATTAATAAATTAAACATTTTGGAAGCCTAAGTTTTTGCATGTTTTTTAACATTTACTTTTAGCTGAATAATCTTAAGAATAGGTCAATACATGCACATTGTCTCATATTCCATTTCTGTTTTCCATTAACAACTGAATATAACTATAAAGATAGTCTAGTCATAGGCAGGAGGGGGATATGCTTTAAAAACACATACACTTGCGGTGGAATACTATGAGTACAATTCTTTTCTATTAAAAATAAATATTAACCAGGGCCTTCCTGGTGGCACAGTGGGTTAAGCAACGCACACGAAGCAGACTGCAGTCACTGCAGCACGAGTTCAATCCCTGCTGCTGGCCAAGGAAGTGATCCACATGGCACAGCAGACCTTTCCTGCCTTGCCCAATGCTGCCCTCGGCAATGTATTTCTGTCAATCTGCCTGTTCTGCTCCCCACTCTGTCTCTGGTGAACTCTCTCACCACCCTGGACTCTGGCCTGTACCCCAGCTCTTGTATGCATAAATAAATCTTTAAAAAATAAATAAAATATTAACCAATGTTAACCGTAGTTTAAAAAAGCACTGTTATCTATAATCCCTTAAGTTTAAGTAAGTTAGAAAAGTTATTAACCAATGTTAACCGCAGTTTAAAAAAGGACAGTTATCTATAATCCCTTCAGTTTAAGTAAGTTAGAAAAGTTCTGAGTATGTACATTTAAAATGTTTGGTTCTATAAAATCTACAATAGAAATAGCTATAAATACTTTTATGCATAATCCCAAATATATCTGTAAGGCAAATTCCTAGAAATGGAATTGCTGGTATATGCAGTTGAGGTCTTAAGAAATCTTGTCAAATTGTCATCGGTTTTCACCATTTTTTATTCTGATCAACTGTGTATCAGAATGGCTATCTCTCCACTACATCGCCAATACTGTGTTTTAAAATAAAACAGCCTAGGGGCCTCCCTGGTGGCACAGCGGGTTGAGCACCTCACTGTGAGGCATCCATGGCACAGCAGCACGAGTTCAATCCCCGGCCAGGGAGGGGAACCACATGGCACAGCAAGCAGACCTTTCCTGACTTGCCCGCTGCTCCCCTCAGCAGTGTACTGCTGTGCATTATTGTCCATCTGCCTGATCTGCTCCCCACTGTCTCTGGTGAATCCTCTCACCTCCAGTGACTCTGGCCTGCACCCCAGCTTTGTATGCAGAAATAAATAAATCTTCAAAAATAAAATACAGATGGCTTAGCTCCCTGGCCAGGGATTGAACTCAGTGTTAATGCTGAGACTTAACCTTAGGTCACCAGGGAGGCCCTAATTTACTGAATTTTTTTTTTAATCTTTAAAAAGATTTATTTATTTATGCATACAAGAACTAGAGTAAAGGACAGAGGTGTTGGGCATGAGAGGGTACACCTGAGAAAGAATGGAGAACTGAGCAGGAGGATCTACTGAAATACACTGCTGAGGGAGCAGCAGGTGAGACAGGAGAGGTCTGCTGCAACATGTGGGTCACTACCTGGCCGGGGATTGAACTTATGTTGCAGTGGCTGCTGATAGCTTCATAGTGCTGAGACTTAACCTACTGAGCAAACAGGGAGGCCCTAAATTTCATTCTTGTAAACAACGTTGGAATGTTTATCATGTACTTGTGTTCATTCTATTTGAATAAATATTCTAATTGCAAAAATTAGTTCTATAAACAACTTATTTTTAGCAGTATAAAACCAAGAAAAAGCTTCTTGCTGTTTTTATGGACACTTACCTATCTTCTATTGTCTTACTGGATGGATAAAAAACCTTGAATGAAAATCCACTTCTTGGAAAAGAGCCCTTGAGGAGAAAAATGAGTAAATACTAAAACTTTTATAAAAGAATTGCTATTTTCAAAATCAAGTTCTTTGGTCATAAAGTTATAATATGTGAATATAATAAACAGGTAGATTTTTGCATGGCATTTACAAAGAAGGTATTACTATAAAATACCTCTAACTTGAAGCAAAAGTCAAGTTGGCTAGACAATGGTTGGGAATGGCTCAATTTAGTATTAAAAAGTACTAACTGGAGCTAAATATACACAAGACACTCAAAACATGATGTTCAAGAAATCTTTCCTGCCGATAGGCCCATGAAAAAATGTTTCTCACTAAGAAAATGCAAATCAAAACCACAATGAAATACTAACTCATACCAATGAGAATAGCCCAGGTCAAAATGACCAGAAACAAGTGCTGACAAGGGAGTGGAGGAAAAAACCCTTAGACTGTTGATGGAGGGCAATGCAGACTGGTCCTGCCCTTATGGAAAGGGTTTTTTTGCCCCTCCAATGTGCCCTGAAAGTAACTGAGTAGAATGACACATGCAATTAGTCAAGGGGAAGTTTTAAGTTTGTCCAAAGGTATAAGTGATGTAAAAAGATACAATTATGGGGCCTCCCTGGTGGCGCAGTGGGTTGGGCGACGCACTATGAAGCAAACCGCAGCCACTGCAGCACGAGTTCGATCCCTGCTGCCGGCCA